>VXAY01001003.1:123249-248438 GCA_013399855.1 Oxyruncus cristatus
GGAACCTGGGGGGGGTCCGGGGAGTTCTTGGGGAGTTGGGGGTCACGTGACGGGAGGCGGCCGGACCAATCAGAGCATGGGGCGATGCATATAAAGCAGGAGCCGGAGGGAGCGGGCACCTGCCGCGGGATCGGGCCCCTTCGCCGCCCTGCTCCGCATCGAGGTGAGTACCCTGAAAGCCCTGACTAACGATGGAGAGGTGCTGGGGGGCCGCTTCCAGCTACCCCAAGGGATGGACAGCCCCGACGTGGGCTGTTCCCACTTTCCGACCCCCCAGATGTCCCGCAGCATCCTTCCCCCACCTATCCGTAGGTGGTTTCTTGAGGGTCCTGGAGGTAATTCTCTCCTCACGGGTCTTTCTGCTGCCGTGGGCTGGGAGGGGGTCTCAGCTAGGCTGCACCCACTGCAGTGCAGGGGCCCCAACAGCCCCCCCAGATCATCACTCCACTGATGTCCCATGCGGTGCTGTAGCACCCTGCCAAACCCTAGGGGAGGTGGGATTTAACACTCAACCTCTTCCCAAACCTGCTCGGGGTTTCCTGAAGGATTTAGTCCTGTGAGGACCTCGGAGTTGGACTCGATGATCCTTATGGGTCCCTTCCAACTGGAGGTATTCTGTGATTCCATCATTTCCGACAGCGCTGGGAGCAGGGTGCACTCATCCTGCCAGCCCCCCGCTACAGCCAAGGTTATCTTTTGTGGCCATCAGACTTTGGGATGGTTCTGGGCAATGCTGTGATTAGTTTGCTGGCAAGCAGAGGCTAGGATGACTCAAATCAGGATCAGCTCTCCTCTAGTCAAGAGGTCTGTAAAACACTTTGCGGGAGAAAAGAGAGGTCCTGTGATTAAAAGGGCACCTTTGCTTACCTGGCACGCAGAGGAAAAAGCTGTGGGACCTATTCCTTCCACTCCTGACTAGCAAAAAACCTGCTTTTTAGTTCAAGGAGTTTCCTAAAGGGCAGAAAATAGCAGCACCTGTGGATCAGAAGTGAAGCCCAGCTCTCCTGCCCACAGTCCCGTGCAGTCACTGCTAAAAGTGTCTGAACCTGGCGGTGCTCCATGGACCTGCCCCTCTTTGGTTTATTACCAAGGATTCTGCCTGCCAGTCTAAAGGTCTTCTCTGGGGGAAGGGGTGCCACTGAAGGCTCTGGGGGGCTGAGGTCCCCCTTTTAGCAGTGGGTGACAGTGTTTGGAGTCTTTACAGGTCTCCAACTTCGGCCCCTTGAAACCTCCAGTGCTGCATGGGCAGGTCCATCAGCCTGAGCTGTTTCAGGGCTCTTGGTGCCCTGTCTCAGCATCAGGAACACTCACAGGACTCAGCCCATTGCTGATGCCAGCCCTTGCCCACACTCTGGTTCACTTCTTTAGGGTTTCTACCTGCTGGCAGCAATGATGAAGGCTGCGACGTTGCTGGTGGGGAGCCAAGGTGCCATCTCGGCCACCGAGGTGCTCCTGGTGGCTGCTGTCTTCTGCCTGGTCTTCCTGCTCCTGCAGTCCCTCCAGCAGCGCACGCCCCAGGGGCTGAAGAGCCCGCCGGGACCCAGGGGCTATCCCATCCTCGGGAATGTGCTGGAGCTGCGGAAGGACACGCACCTGGCCCTGACCAAGCTGAGCCAGAAGTACGGGGACGTGATGGAGGTCAGGATTGGCATGAGGCCCGTGCTGGTGCTGAGTGGGCTGGAGACCATCAAGCAAGCCCTGGTGAAGCAAGGAGAGGACTTCATGGGGCGCCCCAACCTCCACAGCTCCCAGTACATTTCGAATGGGCAGAGCCTGGCCTTCAGCCCTGACTCCGGGGAGGTGTGGAAAGCCCGCAGGAAGCTGGCCCAGAGTGCCCTGAAGACCTTCTCCATTGCCCCCAGCCCCACCTCCTCCTCCACCTGCCTGCTGGAGGAGCACGTCTCCAAGGAGGCTGAGTACCTGGTCTCCAAGTTCCTGCAGCTGATGGAGGAGGAGAAGAGATTTGACCTTAACCAGTACTTGGTGGTCTCGGTGGCCAACGTCATCTGTGCCATGTGCTTCGGCAAGCGCTACGAGCACAATGACCAGGAGCTGCTCAGCTTTGTGAACCTAGGCAATGAATTTGGGGATGTGGCTGGTGCTGGCAACCCTGCTGACTTCATCCCCCTGCTCCAGTACCTTCCCAGCCGCACCATGGAGCTATTTAAGGACATCAACAGGCGATTCGACGCCTTTGTGCAAAAAATTGTGCAGGAGCATTACACCAGCTTTGATAAGGTAAGACCTTGGATGCCGTTTGATGTGGGTGGAGATGTAACTGCCAGACATGCTGCCTGGCAAGGTGGGAAGAGGGTACACCCTCGTCCCCCCACCATGCCCAGGAAAGCACCTTGGAGCACTCCAATCTGCTCTCTGGGAGCCAGCACTAGCTGGGGGATATTTCCCCATCGCTGTGTGTCTGTGATGTTCCTGACCAAGCAGCTCTTCCCCAGGAGCACATCCGGGACATCACGGACTCGCTGATTGAGCACTGCCAGGAGAAGAGTGTTGGGGAGGATTCCCATGTCCAGCTTTCCAATGAGAAGATCATCAACATTGTCAACGACCTCTTTGGGGCAGGTGAGAATGTTTCTGAGAGTATAGCCGTGGTGCTAGAGGCTGAAGGGGGAGGTGAAGCTGTTGGTGCGAGACCTTGGCCACATTTGGGTGTGTGGAGCTGCTGTTGATCTCTTGGGTGCACTCCTTAGCAGTGGCCAGAGCTTTTCAGTGACAGCTGACGGGAAAATCACTCTATGGCAAACACCTGGAGTGGTGGGATCTGTAACTCCCACTCACCTGTTCTCTTCTGATAACTAGATGGCTTTTCCATGTCCATCCAGGCTTTGACACTGTGACAACTGCCTTGTCCTGGAGCCTCATGTATGTTGCCTTGTACCCCAACATCCAGAAGAAGATCCAGGAAGAACTAGGTGAGTCCATGAACCACCTTCCTCTGTGGCCAAAACCTCTCTGGTCAGCGCTGATCCCAACTTCCTCCGCTCTACCTCCCACAGACCAGACCATCGGCTGGGAGAGGAGACCGCGGCTGTCGGACCGGGGCACGCTGCCCTACACAGAAGCCTTTATCCTGGAGATGTTCAGGCACTCTTCCTTCCTGCCCTTCACCATCCCACACAGGTATGGGCTGAGCTTGCAGAGGAGGTCTAGGGACAAGGTGGTCTTGAGGCGTTTTGTTATGGCTCATGGAGAACACAACTACCCCTCACAAAACCATCCCTCTGGGACNGTTCCATTTAGGCGGATAATTGCCTGGGAATTGATTCCTGCTAGGGGCAAATATTCCGGCTTGCTGCCGTTCTGGGGTTGAATCCTTTGCTTTGAGGGTAGTTTCACTCCAAAATCTTTGCTAGCAGAGGGATGGTGGACACCCCTGGGTTTATAATTTCCTCCCAACTTGGGAGAGACCACATCACAACTCATCTGGCATGAGTTGTGAAATGAAACTGGAATTTTTCTACTTGAGGAAAGTACGACCAAGACTACTTAATCTCCCAAACACAATCTGTGGTATTTTCTAACCGGTCCTAAGAGCAAAAATAGGGTATTGAAGGACTTGCCAGGCTTTGGTTTATGTCATGAAGCTGTGGGTCTCCTCTAACTTGTCTTCCCACCCGTGTTTCCTTCAGCACAACAAAAGCGACGGTGCTGAACGGCTACTACATCCCAAAGAACACCTGTGTGTTTATCAACCAGTGGCAAGTGAATCACGATGAGTGAGTATTCCAAACCCCCTGTGTTCATCTGGTCTGCCATGGGTTTGCTTGGCGTTAAGGTCACTCTAATCCTTGTGCCGAGAGATGAATGGACATGAAGGAAAAGGCAGACTGAACCAAAAATCACGTGGATTTGATGCCGAGCCCAGCCTTGGCTCTCCTGGGTGTGGTGCTGGTCCAGGTTCCGCAGCTCCCCAACACCAGGGCTTGCCCAATTTTTGTGGTGATGCCCTCAATGCACAGGGCAAGGGCTGGAAGCTCAGGCTGCTGGATAATCAGGAGTCAGTAGATCCTCCTGCCAAGCAGATCTTGTGGGTTGGTGGCTCTGGATGTGCTCAATAGGAATGGCATGGTTCCCCCTTCAAGGGAGAAGAATGTTGTGACGTGACTCTCGGTAAACTCGATAGGCTCGAGCTGTGATTGCTGATAAACAGTTTTGGGAATGAAAGGGGGTCTGGAAACCATCTTGTCTCTCCACTGCTCCCCAGTAGAGTCCCTCCTGGTGGGAAGTAAGCTGATTAAAGCTTGGTACAGAAGGTGGTTCCCAGATAGGGTATTTTGGATCAGAAGCTCAAGATATTTGTATCCAAATACCCCAGCAGCACAGAAACCTTCCAATGTTCCTTCTGCTCCTGCTGCTCTGGTGAGCATGAAACAGGAGTGCTGTCTTTAGAGAGGAGAGGATTCCCCATATCCAAACAGAAATTGTCAGCTAAGACACTGTTAAACCCCACCTGGCACCTCGCAGCAGCCAAGCTGGGACAAATTGGGAAGTTTTGCTGGGAGGATTCAAAGAGAGGAAACCCTCTGGTCTCCATCCTTCCTCTTTGAAGGGCTGCTGGCTGATTTCTGTGCTGAAACTGCAGGATCTCTGGTGGTTGCATGCAGAATTAAATCCATCTCCAGTATCTGCACAGGCAAACACAATCTGAGCTTGGAACAGAGGTTTCAATAGACTGAGCTGATGGAGTCTGACACAGAGTTGGCATTTTAGATCGGAATAGAGCTTACCAAAGGGGTTTTGGATGGTGGAATGAGACAGCACTGGAAAGCCTCTCTCTGCAGGGGGACTTTTTTGATCACTGACCCCATTACAGTGGGTAAATGACAGAAAACTGTCATGATTCCCCAAGGGTTGGAGCCCCTCTGCTCTGGAGCCAGGCTGGGAGACCTGGGCGTCTTCAGCCTGGAGAAGAGAAGACTGTGGGGAGACCTGAGAGCCTCTTACAGTGCCTAAAGGGCATCCAAGAAAGCTGGAGAGGAACTTTGGACAAGGGTCTGGAGGGACAGGACAAAGGGGAATGGCTTCCCACTGCCAGAGGGCAGAGTTAGATGGGATATTGGGAAGAAGGTCTTCTCTGTGAGGGTGGTGAGGCTCTGGCACAGGTTGCCCAGAGAAGCTGTGACTGCCCCATCCCTGGAAGTGTTCACATTGGATGGGGCTTGGAGCAACGTGGTCTAGTTGAAGGTGTCCCTGCCCATGGCAGGGGGGTGGAACAAGATGAGCTTTGAGGTCCCCAAACCATTCTGTGGTTCTGTGATAAAACAGTATCCTCAGGTGTGTCTCTTTTCTGCCCCAGGAACCTTTGGAAGGAACCCTCGGCCTTCAACCCTGAGCGGTTCCTCAACCCTACGGGGACTGAGATAAACAGGACAGAGAGTGAAAAGGTGTTGTCTTTTGGCCTGGGGAAGAGGCGGTGCATTGGGGAGACCATCGGCCGGTGGGAGATCTTCCTCTTCCTGACCACCCTGCTGCAGCAGCTGGAGTTCAGCCTCCGCCCCGGGGAGGAGGTGGACATCACCCCTCAGTACGGACTGACCATGAAGTACAAGAAGTGCGAGAGCTTCCAGATCAAGCAGCGTTTTCCCGGGAAAAGCTCTCCATAAGCCACCAGAAGAAGTGTTCCCTCGCAGAGGAAAGCCAGCCCTCGGTGTCAGACACTTAGCCTGCTTTTGTAAGGCACAGCCCCTTGTTGCGTTGCTGCACTGGAGGCTTGTTCCTCTCATGGAGATGGGAGCAGGGTGGGATAAAGCCGGCTTTGTCGTGCTCTTCGCAGCCCCTGGAGCCAGCTCCATCACCCTTTCCCACATGGATGTTCACCAGAGGTCCAGCACTCACGCCTCTTGGAGAGATCCAGGGGGATTGCAGCCCTGTGGTGGGGAGGAGGAGGCTCATGGGTGGGGGAAGCAGGGTGGGATGTTGATGGGATGTCCTCTGCCCTGAGCTGGAGCTGCAATGGACAACTCCCCTCGTCCAAATATAAATAAACCTCAGAGAAACCTGACCAGCCTTATCTCACAGGGTGAAAGCCTGTTTTCCAAGGCATTCAGCTCTTTGTGCCAATGGGAATGGGTGCTTCCCGCTGCTCCAGTTGCCTTCTGAAGGGCTCTCAAGGCTGCACCAGAACCCATCCCAAGAGGACCTGTCCCATGTGCACCCACACCCCTAAATTCCTTGAATGTTAACTTACAAAGTGAATTCCCGAGTGTTTCTACCAATCCTTGGTGGCAGACTACTAGGAAAAATAAATATGCCCATAAGCAATGCTGCTCACAAATTGAGATATTAACTGAACTCCTAACACAAAGCCTGGAAAATATCAAAGGACTGGGAAAAAGGGACAGGAAGTACAGAGGAACAGTAGGACACTTCTGGCTTTCAGACTAACTGTATTTGCTGCTTTTTTTAATTAATAGGGTTTTTTCTAATCAAGCAATAGATTTCTATATCCAGACTAATTAAAGGAACAAGGATTTGAGGACTGCAGGAGGTGCCTTATGCTGCATTCTACTTTAGCCAGTGGAAGGTGAAGCCTCATGGCTTGTTTGTACTTGTATGGAATGCAGCCGTGTGCTGTGATAGAAACCACACAATATTTCTAACCCAATAAATGGTTATCTGAAAGTTTCTGAAGTTTCTTGCTGGTCTTGTTACACTGGGAAATGATTTTTAGGGGGAAAAACATCCCACACCTCTCTATCATCCTTAAAAATCTGACTTGATGTTTCTCATCAGTTTTTTTTTTTCTTATGGGACATGAGTGGGCTGCGACACTGGGGGCATTGGGCGAAGTTTTTAGTCCCCATGTGAGCTGACTCTGGTCCTCCTCCTGTCTAAAGTCTCACCTGTGTTTTATGGAGACGTGATGCCAAGCTCTGGATCAGTTCAGGATTTCACTAAAAATAGCTAGCCTTTCTAGCCCCGAAAAAAAAAAAAATGGAATCAATAAGTCAGAACCAGCCTTTCCGGGAGCAATCCAGGGAGGGATGTTTCATGCCATCACCTGCTCCGCTTGTCCCGAAGCACAATTAAATCCTTTGCATGATTTCCATTACAGCAAAAAACATTAAATTCCCGTGCAAAAAATGAGTATGTGGAAAACTGGGGTCTGTGCATCACCGAATCAGCCCTCTGGCATTTCCAGCCCTGTTGGACCACAGAATTATTTTTAATTTTGGTGTAGTGGTACGGAAAGCTGCTCTGTAGCAGGGGAGCCTTCCTCTTGCTGTGATCTCGCTCACCTCCGTGCTATTGTTACCGGCTGCTGTCAGAATGATTTTGCTCTTAATTAGTGTCCCCGGCGCAGCCTGTGTTTAGCCACTGGCACACGGATCCAGCACTCCACCCGCTCCTTCCTCCCAGTAATGAACTAAACAGCCTCCAGCTGCGGAGCGGGAAAAGCTGGTGCTAACGGAGCAGAGGAGAAAGTGGGAGATGAATGTGTTTGTGTCTCTGCCGGTGAGCCAGAGGGAGGGGATGGAGGGAATGGGGGTGTGACGGAAGGGCTGGAGAGGACGAAGATGATGGAGGAGGAACGGAGGTGTGGCAGAGGTGATTCAGGTGTGAGGGAGGGGATGAAGGGGGTGGAGATGATGGAGATGACAGAGGGAATGCAGGGGATGGAAAGGTGACAGAGGGGATGGAGGTGTGATGGAGGGGATGGAGGTGTGACAGGTGATGGAGGTGTGACAGGTGATGGAGGTGTGATGGGGGTGTGATGGAGGGGATGGAGGTGTGACAGAGGTGATGGAAAACATTTGGCAGCAGTGATAAGAGACACGTCGGAGGACATGCTGCAGCAACAATACAGATGTGATGGGCGTGATGAGGGTGGGACAGCAGACATTCGACAGCGGCGATGGAGAGGTGACAGAGCTCACAGAGGCGACGGAGGTGCCACGGAGGTGGTGGGGACATGCCGGCGACAGCCATGGAGGTGCGGGAGGATGTGTGACAGCAGTGTCAGCGGGGGATGGGGAGGCGGGGCGGAGACGGCGAGCGTGTGGCAGAGGTGGCAGAGGTGACAAGGCGCTCGGGACAGCTCGCCCACGCCGCGGGAGCGCGGGCACTGCGCATGCGCCCGGCGTGGCGGCCCCGCTGCTCTCTATGGTCCCGCCGGCGGCCAGAGCGCCGCGCGAGTGGGGCGGTGCCGGAAGTGGCGTCAGGCCGAGCGGCGCCGAGGCGGAGGGGCCGCTGTGAGGCGGGAGTAGCGGCGGCGGGTGAGGGGGGACGGGGAACGGCGGACGGCGGCGGGACGGACACCTCGGTCCGGCACGCCGAGGGTTCCGGCGGGAGCGGGCTGGGGGGAGACGGGACCTCCCGAGAGGGCTGGGCCTCGTGAGGCGCGGCTGTGGCGCCAGGCCCCGGCCGGCCTGCTCGGGCCGTGGTGGGGAGGCTGGGCCGGGGCAGCCACGGGGGCGGGAGGCCTGTGGGGCGCCTGTGCTCAGCTGTGGGGGCCCCTCTGCTTATCTGGGGGGGGCGGCCGTGTTAGCCTGTGCGGGGAGGGCTCGTGTTTACTTTTGGGGAGGGGCCTGTGTTTACCGGTGGAGAACCCTTTGTTTACCTGTGGAGCGAGTCCCTGTGTTTACTTATGGGGGACCCTGTGTTTTCCTATAGGGATCAGGGCAGCCCACCCCAAATCAGCCCTGGGATAGTTTAGTTTATGTTTGGACTCAAACATAGATTTATTTTCTTTTTTTTTTTACTATAAGGAGGCTCGTATTTTTAAAAAGAATCCGTGTAAGGTGTGTGACGTGTGCTGAGTTCTTTCCCTCATTTCCTAAGGGAAATTAAAAAAGAAAATCAAAACAGGAGAGGAATTGAAATTTTAGTTTTGTTGCAGGTTCTTAGGGATGTGTTATCTGTGTTTTGCGAGTGCTTTTTTATCAGCCATCGCCTTGGGATGCAGACATTGTGATCATGGGTTAATGTAAATACACAGAACAGGGAGGAATGGAAGCTAGTCCTGCTGAATTTATGGCTTAGTGATCAAATTCAGTGTTTTCTGCCCTTTGAAGCATCCCCAGTTTTCAGTCCTATGAAAGTTGGGGAAGTCCAACTTTTTTATTCATCCAGGTTGTTGTTTTTTTTTTCCCCCTTACATCTTTTTCCAAGAAGCTCAGCACAGGAGAGGCTTGAAGAGAATTCAAATGCCTCTCCCGGGAATGTGATTTGTATGTTGATGTTGATCTCCGTGGGTTATCTGCTGTCTTTCTTAGAGTAAATATCAAGCGTATTCTCCCTCTTTAATTGCAGCATGAAAGGCAAATCTATACATTTAGGAGCTTGTCATCTCTCTTGCTCTCTGGTGATGCTAGTGAGCCTGTCACCTCCCTCTGTTCTGAGGAAATCTCAGATCAAAGGATGTGTTTAGCTGCTTCCAGGTGCGTTGGGACTGAACATCTGACTAAACAAATTTGAGGGTTTTGTCCCTGATTCTGGTGCTGGAAAGCAGAGCAATGTTTTTTTTTTTTTTTTTTCTTTCCCCTCTCATTTATTTAATTGTAGCAGTGATACTAATAATCCAGGCTCTGCAGAGCATGGAGACTTTTGTCCTGGGCTCCAGTGTTTGGGATTTTCCTTCCTTCTGTATCTCTCTGTTCCTTTAAAGGTTTTGGTTTTCACTTGCATGTGCAGAGATCAGTTATCTCACTGTGATTGTTCACAGAAGCTGTTCTGCCCCAGTATTCATATGCCAGAATTTTAAACAGGGAAGTGAAGATAAATTCCCTGTTTGAACTCACAGGGAGAATGTCCACAGGCAGGACTAAGTACTCTTGGAAGGTGTAAATCCTGAATTCAGTTAATCACACATCTGTCATACCGTCACAGAGCTGCATCCAGGGATCTTTCCTCTCCCTGGGATCGTTGGTGTCCGTAGGATGCTGTTTCCTCCCAGCAAAGGAAGGAGAAGCTGACAAAGCTGGAGTCTGGGTGGGAGCCGGGATTATGGGCCAGGGGATGCGGCTGATGCTAATTCAGGTTGTCACTTTTCTGCCTCTTCTTACAGCCAGGTCTGTGTCTCTTTACAGCAACTGTGTGCCAGAAATATGGCTACAGACTGGCTTGGGAGCATTGTGTCAATTAATTGTGGAGAAAGCTTGGGAGTCTACCAAGGAAGAGTGTCAGCTGTGGATCAGGTCAGCCAGACCATTTCCCTAACGCGGCCCTTCCATAATGGGGTCAAATGCCTCGTGCCGGAAGTCACCTTCAGGTTAGTGTCTGTCTCTTTTTCCCCCTGCCTTTTCCCAGGCAAAGTCTGTTGTGGTTTGGATGTTTTGTTGTTTTTTTGTGGGGTTTTTTCCCCCTAGAAATGACCTCTTTGCCCTAAATTTCCTTACTGCTACTGAGTGTCTCTCAGGTTTGTGTTAGTTTGTGTGCAGGAGATTAGTTTCTGGCTCACATTCTAGAGTGGGTAGCTCAGGCTTGGAGGTTGTTTGGGGGTGAGACTCTGTGTGTATGTATATATATATTTCTTTATTATTGTGTGTGTACATTCTGTTGTTAGGGTGTCGGGTAACTGAGGAGGATGACATGCTTTTTAAAGCTTTGCCCTCAGCAGTTCTTTCCTATCAGTTCCTGGTAACACTGTGCTTAAAAGGCATAAGTAAGAGTCACTCACCACTGGACGTTTTCCTGTTCCCTGGGATGTTATAGTTAAGACTCTGAGTCACTGATTTTCAATAAGATTAATTCCACAAAGTCAATACTTTTTTTTTCCTTGGGTTTTGAAGAGAGTGGGGAAAAAGCAACAACTGCATCCTTCCAGGAGATGTGTGGAAGTCTGTCTACTTTTATATCCCACTTGGATTAATACTAAGTTAAAATTAGAATTTCTGATGTATTTCTTGCAGTCAATGCAAATGGAGGTCTTTATAATCACTTCTTTGTTTCCTCTTGGCTTGTGCCCAGTGCTAGATTAGTTTTCTTTATACTTTTTTTTCTGTGGAAATGGGAAGTACCATCTTTATCTGAGCATGAACTGCACTAATCTAAGGGCAGCATTCTGTGGAAATGGATTGAAAGTAATAGAAGCCTCAAGGCTAAGAGTAATTAATTGTCTAGAAACTGTTAAATTAGTGCAGATTTTTGCAAAAGGTCTGGGCCAGTTGCTTCCAGTTTTTGCTTGACTGATTCCTGTTTCAGCTGAGAACAGAACCTTTCAGACAAAATCCAGGTGTACTGTTGAAGTATTGAAATTGTTATTTTTGTTTAGTATTTTGATGTCTCTGGACATATCCTGTATGTTTCACTATTAAAATCCTTTTATTGCCTTGTTTCTGTTGATAATGGCATCAGAACAATCCCACCGTACAATGCTGGATGTTTTTCTTCAGGAGTTTTTTTGGTTTTGTTTTTGCTTTTTTTTGCAAAGATACCTGGAGTGCTAAATTCCTGCATGTCTGGTTTTCTTGTCCTTTTTTTTAGGGCACGTGACATTACTGAGCTGAAGATTCTGGAGATCCCAGGGCCAGGGGACAGCAGAAAATGTGGGGACCTGCAGCAGATGGAAACAGGCATCCCTGGGGTTGGGTGCCAGGTGGGGCCCAGTCAGAATGGCACTGGGAAAGTGTTAAAGAAGCCCATCTCCAGCAGTGCTCCGCAGAATATCCCAAGGAGAACAGACATGAGGAATCAGGACATTATCATCTCTCCACAGCAGCAGTGCTCCAAGAGCTACATGGATCGACACCTGGAAACACTGACTCAGTCCAAAGGCTTCCGTCGCAGACACAATTCCTGTGAGTAAATGTGTTATCCTGCCTGAGCTGCTGCTGCAGCATCTTCCCTTCTTCAGCAAGGACTTTGCAAACGGGGCTGGCAACTTTCCCTGTCTCAACCTCTGTGTTATTCTGAAATAGAATATATTTCTATATACATAAAAAATGTCTGATGCCAATTCAAAGATTTCTCCATTCTTGCTATCTGTCCTATTTGAAAATTGCACAGTTTCCAGCCTTTTCTTTTTCTTTACAAGGAACTGGAAATAAACTGCAATATTATCAAGCTTTTCTATTTAAACCCTGTGTACCCATAACCTATTACAAAATCACCTTATACATAATTACAGATGTTTTTTTGCTGTGCTGTTAAAAATACAAATGAATGAGGATGATGTAAGTTGCAGTCAGAGCATCCCAAAGTCCAACATCCATTATTCTTGTTTCTGTTGATAAAATCTTCAAAATTGGGCCAAAACTGGTTTTTTTCATTTTTTTTTAATCAAAGCCCCCTGAGATGCCCTGCTTTCCAGATCTTCATCATCCAATTATTGAAATGTTAGTATATATCCAGCATATCTCCATGACTTAATTGTTGAAGCATTAGTATGGATCCAGTGTATTTCCGTGACTTCATTTCCTCCGTTCCCCCTTGTATTTAGAAAAGAAACAAAACCAGGGTGGACCGGGCCAGTTAAAGAGGTCAAAGGCTGTATTTTTGTGGAGAAATTCCTAGAACTCTGGAAGTCTTTCTCCCCCACTAGCAGGTGGATTATTTTCACCCTTTTCAGGGAGTCTGGTGGATCTGGGGTGAGCAGAGAGTGCTTCAACCCACACATACCTTGTGTAGGGTTTGCGTAAGCACAACGACTGGTCACGTTTTCTTTTACAGACTTTGAAACAAGTTGAGCAAGGTCCTAGCTGTAGGTTGTTAGCTTGTATTCCTTTTGGGATAAAGGAGGTAATGGTCTCTTACCTGCTAAAATGTGTGTATTTGGTGAGTAGGGTGAATGATGCATGAGTCTTGGGATGGGGATGGGAATGGTCCTGGCTCTGTGGAGGTTGTGGGTGCAGGTTTCCGGGGAAGAATGGGCTGAGATGTCGTGTAGAACTTCAGTCATACAGGGCTTAACACAGCTGAAAGTTGACCTCTTGTTGGCCTTTAGCGTGCCGAGCCAGGGACAGAATTCCCCCTTTGGGGTACTTGTGTGACAGGAATCAATAAACAACAAATACCAACGCAGATTTCCCAACAATGGCTCTGGTGCCGTGCTGGCACCAGGCTCGTTGTGCCAGGGCTGGCGGGAAGAGCTCCCCCAGGGATCTTGCAGGAACACAGCCAGCTTGCTATGGCTCCTCCCATCCATGGTGCGCTATACTTGAAAAGTTGTGGGTTTTTTAACTTAGAAACAAAAAAAGCCCGGGAAGGATTGTTTATCTTTTGAGGGAAGTGCTTTTCTACGTGGCGCAGAGCTGCCAGCTTGCTGTGGAGCCGTGTGCTGCACTCCTTAATAAGCTTCGTACAGGGCAGAGGCTCTGGAAGTCGTGATCTGAAAGGAGCTGGACTAGGAGATCTGGCGTTCTGTAGCCTGACTTTTCCCTTTCCCCCCCTTGCCCTTTTTTGCGGCTCTTTTCTTTTCCCTGAGCGGAACCACATGCCTGTTTTTTTCCCATCTAAAAGATGATACTTTAAGAGGAAGACTCTTACTTTGGTCACAGCTTGTTGGAGGCCCCTGCCGTGTTCTGTGCAACTTCTGTTGGGAGATTGGAAGGCAGTCAGTGAAAAGCCATCTGGCTGTGTGGGTCGGCAGTATTCCAGAGCTGGCATCCATCGGTATGGATTAGGGAGCTGCCCACCACAAAACCAGCATGTTTTGATGCGGTACGCTCTTGGCTCCCATTCATTGTGGCTGCAGGGGAGTCCAGGGAGCTTTCCAACCATTGTTCTCCCAGCCTTGCTGGTGCAGCCCTTTATTCCACTGGCATTTACACACTGATAGCATCAGCTGCTCCTGTCCCAACATTGTGCTTTCCAGGTCAGCTGAGGGGAGCATGGAGTTGTCTGCAGAGGAATCTGGCAAGGAGCGTGACAGGAACAACCTGAGTTGCCCTAACACTTGACACTGACACAAAAAGCAGGCATGTTTTGCCTTTGTGGCATTGTAGTCTCTGGCTTTAATTCTAGAGTTGCTTGGCTATTGCTTTGACCTGCAGTTTCTGAGTTTTGAGGGAACTTGGTCTGCTGTGTTTTCATTTCTCGTTTTCATTCTTCATAGCGGCAGCAGCAGATGTGATTCCCTCGTCAGCAGCGTCAGTTTATAGCTCCATACCAAGTTGTGTCCGGCTTTGGAGTGGTTTATTTGTCACCTTTGGTTTGGGAACTCTTTATCTAGGACAGAGGGGAAGTTGTTATTAAAAAGCTTTCAAAGCTATGCACATAAGTGAGTGGTTGCAGTGTGCCTACTGGAATTCTACTTGCCAGAAAGCCTTACCTTTTTCCCTCTCCTAAATCATGTTTTGTCACCAGCAGTTCTAAAATTCTGCTGTCTCCTTCAGTGACAAAAGGTGTATTATAGTAGTCTCTTCTCACTGAAGAAGGGTCATCTTCATGTCATCTTCAAAGTCATCTTTATGGGGAATGATGACTCTGCAAAAGCCTTGATGATTTGGGGTCTTGTGGTGCGGGCTGGGAAAGCTTTTGGGTTAGTCATTGTAACAGCTCTCTAGAAAAATCAAGTCACACATTATCTAAAATACAGGAAAAATCCCTTATTGAGACAAAGCATTCCTAACTGGGAAAAAAAACTGAGTACATATCCTTAGCAAGTCATCTTTCAGCATGGCATAACTTAGACATGGTTAAGCTGGACTTGTCTGCACTTAGAGACAGGTGACTTGAAGGCTGCTTGTGAAGTTTGTGCCTATTGCATTGCAGATCTTTTGGGATGTTCTCTAAGTCTCCTTGGATGACTTGAAATTGTTTGTTTCTGCGCTATCAAATGGATTCTCTCAAACTCGTTTGTATAAATCCCTCACAAAAGTAATTATGTTAACCAACTAGAAATATTTTAGTGGAGTAAGCAGTTTTGACTCGATAACTTACTCCATCTGTTGGACACTGTTGGTGATTCCTGTAATTGCAGGAATTGGCCTGAAATATTTTCTAGTAATTGCAAATTTAACATTAGGAATGACAAACCTATTAATATTGTCTAGACCTGAATAATAATGTAAGAAATGAGCAAGTAAAGGGATATGTTGACATTGTAATTGCATATTTCTGTCAGTCAATCTCCATCCATAAGCATGAGATTTTAATCAGTCTCACTCCAGAGAATTTGGGCTTTCCAGATGACTTGTGATTGGAAAGAAGTGTACTTCAACATGAAAGGTGATGAATAAGTAGGATAATGAAATAGGAATGAGGGAATGGACTATGTGTCATTCAGAAATGATAACAAGGGTGAGGAAGAAGAGATGCTTTATATTCACGGTTTGAAGTTTTCCCTTAAAGATCATTAATGTGAAATAAAACACTAGTTTCTGAAGTTGAGGGAAATTCCAAAGAAGGTCTTGGGCCACACACCTAGATTAACATAAGCTCAGTATAGGAGGAAAACTTGCAGATTGCAGTTAGTTTATTATCTTGCCATCCATGTCACACTGCCCAGGATTAAATAGAACATGGAGAAGCACTTCTGCTACTGTGGTGAAGCTTGTTTCTCTAACCTTGCTGGTAGAAAGTCCCTGAAAGTTCCTTTCCTGATGCTCTTGTTCTGTTTTCTGCTGGCTTACCTGAGCATGAGTAATGCCAGGGCTGAGGTCGACAGCTTCTTGTGGATGTGAGTATCCCTTGAGGGCGGGGACTGTAAGCTTGAGCTTCCCTCTCTCAGAAAATTTGCTGAGCAAGTGGCTTTTTCCATTGGTGACACACTTTCAACTTGCTTTTCTTTTTGTGTAGGGTCATCCAGTAGCCGTCATCCGAACCAAGTGACTCCGAAGAAGAGTGGCCTGAAGAACGGGCAGATGAAGAGCAAGGACGATGAGTGCTTTGGGGATGACATCGACGAAATCCCAGACACTGATTTTGATTTTGAAGGGAACCTGGCCCTTTTTGACAAGGCAGCTGTGTTTGAAGAGATTGAAACTTATGAGAGGAGGAGTGGCACTCGTTCCCGGGGGACCCCCAGTGAGAAACCAGCTCGCTATCGGCACGACGAGAACATCTTGGAATCAGAGCCCATAGTCTACAGAAGGATTGTGGTACCTCAGAACGCTAACAAAGAATTCTGCACGGGTATGCCACGTCCCTTACTGATAAGGACCCAAACTGCTGCTTTTTTGGGACATGTAGGGTGGATTTTTTCCTCCGAGGGGTGTCTGTCAGCTAATGCCGTACAAACGAGGGCATTTGTTCACATAAGGTTGGATTGGTGTATCTACAGGCAGCCTTTATTTGCAATATTTCTGAGATAAATATTCAAATAGGGCAGCAAGGTAAGTGTTTTTACAGCAGGGAACGAAACTGATGGTTGGTTAACAGGAGTGGGGACTGTATGAGAGGTGTTCAAATCCTTGCTTTGATTTCAGTATCCTAGTGAACCAGCATGGACTTGATTGCTGGCTCTGGAGAGGGACAGAGGGATGGTCTCAGGATTTGTGCTTTCCTGTTTAAAGGCAGGAGATTTCATGTGCTTCTGATACTCCTTGAGTCCTAGTTCTTAATTTCTGCATGGTTTTAAATACAGTTCCAGAAACAGTTCTGGATGGCTCCTCCCATCCAGAATTCCAAACATTCTTTAAGCAAAAGGCTTTTTATGTGGGGTCTCCCCCCCACTTACTGTCCACTGCTGCTGTATGGAAGATTGAGCCCTGAATAATAATGTAAGAAATAAGCAAGTAAAGGGATATGTTGACATTGTAATTGCATATTTCTGTCAGTCAATCTCCATCCATAAGCATGAGATTTTAATCAAGGCTGGTCTTTATTGTAAAAGAAGACCTTCTAGGCAGGTGCTTGAGTTGAAATATTCCAGTGTATCATGAGGGGAAATTACTTTGACTCACTGGTGCCAGCTGCTGTGCAGATGTTTTTCTGCAACTCCCGATTTCTGCTCCTTGCTGCCACCAAGTCAGCTCTTGGATGGAGGAGAAGGAAGCGTTAGGGGGTCAGTGAGCAGTACTCCTTAGTCAAAATGTAGGGAATGATCAATCAGCTCCTAATCTGTGGCTCTAGGGAAAGTTAAGAGTTCTTATTTCGTATTCAGTAGAATTTTTTTTGGCCAAACACCAGATAGTGGTACTTTCACAAGGAGCCACTTATGGATGTGAATAGATTTTACTATGACAAATCTTTTTATTTCTATCCATGCACAGGCTATCAAGTGTAGCAGATGTGCTTTGTGCCACATTTAGCTCCAAATTCCTGGTAACTTCAGCCTAGTTGGGATGTCTTGCCTTTGGTTTTCAGCTTGCAAAATGTAGGAGTAAAGGAAAGCTGGCATTCCAGGAACACTTCTTTTCCACGTCAGAATAAAATCAAGTTTCAGATCTTTTTGCAGATTCACAAAACAGCTGATATCCCGGTGGTCTGAGCAGAAGTGTGAGCAGGCCCGTGGTCTGTCATTCTTTCCCTGCCCAGAAACTCCATCTGGGGTGTGAAACACTTCAGGGAAGAAAGCTGATGGAACTGTAATGATTTGCTGCTTTTCAATTTTAGAAAGTATTCCTTTTTTAATGGTTGTGGTATATAACAATATCCTAGTTTTCCGTTTGTGTCATCCCTCTTCCTATTGCTCCATTCTTGTCTCGAGTGAGAGGAAAACCTAGCGGGTCCTAGCAGAACTGTCCAGCTCAGTGTTGTGTTTCCAAGGATCCTTAAGGAAAAGGGAAAGAGAACATGCAGTGAGACTGTCCCCCACTGCTTTGTCTTCCACGGTTCTAAGACTTCCTGAGGCAGCAGTGAGACTTCAGTATTAAGGGCTTTTTTTCTGCTTAATTTAACCTCTTACTTTTTAAAACTCTGCAAGCTTTCAGCATCTCTCTGTGGCAAGAAGCTGAACCGATACTGCCTGCGTGCTGTGTGACTAAGTACCTCTTCATTTTGTGTGTGATTTCCTATTTATTTGGTGGTGGTTTCGTGTTTTGTTTTTTTAACATTTCCTACTTGTCAATCCATCTTCCAGCTGGCTTGTTTGAGAGGAGACAGGGCCTCTGTAGGTGTCTAGTCTGAAACAAAAGCTAAGCCACTGCTGGCAGCCAATCTGAGCAGAATGGCTGATATGGGATTCCAGCAGTAGAATTCCAGAGAGGAAAACCACCATACAATAGGCAGCAGTAAGTAAATTGAGGGATAAAAACTAAATCCTCTCTGCTGAACTCTGTCATCCTTTCCTCTGGAACTCCTGGCTGCCCATCTGCAGCGTGCTGAGGGGAACAGCTCCAGTGAAAGGAGAAGTGTCGTGTTTTGCTCTTGGCAGGGCTGCCCAGGGAGGGTGGTCAGCGACTCCGCTCGGTCGCTGCAGGGTCTCACCGGCCTCATTAGCTACTGTTGGCTGATTAGTCTCCCCTCTAGAATTCTGGATTTGTTTGGAAGAAAAGCTGGCCTGTCACACGACAGGCAGTGGCCTGTCGCCTGCGCTGGGCTGGGCACGTTCACTGTCCCATGAATGATGATAGAAGTGTCCAGTGCTGTGTCTCGGGATATTTTTCCCACAGAGGATGACTTCCTTTGTGTCCACTGAGGAAGTTTACTCTTGCTTAGGGAATACTAATGGCCATCTAGCAAAAGCTCTTGTAAATGGTGGTAACTTGCCTGCTGTTTCTGGCAGTCAGTCGAGTGCTTTTTGTAGGGAGGCAACCCTCTGAGGGACAGTCTGCCTGGAGTAATGATGGACAGTCTCTTGGAAAAAAGCATAATCCCAATTTATTCTTTTAGCAACTGGGAGGAGGATGCTGAGCTGTAGGTAACCTGCCTCTTAGTGGCTCAAAGAGCAGCTGCTGAAATTATATGAGTGCCAAGAACTCCAAGGGTGTTTATTTTGGATAAGACTATGGCAGGAACTCTCCCTACAGAGTTTTTTCTGGTTTCCTAAGGGAAGCTGTAGTTGCAAAAAACCTTCTTAGTTATAGGAGAAAGAAGTGCTTTGTCATTTTTTTACTCTAGGCCAATCTGAAAAATGATTGTGTTAATAGAACCCTGACTTAGACAGTGATTCTCTGTCTGCTGTAACAGCACAAACACTGATGCTGCAGATTGACAGGGAGTTAATATCCAGCTCTTATCACTGTGGGACAGGAAGAAGTCTGTGAATCCCTGTGTGCTTTTTTTATGCCATGGAGCTAGGAAGTAACCAGGATGGTGCAGAGGGGAAAACAAACTGCTGAGGTCAGTTTCCCGAAAGACTCATCTGCAGGGCTTCCAGCCTGGGGTTTTATTACTGACTCACATTGAGTTGGTATGTACAGGATAAATGCTTCAGTCCACCAGGATGCTTTTCTGAGAGCTGATTTTGTGGAGCCAGGCTGTCAAGGAGGCACAACCGTGTGTTTTAGAGGTAAGCAGAGAATATGTTCCAGCCAGAAGTGAAAACCTGAAGCTAATGTAGCTTACCAGGTCTTGGATCATGACTGACATGAATCCATCCCTGTGGCTGCACATGTGACTCCTTCCTACATACACCAGTAGTCTTTTGGCTGCTATTGATCCATCTGTTTACTAGGAAGTGTTTAACAAAAACTGCTTCCTTGGAAAGGCTGATACTTGAGGAGGTGTGAGCTGGTTTTTTTTCTACTTCCAGAGCTGTCCAGATGGAGAATTTAAATACATGTTTGGCTTAGGTCTGTCTCTGTTCCTTCTGTTGGCACTAAAACAACCTGTGTTTGAACACCACTGTGTTTTGGGATCGGGTCTGTTAGCAAAGCCAACATGCTGCAGGAGTGTTGTAGCTCAGAGGAGTTTGCAGAAGGGTGGAGTGTCCCAGTTCATCATCAGTGACTCTATACAGAACCATCTCCAGCATGCCAGGCTGTCCTCATGGTTCTCACATATGTAAGGTGTCTATTATTTCCCCTCTGTATGGGTAAGCCTTTGTCCAAAGCAGGTTCTCCTCCAGTTAACACTGTTAGTGGAGAAAATACCCTGTTTCCATCTCAGTGTTTCTTTTCTGGAAAATAAATGTGATTTTATTTTTTTAGACTCAGCTGCTGTCAAAATTGTCAAGTAAAAGCAGGACTGTGCTCAAAAAAGGGGACTAAGTGTCATTATTTTTCTGTGCTCTCCTGACCAGACCTCAAACCTGTCCTTCAGACAACCTTTTTTTCTTCGCCATAAGGAGATGGCGAAAGAAAATACGGGCAGGCAGAACTTATGAGCCAGGTTCAGACCTCAAAACAGGGTATCTCCTGTGAGGATGATGCCAACAGTATGACTTTTCCTTTGGTGTGCCCTGTCCTTGACTGACTTTTCTACTCTCTGTAGCTTTTAGCTCTTCAGTGGCTGGATGACTGCCTTGTGTATATTGAATGTGTGAAGTGTTTCTGGGATCTTTAGAGGAAAGTGCAAATGACGTTTGCTTTATCCAATCGCTGGAAAAAAACCAAAGTGCTCATGGGGCAAAGTCCCTTTGTCCCTCTGATAGGGTTTTTTGCTCAGCTGGAGTGAATTGTGCACTAATACTGGGAGAGGCTGACACTGGAAGGTCAGCCAGAACTCCCACAGAATTTGCCATAATTAAAAATAATGATGATTAATGAAAAGAAATCTAAACCTTAAGGTTGTGGGGAAAATCATCCGTGTTTGTGGGGCAGCAGCTGTGTTTTGCTGAGTGTGCAGGCAGGTCATTCCAGCTTTACAACCAGCTGGAATGTGCCATCTGTCTGACGTGGGCAAGAGTCACAGACCACGAGGTATAAGACTGTCAGACCATTAGGCTCTGGAACCTGGAATTTGTTACTGGCATTAATGGTGTTAGTACAGCTTTCAGGAGAACATAGGTCCAGTTCTATCTGATCCATTCCTGTATCTTACCTGGATTTATTTTAGCAAAGAACAAGAAATAGAGAATTTATTTCAGCAGAGAACTAGAGGACTGGGGAAATGGTGAAGAGGGAAAAACGGAGGTTAATGCCTTAGCACTGAGCTCCTCTAGCATCAACCCTCTCCTTTTTCCCTGCCCCTACAAGCTTGGGAGGCGTTTGGACATCAGAGAATGATGTTCTGGGCTTGTTTGGGAGAAAAACTCCAAATTCTTTAACTTTTCAAGAGCTAGCTTGGTCCTCCTGCTGCCATGGGGTGTTTTATCTGTCCAATGCGACTCTGCGTGTCACAAAACTGTTTAGTTTGTATCTGCTTTGTGGTTTTTTTTTTCCCAGGCAGCTGTAAAATACATTTATTTAATATTAAAAGGCCTGAGCTAATTTATTTTATTGCCTTCATTAGCAAACAATAAAGATGCCCTGTCCAACCCAAACATAATTAAAGTTGGCACGGGTTCAGTTTTGTGGCAGTAGTGTTATTGTTTGTGGGTTTACACGTCGCCTCCTTGATTGCTCTGCCAGAGTTTATTTAACTCCCTGAGTCTGCTTTTGATAAGCCAGTCTGACTGGTTGGACCTTGCGTGAGGGCAAAGAAGGGAAGTTCTCTTGGCATTTCAGCCTGCTCCTGAGAGGGAGCAATTAGGACAAACTGGCATGCTAAATGCTGGCTCCCAGTAACCCCCTTTGATTAACCCACTGGGCACTGGGTGGCATCTAACTAATGGTAAATGCAGTTTTACTGAAGCTGGTGGTTTAGGGGAGGATGTGGATGGGTACAGAGAAGCTCCATACTAAATTGGGTAGATACAAAACATAGATCATCTGTTTTGTTGTCCTAGTTTAGGGAATTGGTGCAAAATTTAAGCAGGGAATTTATGGACGGTTCAGAAGGGGTAAAAGTAGTGTTTGGGAGCTCCCTGTTTGGGGTTAGCAAATGATGTGTCCCCCTTAACTGTCTGGAGGGGATCCTGACTCATTCCAAAGCTTGCCTCAAAATCTCGCCTTGAAAAATAAGATGAAGTAGGAAACCCGTGAATGGGAGTGGGGCAGAGCCGGGGCTGCGTGACTGTGGAGCGGGTGGGTCAGCACGGGGCAGGTGTGTGACTGGTGTGACGGGCTCAGGGTTGTTCGTGGTTGTGGCTCGCAGTGTTCAGTGGCTGCTATCGGGAGTCTGGGGTGGCTTTGATTACGTGCCTGCTTGGGACGAGAGCCTGGGAGCAGAGGTGACTTCATCGGCAATTAGCGTGCAAGGTCAAGGGCTGGGACACGCTTGGGCCCTCCCTATCTGCAAGGACCTCGCCGAGGAGTCCAGGAATGAAGTCCAGAAAGACTCAGCAGTGTCTATTCCACAGCATTTTGCTGTGACCTTGCAGAAGCGCCTCCGATTTGACTCTGAAAACCTCAAGCTGTGCAAAAGCTCCCATTTCCGCCATAGCTTGACTTAGTGGTTGGTGACTGGGGCACCCGGGGAAATATGGCAGTACACATAATTTATCACAAAATGCACGCTGCATTTCTCATTTGAATGTGGCACTTGCTTTTTACAGCTGTTCTTGCTATGTTTTCTCTCTGCAGAGGAGCCCAAAGCCACGAGTAACGGCTGGGTTTCCTCCCACAGCGGATGTGTGGGCTGTGGCTGTTCCCCTCTGAGCCTGTAGCGCTGCAGAGTGTTTTCACTGTGCCATGTCACATTGCCATGATTCTTTCCCATTAGCACAGGCAGTCCAGACCTAGTTGGGCTGCCATGAGCACCCAGGAGGCCTCTGTCACCTCCAGTTCAGAGGTGGGAGCGTGAGGGTGACCCAGGGCTGCTGTGTGGTGGAAACTGGTAAACGGAAAAGACAGAAGCTGATGGAGGGATCGAGTTCACTCTGTGACCTGATGTTTGGCGTTGTGCCTGAGCTGTAGCAGGTGTTGGTTTGAGTCCTGGACCTTTTTGACCCATGGTGCCTAACTCCTGTGCACCTCATCTGCCTGTCCCAGAGTTGAAGCTGACAGCTGGACTCAGCTGGGATTCCTTGCTTAGCTTGGAATGATATAAAGAGAAGGAACTGAGAGCTTTTCCTGCTGCAGCTGTGCTCCAGCTATGTGGCCATCCCATATGGGAAGGGAGTTAATCTGTTCTGCTCCTTAGCTGGGAGATGGTTAAAGACATCCAGACCTTGCAGGATATTTGAAGGGAAGAGTTGTGTGTGCTTCTGATTTCACATAGTGGAAATCCTCAAACACAGAGCAAAGGGGTCGGAGATCAGAATTATTTTGGAGAAAAGTTAGAATGAGGAGACTGATTGCTGTGGCTGAAAATGTTTGGGGTATGCTGTTTAAATGTTTGGGGTATGCTGGTATTAGGAAGAAATTCTTCCCTGTGAGGGTGGTGAGGCTCTGGCCCAGGTTGCCCAGAGAAGCTGTGGCTGCCCCATCCCTGGAAATTTTCAAGGCCAGGTTGGACAGGGCTTGGAGCAACCTGGGATAGTGGAAGGTGACCCTGCTTGTGGCAGGGGTGGAATAAGATGAGCTTTACAGTTCCTTACAACCCAAACCATTCCATGACTCTGTGATATCTGGCTGGGTGATGCAGCTGTTTCTCACCTGTTCCTTAGATTTTGCATTTCTCTCCAAATACCATCAGTAATTCTTTCTAGTTTTCTTGTCTTCTGCTATTCAATAACCACCAAAAAATTCCTGTCGCTCCCCTTGGCGCAAGCTGCCTTTTGGTGGCAAGGAATCCTCTGTGTTTATTTCCAGGAGACTTTACAGGTGCTGTTGTGGGGTTCATTTATGTGGAGTCAGTGCCAGCTTGGCCTGCTCAGAGCAGGGAAGTATAAAGAATCATCCCGAACAGTTACTCAGGTGTGTGTTTCTCTTACCTGCTGATTCCAGGCAAGCTGGCTGTAGAAGGGAGTGGGAAGGATGTATCCCTGCCTGCTTCAGGTGCTGTTCTCAGCACTTAACAAAACCTCTCTTGTTTGTTTTCCCTTGATCCACCTGCTGGAGCATTTCCTGGCTCGCTAGACCAGGCTGACAGAAACGCCTGGGAAGTATTTCTGCAGAGTTTGTTCTTTGATCATTTCCCTGCTGCTGTAGTGTGTCGTGATCCAGCTGTTGTGTCTGGAGCGGCCCTTCTGGCACGGCTCAGGGAACACCTGCCTAGTAAATGTGGGATGACTTGTTTTGCTCTGATATGTGGGATTTTGGGGACCAGCGTCAGGAAGCAGAGCACATCCAAGCTTTTTTGATGGGAAATCTGCTTCACAGCTTCTCTTCTGACTTTCACAGTTCTCAGGAACACTTTGTGTAGGTTAAAGCACTGGTGGCCTGGAAAAAACTTAGTATTCCATCTATAAGTCGCAAAGGCCTTCTCAGTGCATGTGTTGCTCAAATTGCCCGTTGAATTTTTGTGGAAGGATATTATTTTAAGCTCAGCAGTTGTGTTTAGCTGTCTCTGCTTCACTCAGTGTAAACTGATGCTCTAATTTGGATTTGTTTGATGGTCTCGGAAAGAACCTGGAATACTGAGGGAAGCAGACCCTTGCTAACAGCTAAGAAGCTTTTTCAGTGCCATTGCTTCTGTCTCTGACTGTCCCCATTTCTGTCTCCCTCCCCTCTTTTTGAACCCTAGACTCCGGGCTGGTGGTTCCGAGTGTGTCCTACGAGCTCCACAAAAAGCTGCTCTCGGTGGCGGAGAAGCACGGGCTGACTCTGGAGCGGAGGCTGGAGATGACGGGAGTGTGTGCCAGCCAGATGGCCCTGAGCCTCCTCGGGGGACCCAACAGGTAAATATTGTTCCACTAAAGGTGAGCTGAAAGGCTGAGAGGTTTCCTCTGAGGTCACTGGGATATGGGTGCCTGCTGCCAAAGGGCTTGTTTTTCGCTCCTGCATCCCAGGAGTGTCTCTTGATTCAAAGCAGAGAGAGATGAGATTTTTCTCTCCTCTTACTGGGAGTTTTTTCAGGGAACTGAGCTTTGCACAGGTGTTGCCTTAGGCAGATTAAGCCGCTGCAGAATATCTAATGAGCTCCTCCTTTTTGCACAGAAGTAAAACCTTCCCGTTGTTGTTTTTATGTGCTACGATGTAATGATATCAATAAAACCAGAAGACAGCTCGTGAAAACAAAGTGCTGCTTAGCTTCTTGCAGGGCTAAATTAGCTTTTCAGGGATTTGCACCTCACCTGAGAGCAATCCTGCTCTTTTGGAGGGCTGTTTGCAGCAGGTTTGGAGTGCACTTACTGCTTTTTGCATGAACAAACGTGCTGACTCTTTTGAAGAGCCTTTTCTGTGCCTGCACTTCCGTAGCTGTTGATGTGGGTAGAAATTGCACCTGCGTTGTTATGATGTTGATAGCTGCTCCAAGTTACTTGCTCTTGACATGAAAGTTAACCCTTAAACCCCTGTCTGTTTATTCAATAGTATTTTACGAGGACCTGATCATTTGATGCAGAGCAGTGATGACATACAGGCAGCACTGACCCTGTCAGCTGAAATTCCTGCTGTAAGCCCTGATGGTTTCCATGCCAAATTAACTTTATTGTGCAGTTGATAAAGCTTAGGGAGTAAAAATCATTTCTCTCCTTTTTTATAATTGTGACTCTTCTGATGGGGAAACTCACCCCGTATGTTTAAGGCTGGATAGTCGGCTTTCTTCTGCAGTCAGACCTTGTGACCTTGTGCTCTCAGCTAGAGGTGCAACGAAGGCATGAAGGGAATGAGAAGAGAAGGCTGTAGGACCCTTCCAGTATCTGAAAGGACCTACAAGGAAGCCAGGGAGGGACTCTTCATCGGGAACTGAAAGAGGGGAAATTCAGTTTAGATACACAGAAGAAATTCTTTGTGGGGGTGGTGAGGCCCTGGCACAGGTTCCATCCCTGAAAGTGTTCAAGGCCAGGTTGACGGGGCTTGGAGCAACGTGGTCTAGTGGAAGGTGTCCCTTCCTGTGGCAGGGGGGTGGAACAAGGTGGTCTTAAAGGTTCCTACCACCCAAACCAGTCCGTGATTCTGCGAACCTGCAAGCAGAGCAGCTCTCTACTGCCGGCGCCACACAGGGATGTGGGTTCCTTCTTCACAGCGGTGGAAGATTTGCGAAACACCTGGCAATTTGCATTTTACTGTTTTTCTTTTTTTTTTTTTTTTTTTCTCATGCAGGAAGAAGGCAGGAGGCTTTTGTGTTTGTTAACAGTCCCTTTGGTCTGTGTTTCAGGCTGAACCCCAAGAACGTGCACCAGCGGCCCACGGTAGCGCTGCTGTGCGGCCCCCACGTGAAGGGGGCTCAGGGGATCAGCTGCGGGCGGCACCTCTCCAACCACGACGTCCACGTCATCCTTTTCCTCCCCAACTTTGTCAAGATGCTGGAATCCATCACCAACGAGCTGAACCTTTTCAGCAAGACGCAAGGCCAGCAGGTGTCCAGCGTCAAAGGTAAAGGGCCGAGGAGCAGACGGGTTCTGTGGCGCGTGGCTCCCTGGTGCCTGCCCGCTCCCCTGGCACCATCTAGTGGCACTGCTGTGGCTGGGTGGCTGCTCAGAGGCTGGAGGGACAGCAGGCACTCCCAACAGTGGAGCACTTGTGCTGCTACAGATGTTTCTGGTCGGAACAAATATGGAAGAGCTGCTGTATGGATGCGAGTGAGAGCAGCCATTCTTGTAGGATGAGGGTCTGCCTTGTTCAGCATGTTGAAACTGCAAGTGAATGAGCATCCAGCTGCTGCTGCTAAACAGGAGGCAGCTTTGCTGAGCTGGTCCCAGCAGCTGTCAGAATTCCTTTCTCAGTATTCCATAGAATAAACTGAGCTCCTGTGAGTGCCAGCTTCTGAGTGTCATTTCACCAGTCGTTTTTTCCAGCCTGGTTCATTTAAACTTCTTGGGAGAAACAAACCTGGGAATTAGGGCCAACGCTACTTGCCTGTTACAAAACGTTATAGAAGATTTGAACAGGTTTCCCAGAGAAGCTGTGGCTTCCCCATCCCAGGTCAGACGGGGCTTGGAGCAACCTGGTCTAGTGGAAGGTGTGGCAGGGGGGTGGAATGAGATGAACTTAAGGGTCCCTTCCAACCCAAACCGTTGCATGATTTTGCACCAAGGACTTGGTGGTGTGTCAGGTAAGGGGAGTGCAGCAGATGGTGGGAATGCAGCAGATGCGATACAGAGCAGGTGAGGGCAGAGAGCTACAGAGCTGGGTGGGGCAGGCAGCAGTGCAGCACACCAGCTTCCTTTCCACAGCAGAGGTAGTTGGTATGTTCCAGAAAAACAGCCTTATTTTTTTCAGCTTGTGAAATAGAAAATGGTCCTTTTATCATGGAAAGAGAGCACTATTGCTACCCTGGGCTGCCTGGACTGGTGAGCTCAGCAGTACTGGGGCTGCTCACATGCTGACCACTCGATGAGATTTTGTACCTGAGAGGCTGTGGATGTTCCCAAAGCATTAAAGAGCTGTTCAATATCGATGTTGGTATCTTTGGAGAAGGATGGCCATAACAGCTGGTAAGGCCAGATTCTGCAGCAAGACTGTGGGTGCTGGGGACAAACCCGAAAATCTGCTCGCAGTGCAAAGAAAGGAGACACCAGTGAGCCTTAGTTCATGGTTTCAGCTTGTTCCCAGCGCTCAGCGGTGTTTGTGTTTCTTTCAGACCTCCCAGATACCCCCGTTGACCTAGTGATCAACTGCCTGGATTGTCACGAAAATGCCTTTTTGCGAGACCAGCCTTGGTACAAAGCAGTTGTGGACTGGGCCAACCAAAACCGGGCCCCCGTCCTCAGCATAGACCCCCCGATCAGCGAGATGGAGCTGGGCATCGACGCCAAGTGGTCGCTGGCCCTGGGCCTGCCCCTGCCCCTGGGCGAGCGCGCAGGCCGCGTGTACCTCTGTGACATTGGCATTCCCCAGAAGGTCTTTCAGGAAGTGGGAATAAACTACCACTCGCCCTTCGGCTGCAAATTCGTCATCCCCCTGCACTCCACTTAGAGCCCGTCCAGCCACCCGGCTCAGAAGGGAGAGAAGACGGGAGGAGGAGCTCTTGTCAGATAAGCTGTCCAGTGGATCCTGGCCGGTAAACTCGTGACGCCTTAAGGATGTGAAGTTCTGGAGAGCTTGCCTTCCAGAAGAAACATTGTGTATTTAAAAAAAACCCAAAAATAGAATAATCATAAAACGAAACAAAACAAAAAAAAACCAAACAAACAAAAAAAAAGGAAGCGAATGTTCCTGCAAAGCTGTTTTCATTCTCTTGTGCCATGGGATGAAGGAACGTGCAGGAAGATGGTGTCTGTCCCCGGCAAAGGTGGCTGTTGTTGCCCGGGTCCGGCCGGGAGGTGGTACACATAAGGGTATTTGGAGCTTTGAGATGTGTTTCTGGTCCTTCTGGTTGGATATTCCCAGGAAGGATGCCCTGGTGGGAACAGTACCCCTTGATTGTGTAGAAATCCCTTCTTTTGAGGGAGAATCTGTTTTGGTTCCAATGTTCTTTTTGACTCCCCCTCCCATTCTGTGTTCTGGAAGGCAGGTGTAGCTTTCTCTCCCTCCCTCTCCAGGCCCTCATGGAGAGCATTCCTTCTTCAGAAAGCTTGTGTCAGGAGCCAGAGGCTCCCAGGTCACACATGCTCTGGGAACACTGATGTCCTCAGCTAGGCCTTACTGCTTATATACTGTTGGCTTTTCTTTGTTCACTTTGTGGGTGAAGCCCAGGGCTGTGGGCTTGAGATGTGTTATGGAAAAGAACTTTTCCAGGATACTTGTGGGGTTTGTTTCTTTTATTCTTTCTTCTTTTCTGGCCCAGCGAGTGGCTGAACCAGGGAAAGGAGAGTGAAGCAGGGCAGTGTTGCTCTGGGCCTGGTGCATGGTGTACGGTGCAGGTGAGGGTTTGGGTAAGTTCCCCCTGTGCTTCCAGTATCCATCCTCCATTTGGTAGGGCTTGGGAAGCAGCTCATGGATCTGTTCATTCCCTTTGGAATCAAAGGCTTTGTATAGGGGTGGGCCTGTGGGTGTGTCTGTGCTGGGAGCCAGCCTGAGGAAGGACTTGGGTCCTGTTTGCTGACAGGAGATGGTGTGGTGAGGAGTGCTGCACTCCTGGAGGGGTATGGCAGGGGGTTCTAGGCTGAATTTCCGTAGGGAATCTGTTTTAGTGTTGCACCATTGGGAAGCACTGGTTTATTGTTCCCTGTGTTCGTTTCGCTGGCCCTCTGGAGCTTTGGTGCAGTGCCTGGAGCAGGGATGAGCTGAGGAACCATCAGCTAGCTGGCTTTGGGAATCAGCTTAGGAATCCATCGTGCTGGCACCTGGTATGCCCCCTGAGGGCTTTGTGCCTGGCAGCTGCGGCAGGGAAGCGCTGGAGATGCAGAAGGTGCTGTAAGGCCAAACTTCCTTTGGAGGAATCTGGCTGATGCTGTGAGTGGGGACAGTGCTTGAAGCTCTGCTGCTCTTCTCATACATTATGTGTCCCCAGGGCTCCTGCAAGCGCCTAAACCTTGCACAGGCCCTGCTCTGGCTTCTGAGAGAGCTTCAGACCTTCCAACGGTGCCCTTGTCTAGGGCAGCTAGATCCCTTTGAAGGCTGAAGCACAGGAATGTGTGGGTCCAGTGCCTGGATCACACCAAACCTATGGACCCAATGTGCTCCGAGCTGAGCTAGTCAGACACTCCTCTTTCTCTTTCCTCTGCTTAGAACAAAGGCAAGGGGCATCAAAGGAGGAGGGAAGAGCCTTCCCTAGTTGAAAAGCAGTTAACGAATATAGCCTGGAAGTGCGGAGCACCTGGAAGGACCCAGGAGGCCGAGTGCTGGACTCACCCTGGAGCCCCCGAGGTCTCTCCCCCTGCACCTCACCATATCTACCTCAGCAGGACCAAGGGCTCCTGTCCTCGCTGGCTGGAGCCCTGGTTCCCCTCAGCTGCTTTTGGAGGGGCTCAGTGACTCGATAGAGGGTGGCCCTGTTAGTGGCATCGTTGGTGGCATTTACCACACTGTGCTTCTTTCTGACTGGGACAGGACAGCAGCGTGGTGGTTATTTATGACACAAACACAAGGTTTCCTTCTGCCTTTTTCAGTTTTTTGGCTCTTTCCACTTCCTCAGATCTTTATTTAGAAGCAACAGTGGGTTAAAAAAGGTTGTTGCTGTAGTCAGTCTCCTTATTTTCTCTCTCTTATCGAGTGTCTTGAGCTAAGAGACTTGCTGGTTCAATTTCTGCTTTCTGTAGGTTTTTCTTACCCTTTCTGGGCAAACTCTTTCTGGGTTTGGCTGTTGTACTGTAGCTTCTACCCACGGAGCAGTAACAGGCCACTGGCTGAAGTTACCTGCCTGGAAGGCACTGAGCAGGTAAAATGCAGGGATTGAGTTCTGGGAAGCACTGAGGCCCTGCATGTTGCCAGTCTTGCAATGGTTCCCCACTTTTGTTTATTTCATTTTATTTTTTTTGTTTAAAGTGAACAGTGTTGCACAACAGGAGGGTACAGACCCTCATGTAAGGAAAGGGATTCCCAATCCTGAGCAGTGCAGTGTTTAGGGCACAGCGGGCAGCTCTGGGCTGTGTTGGTGTTACAGTGTGCTCACTTCCTGGTAGATTTGGGTATTTTTCTGTACTTCCCCTCAGATCCAGATGTTTCTTGAGGAAGTACTGGCTTCCCACACCTGAAACACAAGTGAGATGTGAGCTCTTCTGGAGCACTCAAAGACCCAGAAAGTGGCCTGGGTCCCTTCTCCCATCTCCCACCTTGCCAGTTAATTCAAAGAATGGAACACTTTTTTTTTTAGCTGTGTTTGGGATAGTTTCTATTCCCAACCTCACCCACCATCATAGGAACTGCCCCAGAGTACTGCTCTGGTCACAGACACATGAAGATCACTGCGCTGTGGCACTGCTTGATATTCCATTTGTGACCTAATGTTTGTAATGACCAATTCCTGCCACTATGGGGGATTCCCTGAAATAAAGTGCAACTATTCATGTGTGCTATTGTGTGCAGCTATTTATTCTGCTCTGATTCTAGAACCTTCCTCCTGCAAGGGCAGAGACCAGGGCAAGTTCAGTCCACTCACCCTCAACGACTCCAGTTAATTTCTCACCCTCTCCCTCTCATTTGGCAGAAAAGCCAAAGCTAGAAGCGATACAACTCTACCTCTGCCTACAAGGGAAGTATCAAACAATAAGAAACACTTTATTTTAACTTTACAACATATAAATAGACAAATCTGTGCTTTCCGATGGAGCTTTCCTTCCCCCTCTGCTCCGCAGGGTCCTTGTGGCAGTGCCCCAGCCCCTCTGGACTCGGGGAGAAGAGGGGGCTGAGATGCAGAGGCCAGACTGATCCATGCCTACAGCTCCCGGCCGTCATCTGCTCAGGTCCCGGCTGGCGCCTCGCCCACACAGCATCCTTTCCTCTGCAGAGAGGCCAGCAAAGAAGGGATGCAGGAGGGCTTCCGAGAACGTGATCCTCCGGGAAGGGTCAAATTCCAACATCCTCCTCATCAGGTCAAAGAGCTGGGCATGCTCCAGTGAGTCGTGCAGCATGTATGTCTGAAAGGGAAGGGTGGGGGGTACAGAGAGGGACTCAACCCACGGCCCGGAGGCAAGGGGCGTCTCCCATTCCAAAACAGAGCATCCCTCCACTTCCCTAGCACCCATCCTGCCTCAGCCAGACCAATATCCCTGCAGATGAGAGTTCGGGGCTCCATAAAAAACAGTTACCAAGGGTAGTTCCCAAACGCTGGACCCCGATCCAGGGAAAGGAGCAGCACCTACCCGCAGGGGCTTGCAGTTCTCTTGGACGTATCTGCCATCGGACGTGTTCTCATCCCATACCAGGTTGCCATTGTGGAAGTATTTTTGCTTCCTGCAAAGGGAGGGTGATGGTCAGGGAGGCAGGGTATCTCCCAGGGTTACACCCATCCCAGGGAGGACAGAGAATTGTCCCAAGTCCTGAACCACAACCAGGGGCCTGGGCTGAGGTCAGGAAAAGGCTCTTACCGAGTTTTGTGGACCATGTGAGATGGAAGCGGCCCAAGGATTTTTTCCATCATGACAAGGTGCTCACGATTCTCATGGGTCTGCAAAGGAACAGAGTTAACACAGAGCTTGAAGAGCTGATGACAAAAGGTCTGTCACCTACAGAAGTATAGGGGGGAGGAGGAGACAAGCCTCCATCAGCAATGTTACAGGTCCTATCCACCTCTTCCTCTTTTGATTTTCCCTTTATTCAGGAAATAGAAATTACCTGAACCCAGAACCCAGGGTGATCTGAACCATGTCCCTTCCAGCAAGGCTCAAATCCTCAAACCATCAGTTTTCCTGGGCTCATTTTCACATTCAGCTTCTGATTTTTTAGTGCCTCATTTGCATTTCCCTCCCCTTCACTTAAGTCTGAATCCTTTTGGACATTAAGGATTCTTATGGAACAAGAAGCCTACCTGGAAGAGCGTGAAGCCACGGTAATACTCAAACAGAATGCAGCCAGTGCTCCAGACATCACATGGCTGTGCCCAGCCCAGCTCTGCAAAGAAAATCAAATTAACTGTGTGCTCTCAACAAACCCCACCAGGTTTCTACCAGCTCCTTATTGGAGCCACAGAGATTACACCAGGACAGACTTAGAAGTTATCTATCCAAGAACGGGAGGGCTCCTCATCCTGGGACAACTCATCCTGAGACAACTGTTCCACTCTGCCCCCCAGAGAGTCCCCAAAACCCAGCGGTTCTCACCCAGAATCACTTCTGGGGGACGGTAGTGCCGGGTAGCCACGATCGTAGTGTGGTGCTCGTGATCAAAGGTGGCACTTCCGAAGTCTGCCACGCGGATGCTCGTGTTCCGGATGGATTTCTCCTCGCAGCTCTGCAGGTAAAACAGAAGTCAGGTTCAGGCTTTGAGGGGGACCCTTTGCCCCCATAACTGCACCACTCATCAGGGGGATTGTAACTGTGAAGCTCCGAGCTCTCTACGTCTCAGATCAGCGTAAGGAAAACCACTGAACACTCCACTCCAGGGACTGGAGCCACTGAGGCAGCCTTAAGTCTTTCAGAAGATACGGGAGAAAGAACAGGCCTGACTTCCCACTTTTTGTTCTCACTAAAAAGGCTTTTAAGGCCTGTATGGATCAGGGAAGATCAGCTTTCTGCAGGGAGAGAGAGGCAGGCTATTCCTGATGTATTCATTGTTCCTTTGGACGTAACTCACCTTATTCTCATTGTACAGAGTGTCAAAATCCGAGTTGACAAACAAGATGTTTTCTGGCTTGAGGTCAGTGTGAGTCAGCTGGTTGTCGTGTAGAACTGCACAGGGGGAAGAGGGCAGAGAGAAAAATGTCTGTAAGAACCAGAGAGAAGCACCCCCACAGTTTTGTCCATCCAAGTGCCAAGCCAGCTCCTCCTCAGCTCCCTCCTAGCCCGTTTTGGGGAGCAAGGCTGGGCCTGGGTGACTTACATCTCAGGGCATGGCAGAGCTGGTAGGCCATGTGCCGGATCTGAGGGAGAGGGTATGGCTGGAAGTTGTTCTCCTTCAGGAACTCAAATGTGTTCTTGCCCAGAAGCTCAAAGGCAATGCACATGTGGCCGTGGAAGTTGAACCAGTCTGACATCAGGACACACAAGCTGTGCAGGGAGAGAGAGACATGGATTAACCATCCTTCAGGGACCAACAGAACAGTCCCTGTTCCTGTCCACTTCAGAAGTGGTTGATGAGCAAAGCTCCAAGCCAGCTGACTCAGGAGCACAGCAATCCAGAGAGACACCTCCTCCCTGCTTTGCTAAGCCACCTTTAGACACAGCTCCCCAATTCCAATGGGACAAAGCAACACAGGAATGAGACCGGTTTCCCCCTCACCACAGGAGGCACATCCTGAGCCCCACGTTTCTTTGGATATCTTGTGTGCAAGGAAGTGGTTCTGACTAGCCAGGAGTCTTGTAGGAACTTACAATTTGTTCTCCTTGTCCTTCTCTTTGATTTTTTTCAGGACGTTGATTTCGAGCCTGGCTGCTTCTCGGTATTTTCCAACGTTTTTTATGATTTTCAGTGCCACCTGTGATTTGCCTCTGTAAGGGAAGAGACAGAAGGGTGGAATCAGAGGAAGAACCTGTGTCCACACATCCTCAGCCCACAGGGAGAGAGCACATCCCAGTTACTCCAGCCACATTTTCACGTGTCATTTGTCCTAACAAAGCTCTGCCAAAGGTGCTGCTTTGGCAATAGTTAATTTGAAGCGAAAGGTTATTGCTGGGTAACACTCCAGAGAGATATTCCTGACACAGCAATCCCCAACGTCACTGCAGTTCCAGCAGCCACCTCCCCACTTTAACTGTGCCAGAGATTCTTGTGGAGGCAGGAAAGCCAGCTGTGGCTCCTACAGCAAGCTGACCCCACGGCTCGGAGCCAGACAAAAGGTCAGAAAGAGACAAGGGTCAAATGTAATCACAGAGGAGGTTAAAAAATATAATAGAGGAGTGCCCTGGCAGATGAAATAGTCACTGGGCCCACCCCTCAGCTGGAGCTCACTGCAGCAGAACAACCTTCAACACCTGGAGCCCAGGGGGGTTAGGTTGGATATTAGGAAGAGGTTCTTCCCCCAGAGAGTGGTTGGCACTGAACAGGCTTCCCAGGGCAGTGGGCACAGCACCAAGGCTGCCAGACCACAAGGAGCGTTTGGACAACGCTCTCAGGGACAGGGTGGAATTGTTGGGGTGTCTGTGCAGGGCAGGAGTTAGACTTTGATGATCCATGTGGATCCCTTCCAGCTCAGGATATTCTGGGATTCTGTTCTATGAACTTGTGCCACTGAACAAACCCACCCTGCTTCCCTTAAGACATCAGCCTGCAAATTCAGGGGGCTGAGGTATGAGCCCTTCCACTTGCTCGAAGAAACAATTTCTACTGTAGCAACGTGTGGAAGGTGACAAGTTTGATGCCACGGAGCCCAGGTGAAACTACCATGCTTGTGACCAGCTGGGCTTGATTCACAAGGGACAGATGAGTTACCTGGGAGGGAAAGATGCCCACCTGGCATGGTCCACACACTCCACCACTTTGCCAAAAGTGCCTTCACCAAGGCTGCCGACAATTTCATCTAGGAGAGAAAACAGGAGCGAATGTGAACTTCGGGGGCTTGGCGAGAGCTGAGCTCCTGCAATTTCACAGCAGTAAAATGTCAAAGCAAACAAACAAACAAAAAAAAAAGTCTCTCACTGCTACACTCTTTAAACTCAAGTGTCTATGGTCTGCCTCAGGCAAGTTACTGGTCAGTAAATAAAACGCTAGAGACCCCTCCAGTACAATACGAGAGATCTGGTCTAACACGGGGATAAAAGTAGAGAGGTAAAGTTTTACGAAAGGTGGCTGTACATCGCTCTTGAAGCCAATCGCCGATCCTGCACACCAGGTGACCTTCCTTGTCATCTTCCACGCTCCTGCTGCGCTTACTGCTCTGTTGGCTTCTCTGCACACACCGCCCCCCGAGACGGCATTTTGTGTGGTCATTCAAAGGTGGAGAGACGACGGTGCGTCGGTGGTTGGATTTTCCAGATCCCAGCATTTCATAAGGCACACAGCATATATAACGATAGGGATATTGCAAGGGACACGTCAAGACACAAACTAACTTCAAAACAGAAAAGTCATCAACAGCTACAGGTATGTAAAGAAAACTCTCTTGTTAGCTACGGCCTCTGGTGCCGCTGCCACCTCTCGGGCAGGGAAATGCCCCCCTCTTCCGGAAAGGGAAGCAGCAGCTGGGAAGCTCCAGTGTGAAGGTGGCTTGGCGTGGCACCACCATTCCCCACAGAAGAGCAGCTCCCTCTGCAGCACTGCAGGATGCTGCCAGAGGCACAAGGAGAAGGAAGGCTTTGCCAGAAAAACGTCATTTCTCCGCTGGCAAGCGTGACGAGCACTCAGTTTGGACAGGCTGTCCAGTAGAAGCCAGAGTAGCAGTTATCCTTCTGTGTATCCTACTCTTTGTACCTCAGTTAATCCATCTCCAGCTCCCCAGAGCCGTGTCCTGCCCTGGCTGTGAACCAGCCTGTCCCATCCTGACAGAACCAACTACCACACCGATCCTAAATCTGTGTGCCCAACTGGCTGCGCACAGACCTGGTGTGGCACATCAGCCCTGGGGTGCCATTTTAAAACTGGGAGAACTTTAGGAACAGGACAGGTAAATTCATTCCCAGGGAACACTTCAGGCAAGGTCCAAGGTCACATTCACCCTCTGCTACTGCAAGCTTCTACTGGAAAACCAGCCGAACATTCCTGCAAGGACCCAGGGTCCGTGAAACGAGCTGCCCTAATTCCTCATCTTGTCCTAGCCAGCCTTAAAAATAGTTACAATCTCTACAGCCAAAGAAGTTAATGGAAACCTCGACATTTCCATGCCTGGGCTTCTAATGGGCTTCTCTTCTGTGCCCCTCACTGCCCCAGCAGGTCCAAAGTAACGAGCTAGGATCAAAACTCCCCCCCAAAAAACCAGCTGAAATGGAGAAGGTAGAGAGGACAGCTGGGGGACCTGTGGGGCTGCAGAGGACTGCGCTTGTGCCAGCCCAAACCAGCACAGAGTCACCACTGTGAGCACCCCGTGCTGCAGTGTTTCCATCACAGCCCTGGCTCTCTCTAAAACTAAAATTAAAAAGTCAACTGGAAAGAAATAGAACGGATGAGTTCAGGAGTTCCCAGCCACGCAGATTATCCAACTGCTGGGATCAGACTTGGTCATTTAGTTGTGATAACATTTAAAGTGAGAGGTGGGAGCATTCCTTACAGGAGAGGAGCGGTGAAGCGTTTGGTCTCACAACCATTTACAGGATATTCCTGGGACCAGCCTCCCCACCCAGCTCCAAATACTCCCTGGAAGGAGTACTACATTTCAGCGTTAAGTTCGCAAAGAAGCTGAAATCCAAGTGGAAACAGCAGAAGGGGACAGATGTGTACCCTCAGAAGGTGGAAGCCTCCGAGTACTGACAGAACAATAACAACTCCGGAGACCTGGGCTGATGGATCCCACCCAGAAGGGGATCCTGGCACAAAGCCAAACGGAGGAATGTTGCACACCAGCCCCCCCGCCCCGAGAAGCAGCAGCTGTAGGCAGAAGCGAAGCCCTGGCCACGGATAAAGCCGAGCGATAGGGATCGCTGGGAGCAGGGCTGGCCTGCAGCCAAGGCTCGCCCTCGTCAGCCCGTCACATGGGTGCCACTGGAAGCTCTCCCTGATCCCTTTCCTGGCTGCAAAGAACACGGCTTAGTTCCCTCACGTATTAAGGTTACAGGGGCTGGACTAGTGAAAAATCAATAGCTACGAACGCTTCCCGCTTAACACGACACAGGTTTGGGACTTTACATTCCACGGGATGAAAACAAACACAGAAACAGGATTCGAGGTACTCACCCAGAGCGTTCGGAGCTGAAAGGAGGCAAGACCAGTTAAACCCTGACCATTCCTGAGCTCGTTCTGGATGCTACTCACCGAGGAGGTACTGCTACAAGACCTGCTCCTGCGTTTCCGGCAGTGGTGCTGGTATCTCTTCGGACGGTGCTGCTCTCTGCCCCTGGACCGCCGCCAGTTCCGCGGGCGCGTCGAGTAATAGTCCTCCCCGAACGACGGGCTCCGCTCTTCGAACCTGTAGGCATCGCTGTCCCGCCGGCACCTCCTGTGGTAAGGCATCCTCTCGTGGCTGCAGCACAAACAACAACGCTGTTACCAGCCTGGAAAAGCACGGAAGGCTGAGTCCTGCTGGAACTACGTCACGGAATCACAGAGCACCCCGAGCTGGAAGGGACCCACAAGGATTATTGAGTCCAACTCCTGGCCCCGCACAGGACACCCCAAGAGTCGCACCACGACCCTGAGAGCGTTGTCCAAATGCTCCTTGAGGTCTGTTAGGCTTCATGCTGTGACCACTGCCCTGGGGAGACTGTTCCAGTGCCCCACCACCCTCTGGAGGAAGAGCCTTTGCCTCCTATACAACCTAACTCCCCTGACACAGCTCCCTGCCATTCCCTCAGATCCTCTCACTTGTTCACCAGAGAGATGATGTTCTCCTGCTCCCACTCCCTGTGGCAGGAACTTCAAACCCTCTGCTGTGCCTCAAATACTGACCCCTGTGGAGGTTTGTGAGAGAAAACAGTGTGGCATTCCCACATTTCAAGGAGCTGGGGGAAAGCCACCATCAGAGAGCTCTATCTGAGCTGCCTACCTTGTTGTGGACTCCCACCCTTCAAAGTGCTCAAGGCCAGGTTGGATGGAACTTGGAGCAACCTGGACTAGTGGAAGGTGTCCCTGCCCATGGCAGGGAGTGGAAACAGATGAGCTTTAAGGTCCATTCCAACCAAACCATTCTGGGATTCTATGATTCCACCTCACCTAAGCCTCCTCCGCCACCACACACAAGTGTTTGTCATCATTCCTCCTCCCTCAGGAAGGTCTCTCATTAGTTCTTAGATAAATGAGAACCAAATCCAGCAGTAGGGCTCTAGTTGTCACCCCAGGGGGGGCTGAAGGTCCCAAAACACTGAGTCCTTGGTGAGCACACACACACACCAGCTCCACAGATCATTAGAAAGAGCCAGAAAGAAAATTTGCTCTCCACAGTGTAGTCAAGCTCCTGCCCTGCTAGCAACGACCTCACAGCATGTAAGGAAAACTTTTGGACAAGCTCATCTCTGCATCAGGAAGGACCTGAAGTCGTCAGACAAAGCTCACCTTTGATGTCACACATGAGGTTTTGGGTAGCAGGTGGGCATATCAATGATGAGAGCAGCCCTTCCTGCTTCTGCCCCCCAAAGCACAACTGCCTTCTCCACCCCAGCTGGTCTAACAAACAAGATCTCACTGCGAGTCTTCCTTCACACCTCATTGAGAAAGAGGCTGTGTTTTAGGTAGAAGACATTGTAATTCTGAAATCAAAGTAGTGCACTGGCTTCCCAAAATAATCCTGGGCATGCGCCAGGCCAGGTCAATGCTGTCACCCAGCAGTGGCCTCACTTAGCAAGACCTTCAGCCCGGAAACAGGAATTTTTGCTATTTGCACCCCTCTGCTTTGTCAACAATCAGCTCCCCTCACTGACAGCTTAACAGGACACAGGTTTGAGTGTGGGGGTTCATCTCAGGTCCAGAGTAAAATTCCAGACTCTGCCAAGGCAGCAGCAGCTCTCGGTCATTGCTAAACCACCCAAAACACAAACCATGCAGTTCTGCTCCAACATCGATCTATTCACTGATTCATCATCGGTGAAACTCCACTATGCACTTTGGACAAACACAGGAAACAGAGTAACAACCTGAAGGACACAAAATCAGAGGAGACCTGAGAGGCTGAGTCTGAAACTAAGCGATAAGAGTGTTTTCTCCCAACAAAAGCCTATTTCAATCCAAATCTGTCCCAGATTACCCATCGGATGAAAAAATGGAAAAGTCCATTGCGTGTGCCAGCTGTGTTTCACAATCCACTTCCTTCAAGTAAACAAAAGCCAGGCTGAGGAGAGGAATTAACGTAGGGAACATTTAAAGATGAGCTCAGCTCCAGCCTGGCTGCACCTGCCCAGTCCAACCAGTGGAACCACAGCAGCCCCAGTACCAACAGCCTATTCTGGTCACACACTGCGGCATGGCTCCTGCCTCTATTCCAGAACCCTCCTCTTATCAGAGGCCTTATCCCGCTTCCAGCACCTAATTGTCCCTGTGGAAACGCTGAACAAAGACAGAATCAAAGGTAAAATCTAGAACCAAAGCAGGAGAGGTCAGTTAGTGGTTGGATTCTTTAGCTGGAATCCTTTCTGAGGTGAGGGAGGAGCGCTGTTACTTTAAGTTGTTGTTTACTTTAAATCTGATTTCAAGAAGGAAGGGGGTTGTTGGGAGAAAGGCTTTAAGGCCTCCATGGCATGGAAACGTGATTCCAGGGCAGGCTGTTCCCTTGCTAATATTAAAGCCGTGTCTTTGGGAAGAACTTTAGCGTGGCAGGGAAGACGCAGGCGCGGGCACACACACACACACACACACACAAGTGGGGCCTTCACTTCCATTCCAGGGATTTACAGGTTTAAAGCCGATCTGTAGTCAGGAGATGAATGCCAGCTCGGGACCACGAGCGGGATCAGGACGAGGGTTTATGGGATAACCCGCCCCGAAGCACTCTTACCTCCTGGATCGCGACCGCCGGTAGAGATCCCTGCGGGGAGGGTACCGCAGCCTGCCCTCGTATTCCCTGCTCCGGGACCGCCTCCGCTTCCACCTGTGTCCCAGGTCGCTCTCCTGCTCCGGGGACCGGAACCTCCTGCAGTGATGCATCTGCGGGGACAAGGGGGTTCCAGGTCTCAGAGCCCTCAGCCGTGGGTGCTGCATGGGGCGGGCTGGGCCCGGGGGACACCCCGGCCCTGGCAGAGCCCGCCCGGGGCTCGGTGACGCCGGAGGGCTCTTGGCAGCCGAGGGTCCCGCAGGGAGCGGGGGTTACGGGGCCGTTACCCGGCCGGGCCCGCCCGGGACGNGCTCGGCGGGTGCGGCCCGGCCCGGCCCGGCCCAGTTCCTGCAGCGCCGCCGCTTCCGCTTCCCGGAGCGGGGTTAAACCCGCCCCGGAGGGACGGCACGGGGCGGGACCGGCGCGAAACCCGCCCCGGAGGGACCGCACGGAGCGGGACGGGACGGGACGAGGGTCAAACCGGGACTGGGAGGGGTGGGAGGAGGGTGACCTTTCGCAACGCTCAGGCTTCTCATGCCCCACCATGGCCTTCCTCGCTGCAGTTATCCTCACCCTCAACACAGCTTCCTTCCCGTGGTCTTCCTCCCTGTAGTCTGATTCACCATGGTCTTCCCCATTGTGGTTCATCCCACTGTGGCCATCCTCATCCTCCCCATGGCCTTCCTCTCCATGGTCTCCCTCACCATGGCCATCCTCACTACAGCCTTTGTCACCATGGCCTTGCCCATTGCAGCCATCCTTACCCTCACCACGGCTTTCCTTGCCATGACCTTCCTCACCATGGCCTTCCTCACTGTGGCCATCCTCTCCCTCAGCACAGCGTCGTCCCTGTGGTCTGACTCCCTGTGGTCCTCAGGGCAAAGAGAACCTTCACCATGGCCTTCCTCTCCATGGCCATCCTCATCTTCCGCACAGACCTCCTCCCCAGGGTCTTTGTCCTCACAGACTGCCTCACCGCAGCCTTCCTCACCGTTGCCAACCTTCACCACGGCCATCCTCTTCCTCAGCATGGTCTTCTTCCCTGTGGTCTGCCTCACCATGACCATACTCATCATGGCTTATCTCACTGCAGGCCTTCCTCACCACTGGGCCTTCCTCACCACGATGACCCCCACAGTGACAACCCTCACCGTGGCCTTCCTTGCCATGGTGACCCTCCTCATGGTCTTCATCGCGGTGGCCTGTGCACCGTCTCTCCCAGTGGCCTCTGCAGACAAGCTCCTTCTACCAGAGGGGGCTGGGAGCTGGGACTGTCCCATGGGTCACAGCCTGGGGGTAAGGACCTGGTGGAAGAGTTTCTGTGTCCAATTAGCCCACTTGGAGAGGCGTCTCAGTCCTGATAATTTACTAATGAGCACCAGGCAAGGGTTTGCTCTTTCCTACCCCTCGAGGTGACCTCCCTTCTCACCCAGGTCACCACTCCAGAGGACCTGGTGGACCATGGACACTGCTGGCCCATGGATAGGACAGAATTCCAATGTCTCCACGCATGCAATCATCCCTGATGCCTTTATTTATTTATCAACCACTTGTTTGGGTCAGCAATTAATTAAAAATGTCAGTGGACACCTTTCTCACCAGGTGATATCTGCATGTCCTTGTGGCTCCTCTCTGAGGTGTGTCCCAGCCTCAGGGGGCTGAATGGGAAGGGTGGGCTGGTGATGGTGGCTTGGAAGGGGCAGTAGTGCCACCACTGTGGTGGCCATGGGGCTGCTCTCCCAGCTGGGTGATCTTCCCACCTATCTCCTGCAACAGCCAAAGTTCCATGTGTAGCACCGAGCTGGTGACAGTGGACAGAACAGAGAAAGGCTCCTCTTGTCTCCTTAGTGTTGAAGCCACCTCAGACAGGCTCAGTCTCCTCCAGAGCCGTTCAGGAAGGGGTTGTGCTGACCACCACCGATCTCCAGTCCTGGAGTTGGAGCCCAGACTTCTCCCACAATGATGTCCGGGTGAGACCTCACCTCTCCATGGCTCGGAGATCCCAGGTGGCTCACTCCTGTGGGCACCTGAGCCCCGGGCAAGCCCCGTCTGTGGACTGCAGGCAGGATCAGGGTCTGGGGGTGTTGGGCTGGATCTGGTGCCACTGCGCTGATTCCAGTGGTCCCCGGCTGCACATGTCCCTCCAGTGGAGCAGCCCGGTCCCAGGGGCACGTGGCCCCACCTGCACAGAACCCAGCACGGAGCCGCGGGCGCGGAGGCGAGCCTGTGGCAGGAGAGGGGAAGTGGGACATGGCTGGTGGCTTTCCGTCATCCCAGAAAGAGTGATCCCACCCCAAAAACCTCCTCTGGGCATCAAGGAGTGACTCCTCTGGGGACTGAGCCCCTCAGGTGCAGGAGCACAGGAGAGCCAGGTCACCTTCATAGCCACGGCCACCTCCATCCACCTCACCTGCATGACAATGAACTCCAACGCCAGCTCTTGCTGCTGGATGTCCCCAGCAGGGATGTTGAAGAGGAAAGGCTTGTTCCACACAGGGTTGTAGCCACTGATGGACTTGGTCTCCTTGGTGTCGATGACACAGCCGTTGTGGTAAAGGTGGATGATGATGTAGTGACCTGGAAACAGAGACAGAGCCATGGAGAGAGGGACCTGCTCTGGACACATGCCAGCAAAGAAGGCTGGAAGTTCCCCAGCTATGCCAGGGGGGCTACAGGACCTCTGTGGAACCATGGGAAGAGCACAGACAGCTCCTGAGGTTTCACCTACCCTTCTGTGGTCAGGAGCAGGGACCTCTGAAGTCCTCAGCTCGCATCCCTGCCCACATCCCAGGCTCCAGCTGGGCAGGGAGAGCCAGAGACGACAACAGCCAGCAGGACAGAAAGCCACATGCTAATTTCTGACCATAAATACATATGTTTAAAGCATTTTGGGGCTATATTGGGGATATCTAGATCCTAACGACTGCACTTCCTACGCTCATTTTCGTGGAATCACAGAAGGGTTTGGGTTGGAAGAGACCTTAAAGATCATTTCGTTCCAACCCTGTGCCATGCTTGGAAGAGAGAAGCTGAACAGGAAATAAGACAATCTGCCATGCAAAAAGAGGAGAAGTCATTGCCTGTGCCCACCTGGGCATCTCCTCACCTCCTGCTCCATGGCCCATGTCCTACCTGGCGTGCCTGGCACGCGTGAGAGCCGGCCCAGGTCCTCTGCCTTGCGGACCAGCACCTTGATGCGGCTGGCCAGAGCCTGGTACTGGAGGAGAAGGAAGAGCTGGCCGAGGGATTTGGGTGACGAGGAGAGGACGCTGCAGCTCGTGTTGTGGGCTCTGAGGCACTGGAATGGGAGGAGAGAGCAGGAGACGCTGTGAAACCTTCTCCAACCTCATCTTCCAGCTCAGTGATGCTTGTACCCCATCAAGGTCAAGAATGGGCAAAAATGAGTCATGAATGGGCAAAAATGAGTCAAGAGGGCGGATCTGATGCTCACCATCACTGCAAGGATGGTGCCAACTCTGCATTTACCCCTTCCACCCCAGCACTCCCCGAATCAGAGGTGCAAAGCCCCCAAGCAGAGACACTGGCATGGACTTGTGCCACAACGGAGCCCACCACAGGGATAATTGGTGAGGCCTCAGGAGGCTCTGCCTCTTCCCGTGGAGCTTCAGGGCTCTGAGACCAAGAGGACCTCAGCCAAAACATGAGGACAACCCCCTGCTGGAGACTGCTGCCATCCTGACCTTCCTGAGCTTGGTCTTGCTGCTCGCCAGCTCCCAGGTGTAGCTGGAAGAGGCCCAGGGGTCCCAAGAGGCCTGGGCGCAGGGGAACAGGACCTCCCCCACAAAAGAGTCCCTGAGGCTGCGTGACCTGGTGTAGACGGCGAAGCGCAGGGTGAAGCTGCTCAGCTCCTCGGGGCTGTATGGGCCGAACCGGCACGGCTCCGGCGGGGCAGGGCCGAGGCTGCGGCGGCACACGGCCACGCGCTGGCACGCGGGGAGCCGCCGCACCAGGTACACCTTGATGTAGGAGCCCTGCTCGTCCCGCAGCCCCTCGGGCAGGCGGGAGACGCCGAGAATTGTCACAGTGAGAACGGCCTCGGGTGGCGAGTAGGACAAGTCACAGCGGAGCTGGGGACGCTGCTCAAAGGGCAGTGGGGATCCGGCGATGGGGTGGACCAGTGGGCTCTCCTTGTTGCCGAGGAGTTTGGCTCTGGAGATGGTGCAGCGGCGCTGCCACGCTCCCGCCAGCTGCGGGAGGAAGGGGAGAGGGGGCAAGGATGCTCTGACACGGAGCGAGCTCCCACGGGATGCTGGTGATGCCAAGGAACCCTCTTTTGCCCGAGCACCCAGCACCTCTCCTGCCATCTCCTCGTACTGCTGCTGGATGGGCACTGGCACAGTCATGGCAGGCAGAGCAGCTCCCAGCTCCATGGTTGTCCACTCCCGGCTGGGGTGGGGACTCGGGCGCCGGCGGTGCCACCAGCACATGGCACAGCCCACGAGGATGCTGAGGCAGAGGAGGGACAGTCCTGCACCGAGGAAGATCTGCAGATGCACTGGAGAGAGAGAACGCACCATTAGAAGGATGGATCTCACCAAGGCTGCGCCAACGTGACTCTCCGTGGGTGCTGGAGCACTGGAAGGAACAACAACTGGGTGTTCACATCCCCCCGGGACCCACCTCCCCTCTTGGTAAGCTGGGATTTAGCAGGAGCATCCCAAAGCCAGAAGGTGGGAGAGGAGCTGGCGGGGCCAGTGCCGTGCTCGGGCAGCCTGACACCACTCTGAGGCTAAAACAAACCCAGCCTCGCCCCGGGAACGATAAGGGCCATGGAAAACACGGGAATTATCAGCCCTGCTGCCAGGCTGACGCAGTTTGGGCAAGGTTAGCACCACGCTTGGTGAGGGGCACAAAGGGCATGAAGGGGAGCAGAGGCACCTGCAAGAGAGGACTTGGGGTGCCCGGGCTTGTTTCAAAGTAGCAGTGGGCCCTGAGGTGTGAGACACCCAAGCCTGGTCCTGAAAGAGGGGAATCTCCCCTCCCAACTGCGCCCAGAGGACTGAGATTCTGCGGGTGGTAAGCTGGGCTTTATCCCTCCCAGCAGGGATGTCTGTGGGGTTTGCGGCCTCCCTGGCAGGGTGGCATCCCTGCACATTGGGCATTTAGGGAGCAGGGAACCAAACTCCTGGACATCAGGGCTAAAGTTCCTTAGGAAACGTGGGTTTCACAGGTGTCATCTGCGTGGTTGCGCTGGGAAAAAACCTCCCTGTGCCCAGAGCTGGCTTCACCTCCAGCCCTGGAGGGAGGGATTAAGGAGAACAGGACCTGGACAAAGCTGTGCCAGAGCCTGAGCCGGGTCCCATAAAAGAATGGGGACGTTTGAAGAAGAAAAGCGGGCATTGTCTCACCCCACTGGGCTCGGCTTCGCTCCCCAGGTGCCTTAATCTGCGCTGGGCTCTCCTGAGCCCTTTGTTGTTTGCTCAGGAAGCCAGGTTGCGGCTGGGATGAGCGCTGAATGGCGGCATTTAGGGAGGGATGGAGGGAAGGGGGCTGGGATGTAAATTTGCCTGAAGGATTGTATTCCAGTCCAAACAACGCCTGCCTATGCCTGCGGCTGTCCAGCCCCAGGACAGCGAGCTGGGGGGGCCGGGGTGTGCCGGACAGACGCAGGTCTGCAGGGCTGGGGGAACGGGAAGGTGCATCAGACCCCTCGGGGTGCCCACTTTGGGGAGCTGGGGCAGCTGAGCTGAAGGATCCTGTGCACGGACGTGCTGCACCAAGCTGCAGGGCTGTCCCTGGGCTGCAGGGCTATCCTGGACTGTGGTGGCCACCACAAGAGTCCCCCTCGTCACCCGAGACCCGGTGTCTGAGCACCCCTGGATCCAGGGAAGAGCTCTCTCCAGCCCAGCACCTTCCCCCCTCCAACCCTAAGGCTGCAGGTGGCCAAACCCCATGGCAACACACACCGAGGGTGGCTCCCCCTCCATTGCCAGACCCCACCTTACCTGCCTCAGACATCGGGCTCGTCAGGAGAGAGGTGAGGGCAGGTGAGTCCTTGAGCTGCCTCAGCCGCATTCCCGCGGGGAAAGCTGGGAAAAGCCAAACCCAGTGGTAGGCAGGAGGGGAGGGAAGGTGGGGGGGAAAGCTCTGCCTTCACCTGCCTGCTCCTAGGATAGGCTGGGACCAGAGCCCAGGTGAGGCTGGCCCGCTCTTACTGCTGGGGGGGGATCACCTGCAGCCAGGTGCTGATGGAGGGGACAGGCGGGACGGGAGAGGTTCCCAATTCCATTAAGTGAGTTCAGTGGGAGGATGAGGAAGGTCACGGGCTCCATCCCCTTCCCGGGACCCGGTGGACACAAACAGGCCCCCAGTCAAAACAACTGCAGATACGGGGCATTGGAAAGGCTGATACAAAAGGGACTGGAAACCAGCTCCTCTCCCACTGCCAAGCTGTTCAGTGACTGGAAAAACACCATCCAGGTGCTGTGCAAACAGCAGAACTGGTGGGAAGCATTAAATGTCCTTTTTGTGGGGAGGTGGTGATGACAAGGGAGGGGACATGGAGCAGGTACAGCAGCTTCAGCAGCACCTGGGAAAGGAGATCCCATATGGTTTCTGTCAGTATCCACCCTGGAAGCTCCATCATTCCAGCCCACAGGGGTCCAGTTCATTCCTAGCCACCATCCCTAAAAATATCCCACCAGCCCAGCTTCAAACTGGGAGCCCAAAGCCCCTGCAAGGATCCAGACCTCAGCTAGGCTGACCCAGCCTCTGGGAATAATTTCCCGGGACAAAAAAAGGGAAGTCTTTAAATTCAGGGAGAGAGCCAGGGGCACAGAACAGGCTTGGGGGTCACGGTGTGAAGAGGTAGAAGTTTATTGGAATATAAACATTCAGATAACCTGTAAGATAGAAAAAACCCAACAACAACATATACAGACACTTGTTGGAAGGAGACGTTGAGGTATTTATCCACCGCCTAGGCTATCACATTTGTTTTTATTTACTTATTTTATTATTTTTTTTTTTTTTAAATAGGTAAGAAAACTAGTAGCAAGGCTGCTGCAGCTGTTTGGAGAGAACATCTGATCCCAATCCCTTTGGAGCACACACACACACACACACACACACAGAGGCACGTGCAGTGGCCAAAAGGACTTGGTGTGACACGTTCACATTCACTTTGGGAGCCGAGCAGGCACACACAGCCTCTCCCCCTTGTCCCAATTTTTGTGCCTTCCCAGCATCAACTGGGAGCTGCCTGGAGCAGGTTTGGTTTGGTTTTCCCAGCTGGCAAATCTCCCCCTGGAAACAGGAGCGTGGAGGCTGCACTGGAGCAAGCTGGGGGCTGTTTTTTTTGGTTTTTTTTTTGGCTGCTCGCTGCAAAACCTTGGCTGGTGTGGAGTTGGGAGACGATGGAGCAACACTGCAAAGCGGAGCACTTCACACAGGAACAGTCCTACTCGCAGTATCAAACCCTGAGTACTACACAATCGATGAAATGGAGCAGAGTGGGGGGATCCACCACCCTCGCTCAGCCTTCCCCGGCTCTGCTGCTGGTTTCCATAACCCTGTCCCCAAAGCCTGGCAGCTCAGTAGGAGATCTGGAGCTCAGACTGCCAGGATCAAAGCCAGGCTTAGAGGAAAGGGTTAACTCTTCACAGTCTGAATGGTCCTCGTCACACTGGACTGAGAAAGGACCAGTTAATATATTGTTGCAGCTTATTTAACTGAGGTATCTGTTACGCATCCCGACCTGATTCTTTCCCTGAATTGGATACAAAACAATCTGTTAGTCCTGGCTAGTTCCAGTCTAGGTTGAGTAAAGCTTATAAACATTAATACTCTAGTAGTGTCAAAGCAGTTCAGTGATTCGAGTGCCTTTCTGTGCAAGAAAACACAACGTTAGCGTGTGAGACAGAATCCACCCCGGACCAACCTCTGCTCCCCAGGGCCAGAGAGCAAAGCAGAAGGAAAAGCAAAAAGTGCCCCAGTCCCACTCAGAGGAAACAGCCCCAACCCCATCCCCAAATAAAATAAAATAAAAAAAAACAACAACCAAAAGAAAACAAAAAAAGGGGAAAAAAAAATAATCTCATTGAGCCCCAGAGCCTGGAAAAACCTCTGGGAGTCTGCGAGGATGAAATGCCGTGGAGGCCTGCGGGATCAGCCCAGCTTCCCCACGCCCACAGGGTGGGCAACTACTCCAACTAAAAGCAGCTGGATGGGACATCTTGGAGCAGCATCCATCTGTGGACACGTGCATTCCTACCCTCTGGCTCCCAAACAGGGTGTCAGGTAGCAGGATAACCAACACAGGCACAGATCCTGGAGCTTGGAAAAATCAGTGGGACTTTGGAGACACCCTCGTGTCCAAGGTGAAGGACAAATCTAAGTGAGCATCACTCCTGCCCCCTTTTCCTGCCTCTACCTGTCCTCCTGTCATGCACATGTCCTGTGATGATGCTGGAGCTTGGCTCCTGCTGGCCTAAAGGATGGGGAAACCACTGCTGCTTTGCTCAGCCTTGTTTTAACTTCCTGTCTTTGGTGATACATTTAAAAATTTAAAAAAAAAAAGAAGGAAAAAAACCAACAACCAAACAAACACAATGTCAGCAAACCCACATATTAAAAAACCAAGCGATAAGATATGCCAATACTTCCTGAAGAGGTTAAAAAAAACAACCCAAAACCAATAAAACCAACCCAACAACAAGTACATATCTGAGGTATTTCATCTGCTCAAAAAACCTGACTTGGGCCTGGAGCATGGGAAGGACGTCACCAGGGCAGGAGGGATGGAGCTTGGATCACCTCTCCGGGCTGGGGAAAGGCCAGAAGGAGAGGGGGACAGCACGAGGCCACCTGAGCAGGAGCTGATTTACGGAGTCAGGGCCAGCTCTGCTTCCAGCTGGAGGTCTGAGGGGAGAGGGCAAGGAAGGGCTTGATTTCCTGTTCTCCACTTTCCCCCGGAGAGCAAAAGGTCTCTGCCGCTCAGGTGCAGTTTGAAGGGGCCTGGGCAGCTGGGTTTGTTTGTTCAGAGACAAAACCCCACGTGTACAACATGAACCACAACAGCCATGCACACGCTGTGGCCGCCACGAGGTGGATTTCAGAGATGACCTCCTATTTCTCCAGCACACAGACGTGGGCAGCTTCCAGGGGTACTGGAAGCCACCTCAGGAGGCGGAAGTGAGATGGTTGATCTCAGGAAAGCCTGGATCAACCCAAGTGACAGTGTCACAGGGGCAGTGGATCAGAGGAGCCACAAGCCCAGGCTGTCAGGGTAAAGGTCAGTGGGTTGAATTCCTCATGGGAGACAGGCAAGGTCAAGGGCATTTAAAAGTTCTGACAGCCTGAAGGCAACAGGAGGGATCATGCCAAAACCGTGGAGAGGGGGAAGGAGGCCCACAAGCCTCCTGTGAGGACATACGGACACAGCAGGAAGGAAACAAGCAGTTTGCCTGTTCTGCAGCACAAGGGAGGACAGGGCAAGGCACCCCGCCGGCTCTTAGGATTGTCAAAACACAGAGTTGGTTGGTGGGAAGAGTCCCCGTGGTTCCTGGCTCAAGGAGAACCAAGTTTCCCTGCCCCAACTCCAGCTCTTTCCACCTGCCTTGGTGACGTCTCAGCCATGTCTCAACCCGCAGCTCCTAGAGCCCATCCCTGATTGAAAAACGCCAGGCGTGCCCCCCCTCCGTGTCCCACCCCCGACAGGAACACAGCAAACCCTGGGAGGAGGAGGGGGAGGAGGAGGAGGAGGAAGAAAACAAAGAGCAAAAGGGAGGAAGAAAGGGGGAGAACAAAGAAAAAAAGGCTGGACAAAGAGATGATGAAGAAAAACTCGCTGGCATGGAAAGGTTTCATCATCATCATCACCANGCGTGCCCCCCCTCCGTGTCCCACCCCCGACAGGAACACAGCAAACCCTGGGAGGAGGAGGAGGAGGAGGAGGAGGAAGAAAACAAAGAGCAAAAGGGAGGAAGAAAGGGGGAGAACAAAGAAAAAAAGGCTGGACAAAGAGATGATGAAGAAAAACTCGCTGGCATGGAAAGGTTTCATCATCATCATCACCACCATCATCATCATCATCTTGCCGCTGGCCAACCACAAAAGCAGGTTCCTTGAGATGAGGTATCTGTGCGACTCCCTCCCGGCTCGCTCCGGGAGCCAGAGGCCAGTGTGAGACAGGGAATGGGCCACCCGTCAGAGAGACCAGCTGGTGGAGGGCTCCGCGCTGGGCGTTCCTCGGGATGAGGTAGGGCTGGGAGAGCAGTGGGAGCTGCTGCTGCTGCTGCAGGAGCTGTGGGTGCTGGAGCCGGCGAGGAGGTGGACGACGGGTTTCTGGGCAAAGAGCACTCCTGGGAGGCAGAGAGGAGGGTGATGGAATGGGAAGGGTTGGACACAGAGCAATGGGAAAGCTATTCAGTCCCAAAGACACAGAAGACCCTTCTTTCAGATTTTAAAAATACTAACAACAAAAGAAGGGTGTTCATCCTGGCCAGGCCCAAAAAAGAGAACAGAAATCACCTCCTCCTGTGCCTTCTGATCCAGACAGATCCCAGTTTGGCAAAGCCCAGCCCCTGGGAACACATCACCCCCTCCGTTTCCCACTCTGCTCCCCCAGCTCTCCCCTTTCCCAGGAGGGGTTTCTCACCAGCATAAGTGGTGCCGTTGATCTCCACCGACATGTTAATGCTCCCGATGCCGTTGGGTGACAAGTTCAGTGCTGCCGCAGAGTCGGGCTTGTCTTCTTCCAGGAAAGAAGAGATGCAGAGTTAGAGAGGGACTGTCTTGCTCCCTGCGCTCCCCAGAGGTGACCACAGCCCTCCTTCTGTCCCCTCTTTGGAGAGCAAGTCCCCACACGATGTCCACGTTCTATTATTTCTGTTGCCCAGAGGAGCTGTGGCTGCCCCATCCCTGGAAGTGTCCAAGGACTGGTTAGACTGGGCTTGGAGCAACCTGGGATAGTGGTAGGTGTCCCAGTCCATGGCAGGGGGTGCAATTAGATAAGCTTTAATGTCCCTTCCAACCCAAACCAGCCTGGGATTCTACGATAAGGCTACAAAGGTGTGTAAGTGCTTTGGTGTGAGCTGGGGGGAGGCCGGGAGCCCACTGGCATTTGGAAATCTTTCCCTGAAGGCCAAACTGACGTTCCCCTCCCAAGAAAGAGCTGGGAGCTCTATGAGACAAGACCATATTTAAACCAGCTGGATTGTGGCCGCTGTTGGGAGCACAGGCCTAGTGCTCAGCTCCTCAGGGAGCTGCTGTGACTTGGTGTGCTTGGACTGCAGCAGCTCCAGCGGCCACTGGAGGGAGGGGAAAAGCCAGGAAACACTCTCCTGGGCCTGAAATATGGGGACCTTTTCCTATATCCTCAGCCTGGAGGGTGACGGGCAGCCCTGGAAGCATCAACGCAGAGCAGGGGTTGAGTTTGCAGTGATGTTTGAGGGGAGCTGAATGTCAAACTCTTCCAGAAGCTTCTGAACCTCCAACCTAAGCACTCCATAATGGTGAGCCTGGATTACGGGATTGCTGCTCCACGGAGGGGAGCAAGGCCACCCCCTCCCCTAAAAACCCCTCATTGTTAAGGTTTAATTTAAATGTTGTTATCAAGCCATGATAAGCTCATGCTGTGCTTATCAAAAGCACCTCTCAAAGCACATTATGATTTTGATTGTGCACTTGGGAATATTAAGGCACGAAAGACAGGACAGCCTTGCCCGCAGTCACCTCACAAAGGTAGGAATACTATCCCTGAATCCTCAGGGCTCAGCCTGTTCCTATTTGTAAGGACTAAAATTGTTCCCTGCGTTTTGATTTAGGAAGTTCAGGGTGAAAGGAAAGTGAGATGAGAGGGAATGAGCATTACTTGATAAAATTTCTATTCCCTTTTACTCACTGTTTTAGTTTCGATGTGAAATTCAGGCGGATGTACAGCTGACAAGAACTGTGAAGTCCCAATCCCAGCAGCTGCTGCTTCAGAGGAATCTACTTTGACCCTTTTCCATCTGTATTTCTGGCAAAGCATCCCAAAAAAGCACTGACCAGCACTGCTAGAACAAGAACACCTCTTCCCTTTCTTCTGAGCCTTGCCAAACTTGCCTGGCCTTGTGCCTCCTTCCAAATATACAATTAATAGGGAGCTGAGGCCTTTAATTTTAATGGATCAAAAGGTTTGGAAGGAGCAGCTGTTGGGACTGAGGCTTTGCGGGCCCGCTGAGGTGCAGCCCCGGGATAGGTAAGGGAGGCAGGGCATTAATCAACTTTTGAAGCCACTCTATCACAGTATTGATTGCAACGAGTGACCTTTCCAGGGTGAGTCCCCTTTTCCAAAGCATTTCAGGAGAGCATTTCCCAGGCCATGAATGCTACTGGGATGTGACCTCCTAACCCAGCCTTGCCAGCAGTTCTTTGCCCTGGGGCTGTGCAGATGTGGGCAGAAATCACCTGCCTTGCTAAAAGCCCTGGGATGCACAGGGCCCTGTGCAGACACACAGGTCTTTATGGCCTCCTCACCCAGCCTGGGAAAGGATTCCTAAAAGATGGGCATCTCTCTCCCAGTCTCCTGCAGTTGGAGACCTGTACCAAGCTGTTACTTTCATGGTCAATTAACAGGGTGCAAGTTCTGTGGAGGTGGAAGAGCCTGAGCCCTGCAGCAACCTCACTGTGCAAGGCTGGAGAAAGGGTCTCCTTGGGCGGGTCAGGTGGGTTTGATCAGCCTGGGTGCAGAGCTTTGTGAACACGGCAAAGGTCCTTCTGAATCCAGGTTGGATTCAGATGAGGCTGGATAATACAACCAGCAGTAAAACTCAACGAAACATTGCCACACTTCAGCTTTGCAGCTGTTGTGCTCCATTTTAACACCTTCTTGACGCGGCCTCCGCCTGGGACCCCGAGAGATAACCCAGCCCGTGTGTTTGACAATCCAGACTGGGAGAGTTTCCCTCCCTGCTGCAGTCTCCAAGGGGGTTTTGTCTGTGCTTTGTCTCTGCTGCTCACCCTTGCCGTTGATTTTGATCTTCATGGGGATCTGCCGTGCCATGCTGAACAGGTTGCGCTGCAGAGCCTGCTGGACAAGCCGCTGCTCCTCCTCGCTCGTCCGCGAGACCTTCTTCTCCGGAGGCTCTCCCGACTCCAGCCTCTCCCTCAGCTGCTCCAGGGTGGCTGTTCTTGCTGCCACAGTTGCCTGCTGGCTACTCAAGGTCACTGGCACAGCAATACGATTTGGCATAGACACAGTCAAGGGCACTCCGTCACCTGGAAGAGGAGGAGCGAGTCAGTCCCTCATGCAAGGGTCTAAAACACAGGCAGGCCACTTCGAGCCGCCAAAATCCCACTAATCTCAAATCCAAAGCAGTCTGGATGGATAAAATGGAAAACCCTCCGTTCAGGAAGGACACTGAGGTGCTGGAGAAGGTCCAGAGAAGAGCAACGAGGCTGGGGAAGGGACCGGAACACAATTCCTATGAGGAAAGGCTGAGGGAGCTGGGGTTGTTGAGCCTGGAGAAGAGAAGGCTCAGGGGAGACCTCATCGCTCTCTACAACTCCCTGAGAGGAGGTTGTAGCCAGGTGGGGTTGGTCTCTTCTCCCAGGAACCAGCAGTAGGACAAGAGGGCTCGGTCTTAAGCTGTGCCAGGGGAGGTTTAGGTTGGATACCAGGACGAAATTTTTTACAGAGCGATCAGGCATTGGAATGGGCTGCCCAGGGAGCGGGGGGAGTCACCGTCCCTGGAGGTTTTTTAGATGAGACTGGAAGTGGCATCAGTGCCATGGTCTGGGAACCACGGCAGGGTTGGATCAAGGGCTGGACTTCATGACCTCAGAGGTCTTTTCCAACCAGGCTGATTCTGTGATTCCATGATAACTGCGTTTCAGTGCCTCCGACTGCAAGTAAGAGTAGCTGACCTTTTCTGATTGCTGCTGCTGGAGACACCCGAGGGTTGCTGGTCCCGCTGCCTGGTGCCACGCCGATGATGGGGAAGCGGATTTTGGGGGGAGACAGGAGGGAGGGAGGCCCTGTGGTGGTGGGCGAGTAGCTGAACAAGGAGGAGCTGTAGCTGGGCCGCCGGCCCTCCCGCCGGTTCCCGTCGATGGCAGCCTGGAGCTCCGCCGGGGAGCTCAGGGATTTCTTCTCGCACTCATAGGCATAGAGGTACTTCATGTACCTGGGGAGAGGGAAGCACGGGGAAACTCCAGCAGCTGCTAAGCAACACATGAAATTACAGGCTACAGAAACAAGCACTGGGGGCAGGAAGACTCTCGGCCTGAGGTTCTCTGCAGATCTGGAGTCTTTGCTGTGATAAGCACTGGGCAGTCCGTGTGTGAAGCGAAGCTCAAACCCTGAATTCATTCAATGTTTGTAGGAAAACACATGAATATATATTACTACACCCACAAGGGCAGAAAAAGAATCATCCAGAACTTCTTCACAACTAAAATACCACCTAAGAATCATCCACAAGTCCTTTACAGCCGAGAATCTAAAATTCTAAGAGCGAAGATCCCAGACCACAACACGTAATTCTAGGAAGGAAGTTCGAGGAATTGCCCTTGTTCAAGTCATTTGAACTGGGCAGCACCAAACCTTATCACTTCAGCACACAGGTCTGCAGGAACAGCCTGTCATACCAAAGGCTGAGGAAATGGCAAAAGCTTCCCTCTGTGGAACTCAGGGGTTTCTAATAAATCTCAAGAAAACCCCGAGAGCTGGGAGCAGATTCCCAGAGCCCAGCCCGTCACAGCTAAAGCACACCTTTGCCCTGTTGCATAATTTTACAGGCATTTTACTTTCGTGGTTCTTTTTCTGCTGCTTATTCTGCTTTTTCATCCTTCCTTTCTTCCCTAATCGAGGACTGCAGGTCAGAAAAGCAATCTGCACAGTGAGGAGCTGCTAAATTCCGAGTTTCCAGTGCTAACAGACACGAAATGATCAGGCTCATACTTGATGCCTCAAACCAGGGTTCTGCCTCCCTCTCTCCTTCCTCCCAGTGCCAAGTGCTCTCCGGAGACAGACAAGACCCTCCATGCCCGGAGGAATTGAAACTCTGAAGAGGTAAAAAAAGAGGGCAGTGCAAGGGATTGGATCCACACCCAGGAGCCCAGCTCCTGGTGCTGGCCAGGCCATCCCTGCTGCCAGCCCTTCCGACTTACTGTGTTCGCAGGGTGAACGCGGCACTGGTGATGGAGGTGGGCAGATTAAGGCCTTTGGTGATCTCCCGCCAGATCTTCTTGTTGATGATTTCCACCAGCCCCCCCTTTTCGGTCACCAGCTTGTAGAGCATGTAGAGATCCAGGATCTGCTTTGCCATGATGGGGATCCGATTGATGGGAGTTCCTGCAGGGAGACAGCAGGGAAAGGAGCATGGAGTCAGGGAGAAAAGGAGGCCAAGAGAAGTGGCAGGCTGGGGCTATTGATCTTCCTTCTAATAGGAAATTCAGGAGCTCTGTTTGCAGCCTGGCTTGAGGCCTCTGCACGAGTGAGTAAATGAGGCAGAGAAGTGCAGCTACATGGCACATCCTTTCCATGAAAGATCCTTTCCTGTGGGCAAAAGCAATTATCAGACCAATAATAACCCACAGCAACGAGCAACTTCTAAAACAGAAAGAGGGGAAGTTGAGACTATTCAATCCTGGGGCTGAGGCACAGAGGAATCAGTTTTATGAGCTCAGGGCAATCTCAGATAAAAATCTGTATTGGTTGTGCTCAGGAAGGTGCTGAGCAGCCAGGCAACTCCAGGTATTCTACACTGGGGTTCAGCACCCTTATTCCCCAGGATCTGCTGTTCTGTATTGCTTGGGAACAGCAAAATAAAGGGATAAATGACACTTGGGAGCATCTCTCCCCCACATATCTCCACCCCCCCTCACAGTCACGTGCACAACCTTTTGCTACAACCCCGACAGGTAAATGAAAGGCTGCTCTTTCCACTGCTCACAGAGTGTTTTCATCCTCCTACTCTCCTCTTCCCTGAATGTGCCCCCAAATAACTCCCTGATGAGGCCACACAGCAGCTGTGAGGAGCACCAAGCACCCCAGTACCTTTTGGAGCCCAAACCAAGGTCTTGTTCTATCCTTCTGAGGGCAGACAGGGCAACCAGCTCTATCCTTCCTGCTCGTTTTTTGTCATCTTTTGGGTTAACAGAAAAGAAAATCTGATTTTTAACCCATTAGTGCCCCTTTTAGCAGCTCCTCAAAGTGCTAAAAGTCAAATTAATGAGATTTAGGCAGGGAGAGGAAGAAGGGGGGAAAAAAAAAGCTGAGGTAGCAACCCTTTTATTTTGCCTCGGAAATACTGTCCCGGATCAAAGAGCCATCCATCTGAGGTCAGTATCCTGTCTCCCACAATGGTCAGCACCAGCCTTTACAGGAAAGCCTGGGAAGGGCTGTAATGGACAATCATGGAATACCCAATCCACAGGGGAGGCCTGTGCCACTGCTCGTCAGCCAGCGATTCCCTTAATGCCCCGGAGCAGAGGGGTTTATGGCCCTTATAAATGGGTTTTATTCTGTTCAGTGAAAAGGAGCTCAGCTCTGCAGATGTCCTCATTATACGTCCAAGTGGAATTCCCCCCCCCCTCTTTTCTTTTGGAAGCCTGTTAGGCATTAGCTCATGGTGCCAATTCCCACACGTTAATGACCTGGTGGATAAAATAGTAAATTTTTTCACTTTAAAAGGGCTGAAAATCCCGCTAAGTTATTACTCTTAAAGTGCAAGCAAACATCAGGGAGCACCCGATCAGATTCGTATCATTTTATATCTGTCTCATCCTCTTCTCCTTGCCTTGTCCAAACAAGCCCTTCCCTGCCCACAAAGCAGTAACTCCACAAGCCGCAGCAGGTCCTCTTCCTGCATTTCAGAGGTGACCGCTCCTGGGGGATGATGGAGGTGGAGATGTTCCCAAACCCTCTGAACGCTCCGTGGTTCCGTCCAACCCAGCTGTGCACCCCGGAAGGCCTCGATCTGCTCCGTTTTCTGCAGAGCCTCCATTTTGCCTCGGAGCGTTCCTGCGGATGAGGAGCCCGGGAACAGCCCCGGAGGACCCGGCAGCACTGGGAGCGATCATGTTACCGGCCCCCAGTTATCATTCATCAGCTGAGCCCCAGCAACCACAGTCACACCCAGAGGGACAACAGGGAACCAGTTCTCTCTGAGGACTCTGGGAAGAGCCCGGGCTGGCTTTTACACCCCAAAAATGCCCCCTCGTTAATGAATTAAAGCTGCCAAGCCTTGACGCCGCTGGGGCAGGATCAAGCCCCTTTCCCCCCTTCTCCTCCTGCAACTTGGTGCCACCCTCAAAGCCACCCACTTTTCCCCAATCCAATTTAGGGAATAGCATTAACTTGTACAGAAGGCACTTTCATCCAGCTCTCCTTGGACACTGACCAGATGGAGAGTGAAAGGGAAGGTCATGGATAAAGCTCCTCAGGCGAACAAGCTGCTAATACAGAAGTATTAAGAAATATCCACTTTTTAATATATTGCATTTATCCCAAACACACCTTTCCTCTTCTCCAGACTCCCCCAGCTCAGCAGTTGGAAAAACACACAAAGCGTATTTATCCAAATGCTCCTGTGAAAGGCACAAACATCACCTACATCATTGGGAAATAAAGGCTTAAACATTGCCAAGGAGCCTGCTCCAGCTGGAGCAGGAACAGCACTGAGATCTGACCTCCCCACCCCGCCACCCCTTGGGCACCTTCCCTTCCTCAGGTTTGCTTTCAAACAAGGCCAAAGTGTCCTGAAATTTCATTTGTAAACTAAATATAAACTCCCCTAATAGATATTTATGTAGAAACACAGATTTATAAACTAAGCTAAATACGTTTACGCACAGAACATAAATTTACCAAGTAAGAGAAAACCTCCAGTTTGTTTTCCCCCCCCATAAAATATCCTTATACAGAAGAGAAACTACTGCAGGGACAAAACTACTTCCATCCTTCTTCCACTTGAGGATGTAGACGGAATAATTTCCTTTCCATCCTCTCCTGCAGCACTACTCCAAGTAACATCGCCCGGGCTGGGCAGGGAACGATTTTGGGTTTGGCCCTGGTGAATTCTCTGTATTTTCCAGAGCAAGCCGTGGCTGAGTGTCTCCTCGGATCTCTCCTCCCCCAGCCCTCTCTGAGGAAAGCTGAGGCGATAAAGTCTTTATTGGAAACCCCCACTGCTCCAACAGGAAAGGCTGAAAAACGAGTATCATGGGACGATTGGATGCTGAAGCCGAGCGGATCCTTTCACAGGCGGCTGCAAGGCTTGTCAGGGGCCATGATGGATTACTGTCATCTGGCAGCATCAGGATTAATGATCCGGAGGTCAGAGGGGAGAATTCCAGAGGGAAAGGTCACCAGCCGGGGGCACAGCATAAGACTTGTTGCCTTTTGATGGCAAACTCATTTTACTGTACTTCCAAGCCTCCCTCTCCTGCCAGCTCTCAGAAATTCTGCACGCCTGAAGCCTTGCCTGGCTTCAGGAGGGAGAGGAAGATGACTGGTTCCTCTCCTAGTTTTCTTGGAAAACGACTTTCCTTCCTTTTAGTATAACCCCAGCTACGTAACTTGGCTCGTTCCTGCAAGGAATCAGTCAAACAGGGGGCACAAGGAGCCTTTTTCCACTGGAAAAGTGAAGATGCAGAGTTGATGGGAGACCTCAGCAGGACGAACTCTAGGACAGGCAAACTCTGGAAGGGAAGTCATCCCGTAGCCCACAGGCTCCTGGTTTTCTGAGGAGAAAGACAGCTGTAGCTACAATTCAGATTTCTGGAATAAAGAGTTTCCCTGGAGGAAGGTTGACTGTAGCTATAAACATCTCTGTCCTTCAAGGGAATTTCACCCCTTCAAAAGCCTCTTCTGTTCCAGGCAGATGGAAGAGAAGCCTCAAGGGCTTATCTGGAGAGGCCTCAATGTCCCCCCTCTGTCCCCTGCTCTGGAAAGGCAGCAACTGTTTGATTTTCACTCTTCAAAAGCTATTGAAGCAGCTGAGGAAGCTGTGAACCCTAGAAAACCTTAGAGTGGCTGGTTTCACACCTATGAACCAGCTCCTTGGGAAGGGGGTTTGGCCAAGCCACTGGCACATGCAGGCTCTGCTCCCTCACTCAGATGTCCCTTGCTGAGGGACTAAACATCATCTTCCTCACCCACCCAACCACGCTGCCCAAGGGGGGTTGTTTTCCTGTTCTTCATCCTCTCTTAGCCAGACTTCGGAGTTAGATCTCAACCTGAAGATGCAGACTGATGAAAACTGCCCCCTCTGATTCTTCAGGGGTTTGCTTGGCTTTCCAAGTCCTCCACGATGGAGATTCCCTCCCAGGGGCCACCCTCCCCACTGCAGGGATTTCCCCACCATCAAGCAGCCTAAGCCAGGACTCCTCCTGCATGCAGGAGGCAAAGAACACTTAATTACATCCATCCTGCAGCGCTGCTTTTCCAATCACCTCCCACTTTTCCTACCCAATTTACCTCCAGAAGTGTCCATTTCATAGTAAGGAACAAAGGGGGTAAGAATCCCAAATATTTATTCTGCAGAGCAACATTTAAATTGCAATAAAATATGTTCTGGATTGAAAAACGGGCGTAGAAAGGGCATTTTTGAACCACAACTCGTAACAGGTAAAGAAAAAGCTGCTCTTTCCACTCTAAATATGTTCAAAAGAGAAACAATATCAGATAGCCAAAAGGGAACAATTTTTCCCAGGAAACTGGAAAAGCCTACAATGGTTTAAAATAATACTGCACCAAATCTTGATGAGAACTTCATGTTTCTTGGAAGGGAGGCAGAGTAATTACTTGGTGTCTATGATCTCCCAGGCTAAACAGAGGGAAAATTCACTTCTACAGCACTGAACACGAGCAAATCAACCTGAACCCTGGGCTGCCTCAGCTCCTGGTTGGCTTGAATACCTCTCCAGGGACAAATCCTGGCTGGCTTCAGGCAAAGCTGGGGCTTCGGCCACCCCAGCTGCCTGAGTTTCATTTGTTGGTTTGGCTCACTCAGTGTTAGATAAAAAGCAAAGGGATCCAGAAGGGAAAGCACCCCTCTCCTCCCTGCTGTGCCACAGCTGATCTCCCGCCTCTCTAGGCATGGCATTCCCACCTCCCAACAGGAATGTCACTACCTGATCTGGAGCCTGCAGCCCATTAGACACTTCTATCCAAGCGGGAGCCAGGATAGAGGGTAATCAATCATGCTCTATTTGACAGGGGGCCACTTCTTATCTGCACCCCTTCAAAGCCATCAGTCCCTCCCTCCTCCCTGAGTGGGGCTGACAGCAGCCCCTTATCGAATTTCGGCAGTCCCTTATCAGATTTCGGCTCCTTAACTGGCATCCAGTGCCCTGCTCACATTAGCCAAGGCTTCCAGCCACATTAACCTTCCCCTGGAAGAGAAATCCCATGGAGATCTGTTCTCCTGCACCCAGCTGGGTCCAATATATTCCACGGTACCAATTTCTTCGCCAGATGTTGAACCCCTGTGCAACCGGTGGTGGGTTTCCATACGTACGACCTCGGAAACACAGGGATAAAACTCTTCTTCTCCAGGCAAGGAGAGGTAGAAATACACCTGGGTATCTGCAGGGTCATCTCTTGAGTGCTGAGCTACCTCTGCGGGACTTAATTAATCATTTAAAAAAAGGCGACGTTAAATTTTAGCGGGGGGAAAGAAGAAGTATCAATGTAAGAAAGGACTTGAGAAGAGCGGGGTTTGAGACACAAACATCCCAGTTCTGGGGCGCTGGAGGAACGTGGCAAAATTCAACATCTCAGACTGCAGGGGAAGCGAGAAAAAAAAGCCTCTGACTCCATCCCTCAGTTCTGTACACCCAGACAGGAGCACCTGAGCCTCGGATCCTCAGCCACGGCAGGTGGGATCATCCGAATAAGCTGCAGCAAGGTTGGATGCAAAGCAGCAACCCTCAATAACTTCGAATTAATTTCCTCTGCACCCTGCCCGGTGCCAGCCCAGTTCCCAGTCAAAGATTTCAGCTGCTCAAACATTCCTCACCCTGACTGAATTCAAAACAAATCTCCCCTAAGCCAGAACCAAGCAAGCTCCTCACACTCTTTTCCCGTTAATTACAGCCACAGCTTCCAGTGTGATTTTTCTTTGGAGCTAAAGCAATATTCACTCCAAAACGCCATTTTCATCAGCTTAAAACCGAGGCATAATTAATTATTTGCACTGTAATGTTTATTTTCCCGGAAAAGGTTTTTTTATAGATCTTTCCAAAGGGAAGCTTACAGGCTTTTTCCAAATTAGAGTAAAAAACCTGTTATGTCTGCTTGTAATGAATGTTTTGATGTATAAAAAACAGGGAGAAAATCTGGGGTTTATGGGAAAGACCTGCTGATAACTGTTCATAAATTATTGGAATTTGCAGGTAAATTCCCAAAAATATCAATTTCTGGTGGAGGCTTAGTCACCAACTTAAGGTTGATCATCAAGATGTTCTCTGCAATATTTTTGGGATGCTAGAGGGAACCCTACTTCAGGGATGGGACTCCTTCCCAGAGGAGCTGGGTTCCTGTTGTTTGGAGACCCCAGGCACTTGGCTTTGTGCTTGTTTTAAATCCTACCATCGCTTCCAGGTGTGTAAGCACATGGAATTGTGGATTCTGTTCCCAGCCACTGAGCTTCAGGCACTTCAAAAATGGAGGAATGTAACAGAACAGCAGTTCCCTCCACAAATTAAGGAAAAACCATTCTTTCACACAACAGAAATGAAAAACCTAAAATATTTCATGGATCCCCAGTGCATTCCACTTGCACAAAACACAGGTCATCCTTTTTCTCACTCTATGTCAGAAGAGGTGACCTAAGAGGCTCCTGAGGGAAGTACACGAGGCAGAGATGTAGCTGTGTACAAATCAAAGGGTTTGACAGGGAAAAACACTTTTCCTGGTTCATTGGCACCATCCAGAAGAAACCTGTGCAGGGCTTCAAGTGGGAATTTTCCACTGCAGAGCATCACCTGCTATTTAGGGAAGCATTTGCTGCAGCACTAAGCAGGTAGCACGAGCAAAGGATGCTGAGAATTTATGTCTATTGATGTCTCATTTAGAGAACTACATTGCCTAATTCAGAGTCAAAAATATCTCCAGAGGATCAAAAGAAGACACCTGGAAAATTGAATCAGTGGAAGAATGAAGCACATTCCCTAAACAAACATTGCATAAACAACCACTTGGCCTAGAGATAAAAGAATCCGTCGGTAAATGCTGCTGTCAATCCCCTGGATTTGTTGTATTTCCACATCCAGAATGCCCAGCCGGAGCATACAACAGCAGGAAAACATTAAAACCACACAGTCAGGCTTACAAAGCCCCTTCTATGTATGTACACATCAAGCACCAGAACGGTCAAGCCATCTGGGAAAACCAAGGTCACAGAGGAACCTTGAACGGAATTAGTAGAGCTGTACAATCGGAGACATTTTATGAGGGTTTCACAAAGGCAGGACTTCAAATGAACAAAGCAGCTTCCCTGGAAAGGAGCCTTTCCCAATACACCACAGCACGCACTCGGAGCTCTTGCCCAGCAAAGCTTCTCTCTGGAGGAATGTCTTGCACGAACACTGATCCTTCCCAGGGATGTAACAATCCCACTGCTCCCAAAGTGGAAGATGCCGAGTCTGAGCTGTGTAAGTGAACTTGCCCATCTGGCTATAGACATTTCTGTAATAAAATTATTTCAGTTAATACAAAAGATGTGGGAACACAAGATACCCTGAGTTACTGGAACCGAGGCACTTAGGGCACTTATTAAACTGCTCCTGCCTGCAGCATCTTCAGAGGCAGGTGGAACAAACCCAGCTTCTGTGCCTGTGATGCAAATCACTCCACAGTGCACTAACAGGGAATCCTCAGTCCATGCCCTCATGCAGCAGGACCTTAAAAATGTATCATGGAACGGTTTGGGTTGGAAGGAACCCTAAAGCCCATCTTGTTCCCCCCCCTGCCATGGGCAGCGACACCTTCCACTAGCCCAGGTTGCTCCAAGCCCTGTCCTTGGACACTTCCAGGGATGGGGCAGCCACAGCTTCTCTGGGCAACCTGTGCCAGGGCCTCAGCACCAAATCCAGCTCTGAAAACCAAACCTCAAGGCTCAGCAGACGAGCAATGGAGAGGGAGGGAAGACGCTGCTGAAGCTGTTTATCCCTTCTCAGTGCCAGGAAAGACAGCCTTCGCTGTGAGACTGTGGGAGAAGTGAGGAAAGGGAAGGTGGAAGTGGGGATACATGTCCCAGCACTGCTTTGAAGCCAGTCCTGCACACCAATCGCTCCCTTCAGCCACGCTCCCTCCTCTCCCCATCTGCCCCCTCAATCACAGCCATGGTGGGACCCATTCCCCTAAACACACCCAAGGAATAAAACACCCAACAAAGGAAGAGTTACAGCTTCCCTCTCATCTCCCTCTTCCATCATTATTGCTGCTGAAGGGCCATTTTATCACTTGCAGCTGCAGTCATTCAGCGACAACCTGCTGTGCTCAGAGGCAGAGGAGACCTGCACATTTGATCTGCACTAAGGCTGTTTCATGGCTTCCCATTTTGAGATACATTCCTAAAGCAGCACCAACAACCAAAGCTTTTCATCCTTCCAGCTCCTTGGTAGCTCCTGTGAAATCTCTCATTTATCTTTCACATCAGGCTTGGTTTGGTTCAGCGTCAGTTTGTGATCTGTGCCCCAAATAAGAGCTGGCGCTCCTCTGGCTCCTCCTGGACAACAGCAAATCCCTGTTTTTACAGCAGCAATGTTTTTATTGGCAGAGCTGCTTTCCATCCCCTTCAGGCACGAGGTGCAAATTAAGCAGCTCTTCACATGTACCAGCTAAGAAACACAGCACTTTGCTCTCAGGTGCAAGGAGCCGAATTTGGGGGGGGCTCTCTCAGACCAAGGGAGCTGTTCAGCCTTGGGTTAGGATGTTTGTTGGCCCATAAAGCACAGGGAGGAGAAATGAGGCCTGAATCCAAAGTTATCATTATCCCATGATAACTTTGCTGAGAAGCTCTCAAAACAGGACACAGTGGGTATGTCCACCTGCTCACTAGAAAACCAAAATCCTGGGAAGAGCAGGAACAGGAAAAGCGGACACACAACATCTAGAAACACGTGTCAAGTGAAAATATTTCCTCTGCAGGAAGACACAGCAGCTCAGATTAAGGACAGAGGAGAAGCCACCTCCCATAGCTCAGCATATCCTGTCCAGTTCTCCCATCAACCTGAAGGAACTTGGCTTCCCAGAGTCCTTCTGCCTATTTATTTTGGGGGTGGCCACATATAAAGCAGGCCCACAAGTACCCTGAGTTCAAGCCAGTCCCCCAGAGCAGGGCCAAACCTTTCCAGCCCCTCTGGCAGAGAGCTCTTGGCATCTCTTCCCCACGGGTGCAGAGCTCTTTTACTTCATTATCAGCCTACTAGCAAGCAGGAAAACAAGGGAGTCTCCAGAAAACAAATACACTTGGAAATACCCAGCTGATTAAAAGCTAAACTCCTCTAGCAACCAGCTGGTGGCCAGCTCAGCCCTGGCTCCAGGAACGTGTCAATTATAAATAATTAAAAAGGAATAGGAAGGAGACACCGAAGTATTAAGCAGATTTCTCTCCAGGCATCTGGAGGTTTTTGTTGCTGCCAATCACACCCTGCAGATTGTTGTCCTGTCTCTCAGTCACCAGCTCTTACCTTGAACAAGTGAGCTCAGGTTAACATTTGCACGGAAATTAATTAATCCTGGTTAATCCCAAGCCTCTGCACTTGAAAGCCAAAAATACCAGCAAAACCCCCAGCATTTAATTTTTAATAACTTGTAAGCATAACCTCAAACTGCTGGAGAGGGAAAATCCACACAGGTCAGCTACGTGGCAGGAAAAATGGACACAGATATGAAGAGCAATACTGGACAGCCTTCCCTCCACTTGTGATCCAGTCTCCTGGAGGGACGGATCTGAAGATGCAGAGTTCAAAAGACAACTGGCCCCTTTGGAGGGATAAGAAGAGAGCACCACAAATGTTCAGAGAGGAATATTTTATACCATACCCCACATATAAATACATTTTGATTATGAACAGTTTGCAATGGGAACTGAACTTTGACAACTAGGGGACAGAAAGAGTCTTGTGCGACGTAACGCAGCATCCCCACTCCTGGGGAAGGGAGAGATGCCAGTTGCTGACACCAAGGGGAGGAATATGAGCAAGTCTGCACTTCCACGCTCCGTTACACAGAATTCCTAACTGACTGGAAAGCTGACACATTGGGAATCCACAGGAAAAGGTGGCTTGGTGTCTGTTTTCCCAGTCCCCAGCTTGCACGTCACCGCAGTGGCGACGACTGGGAAGGCATTCATACACGTCACTGAAATCAAACACGAGACACGGCAACGGAAAGGGAGACCAGAGAGTTCTCAGTGCTACTCAGCCTTGCTTCAAAAGTCCTCAGGGATCTGGGGACCTTCAGTGCAGGGACATCATCAGTACTGGTAAAGAAACAGCGCCTGTGGAATTAAGTTCCAGCGCAGAAGATCGTTCCTACTGCGCTCCTCATGTCCCAAGGGAAATATCTCAAGCCTCAGCTCTGCTCTTCCACCTGATCTGCCAGTTCAAGGCCTGGATTTGTCCTTTCAGACTCAGGAGGGAAGAATTCACTCCCCTATCCTGTTTTACTCGTTGAGTTCAAACACATGCTCACTCACCCCTCTTCTGCATGAAAATGAAGAGGTCATCCAGGAACTCTTTCCGCTCAGGATCACTATCCAGTTCATAGAGCTGGGGGGAAAACAAATAAAAATGAAGGTACAATCCACAATGAGAAAACAAAGTGATATTGGCTTCTTCCAGTGTGTGATCTGGTGTTTGCACTGGAGGGGTGAGAGGAAACCAAGGGCAAAGAGGAAAAACAAGGAAAGATTCGTGAGCAACTTTGTGGCCAGGGCTGCAGTGACACTCTGAGAACCCTCACCATACCCTGCCTTGCTCAAGCCCTCTCAGTAACTCATCCACACATCCCAAAGGGAAAAGGATTTCCAGAATCACTAAGGCTGGAAAAGACCTCCAAGATCATCAAGACCAACCTTCACCTCAGTTAACAGCACCACTAGAGAGCAGGGTTTGAAGCCACCTGGAAGAAAAGGGGACAGAAACTATGAAAGAAAGTTGGAAAGGAAGAGCAGACAACCAACAGGAAGGTGACAGGGGTTTGGGGCAGATCAGTGGTACCTTTGTGGCTGCAGAGAGGTAAAACTTCTCCACAGTGCCTCCTAAACTCACAATTCCCTCCTTCACGGATTGTCATGTAAGTGCTAAACTCCAAGTGCCTTGAAGGAGGAGATGAAAGAACAGAGCTCTCCTCTAACTACCAGTGCCTGTAAGGGAAGGCTCCTCTAAACAAACCAAAAGCCTTCAAAAATATTAGGAACCACCCTAGAATCAAGTGGCTGCAGAAATAATTTTTATCAAAAGGCTTAAAATCTCCAGGCAATTAAAGTTCCATAGACTCTCTATTCCAAAAGAGAGGAACTACATGCGAGCATTATCCCCTGATTTTTCAGAAGGGGCAGACACGAATGTCATCTTACAACCACCTCTGGAACAGAAAAATTTAATTTTCACCTATTAAGAGCCCTGTGAAGCCCAAAAGTGACGGGCTGGAAGGGCTGAAGCGAGGCTCCCACTAAGGTCCAGGGGGATACAGAACAAGACAGAAGACAATGCTGTACATGAAGAATTTAATTCCTTTTCTTGTTTGCATTGAGGAACAACCCTGCAACACCCCAGGAATTTTTTTTTTTTTTTTTTTTACTGGTTGTAGCTACTCCTGTGGAGCAGCTCGATGGAAAAGCAAAGATTCCTTGGGAAATACATATTTCAGCCTCCCCTAGGTGCTGCAAGCTACTTGGTATTCATCTAGTCCAAAGAAGAGGGAGGCTTTTTGGGCTCATTTCCTGGGAAGCTCTCCTTTCTCACCCAGCTCTGGGAAGAGAACACCCCGGTGTGTTTGCAGAATAATCACCTGCCCCAGCAGAAAGGGCCAGCTCAGTTTAAAATGAATTCCTGCAGCTGATGTGACACAAAGATGCCACATTCAAATCCATGAGCACAGGACTAAGCAGCTTTCAGAAACGAAATATTCTCCCTCCAGATGGAGAGAATGTGGACTAAAATTTTAAAAGTCAAAAGCCCGGTTACTAATTCTTAGTTCAAATTCTAATCCAGTGACCAAAGGCAACAAAATAGCTCAAAATAGCAGGTTTGTAGGCGGAGCTGCAGAACAAAACATCATTCTTACAAATTCACCATAGAGCAATAGTGAGGGCTCTGTAGTCACCCCCTGCCATGGATCAGGAGAAGAATTCCCCCAAGTTACCCCTTCCTCGAAATCCTCATGATCAGACTGACCTTGGCAAAGTCTCGTGAGATTTCTCTTCCTCGGCATCCATCACCATCATCACTCCAGGTCACGCTGCCGTTCTAGGGAGAGAGAAATGAAAGGATGAAAGGATTCCCAGGGAATCTGCGGACAATTCCAGAAAGCTAGCAATGTGCATTTTGGGGCACAAAAGTGTGCAAAAGCAGCTGCTGGCTTAGACCAAGATGATGAGGAAGATGGGGGGCATTTGTGTGTTTGTCACAGCCTGTTTCCTTGGAATCTCTGACACTCACACAAAATGGGAAGTGGCATTTTGCCTTCCAAGCGGCTTCTGAAGGTAAGGCAAGTTTTCCAGCTCTAAGGTTCCCCCCCCCCAAAAAAAATTATCTCCAAAGTGTTGTCTTGATGCCAGGGAAAACCTTTCTAGAGGGAAGTCCTCAACACCTCCAACAGCCACATTCCTTCATCTCCTAAACAGAAGGATATTAACTCCCCTCTAGCAGGTGCTCTGCTGTAATGAAGTCCAACACCTGGAGAGACGCTGCTTTTGCTCCCCATGTCCATCTTTTTTCCAAGGGCACACCCCAGAACTCCCCTGGCATCCTTCCTTTCCGTTCTCCACGTGACACTCAACACACTTGGAAAAGCCCTGCTACCCTCCCCCATGCTTGCCAACAAACCTAAGACCAGAAAGAGGGAAATAATCCCCCTGGAAAGCAGCTTGCCAACCCAGGACCCTTACTCCTGGAAGGATGTGGATTTTCCCCACAGAAATGGAAAGCCCAGCTTTGCTGGATTAAGGTTCATTCTTAGACATTAAAAGGATTAGTTTAGTTAGGCCTATTCCACCTGGTAAGTCATCATTCTGGAGTGACCACCAAGGGCTGGAAGCCAGCAGCTCCAGCTGTTTGGCAGGACCAGGATGATCGTGAAATATGGCCAAGCACCTTTAAACCATCAACTCCATAAAGCTCCAGTACAGCAGTTGCTGCAGAGCCACTCAAGGAAACAGGAGAGCCAGACCCACCTGCCAAGGCAGGCTCGACTGCAGTGTCCTGATAAACACCAGGATAGAAAAGGCAGCATGAAGTTTCAGCACCCCCAAAAATCACCCCATTGGAATCAGGGAGGTGCTCCAATATCTGAAATCTTGGAGTCATCTGGCTGTGACATACACATTGAATTACAAAGATGAATAGCTCTTGTCAAAGCCAAGCAAAGCTCCGCTTCCCCCTTTCAAACACACTGCAGTGAGCTGCCCTAATGCCTGCTGATTTAGTTTGAGCCAGTAATTCCTGCTGGAAAGTCAATTATCCAGTGAGTCCCATCAGCTGAAAGATATTTAATGGGGGATTATTGCCACTTCTGTTATGTCAGCTGTTTATTACAGCAGATCAATTCCCAGCCCTCTCTCTGTAGGAAGATATCTGAAGACTGGTTTTGTTCACAGGAGGATTCATCCATGTGCCCTTTCTCCTGGAGTCTCTCTCTCCAGCAGAGATTAAAACCACAGGTTTTTGGCTAATTATGGAAACATCCAGCTGCACCTAAAACCCCACTGACTGTTAACTTGGCTCAAAACTAAGACAACACTCAGAATAAGACACAGTGGAAAAGAAAGAAGGAGGCAGAAGGTATTTCCCATCCTCAACTTAACACACTCCAAGGCACAAGAATTTGCAAAGGTTTTCAGTTTTCTGACCCTTTTCTAAGGCTGTTTCCTTCCCAAGTTTGGATTTGGCTACAGATCCAGACAGCAAAACTGCTTGTGGTGTTAAAAGAGGTGCTCCAAGAAGCAAACCCCTTGCTTCCATGGGGAATGTTGGTCAAGAACTTATTCCGCTACATTCAAGGACAGGGACAAGAAGAGGGCTTAAAGGAGATAATTCACTCCTGCCAGTGGGTTTGAACTTGGTATAATTTCCAGGAATAAAACCTTTAAAGGGATTAAAGACTCTTCAGAAGTTAAAAAGTTGAACAGAACAAGTTTTACTGGTTCTCTATGAAGAAAAAGGGTAATTAGAAGAGAAGGACAAGGTTTTCTAGAGATACTAGGCAGAATATATGCACCCTACTTCCTATAGCTCCATCCTGAGATTGTGGAGAGCACAGGAGCAATGCTCCCCCACACCTCACTGAGGAAAAGCAGCTTAAAGTGAGCTGAAGCCATCAGTGTTTGGCCATATGTCCGGAAAATCAGGAGAGATGGATATCACCTGGCATGACACGGAGTGATCCAACGTGAGGGACAGTATTAGCATTTCCTCCTGCCGTAGCTGGAAAGGTTTAAAGCCAGCTTCCACTTCCCACATTAAGCTATCAAAGGAGATAAGGAGAGGGTTCCTCACCCACCTCGGTGCAAGGGTGGGCTGTGGAAATGTGGGGACAGAGCACAGGTTTGGTTTGGGGAGCAGGGCCGGCAAGGCCTCAGGCTAGCACGGAATGTCAGCTCAGTAGCAGGAATAAAGATGTGTTTATCCAGAGAACAGAGCACAAGCGCTAACAGGCCCTTTCCCAGGCCTCAGCTTGGATCTGGAGGGACTATTTCACTCACCAAAACCTTTGGGGCCATGCCAAGGCTACAACCAAGGACACCAAATATTGGCAGCGGTTCAAAAGGCAACTCGAGCACAGCTGGGACAGGTAAATCACTAAAGAGCTCCAGAGGTGTTCCAAATGCAGAATAAGCTCCATTCTGCCCAGCAAGAGAGCTCAGCAGGAGCTTTGGATCAAGCTTCCTTTCCATTCCTGCTTGGAAAACAAAAAGTTACCCTATGCTGAGCAGCCTCCTCCGTAGGAACGGCAGGAACCTGAAAAATCAATATATCCTCACAAGTCATTAAAAGACCTTTGTATAAGCCAGGCAATAGTAGCAGGAAGGAAAAAAAACCCCACTGCTCAGAGAGACAGGTCATTCCCTGGGGAGAGTCCTGCCTCTCCCCCCACCCAAATCCAGGGAATTTGCTGATGTTTGACAAACAGCCCTTGCACTACCACGGCCAAGATATTCCCTGGTTTTACCACAGAAAAAGGTGGTAGAGGTGGCACTGGATGTGCTCAAACCCCTGATGCAAAGGCTGAGAGGGAAGGCAGAGGTGTTGGGAAGGGTGGGCCACCTTCCCAAGCTGCTGGCAGAGCCATGGAGTCTTCCCCATGCCACAGACACCTCGGAGGCCACCAGAACACCCTGGGCTGCCCCTCCCCGAGAGACTGCAGGCCTGGCTTCAGGAGCAATTATATCTGCACCTATTTTAGGATTACTCCCTAACCACCTGGAATATCTTATTAGAGGGAAGCTCAGATGTCCAGAGCAATTTTGTTTTCCAATCCCACATTCAAGACCCAGAGTTGACTCTGAATTGCCGAGCAGACAGAGGAGGAGATGACAAACACTTCCCTGCCTCGCCCAGCCCATTCTTTGGAGGACAAAAACCTTCCAAACAAGAGGAATAAAAACTTCTGGCATGAAACTTGAACTCCTTCTGCACCTCTTCGCTACAGAGCTTCAGTTTGGACAGAGGTTTTAGGCCAGGAATCTGCTGAAATATCCACTTAGGGGCGAGGCTGAACACTGCAGTGAACAAGAAACCCCCTCCCCTACCCCATGGGTTGACTGAAAGCACCGAGTCAATGGAAAGGTACAGGGGCAGCAATTTCAGGATTATCAGAGAATCCACAGAAATTCCTTTTGTGGGTAGAGTTAAGCCTTAGGAAGTGAAACAGATGCTATTATAAAGAAAACTGTTGTACTACAAAACGCCGATAAGATCAGGGCTGCTGCCCTGAGCTGCAAGTTCTCAAGCACAGGGAGCCAAGTTATAATTACTGCCTGCACAAGCTCTGCTGGAATTGGAATCAACCCTTCCCAGCTTTACTAATAACAGAGCTCAATTCAACATCCACGAGCTTCAAAGACGGGCTTTGAAAACATTTTAGTGATTTCAGGAATGGCAGGGAGGATGGGGAAGGAAAGAAAAGGAATGGGCTGAAGCTAAACTGATTAATTGCCTTTTTTTATTAAGTTTCGTTCATGTGTTCCCATGACCTGGCAACTGTGGCACCAACACAATTCTCTGCCAAACAGGAATCTGCTTCCTCATCCTTAAGGAAAAGTCGGACTCTTTGTGAACGACTCCTATTCACAAATACTCAGAGGAATCATCTAAAACCTAAGTGACAAGAAGTTCTGTTCGGGTGGGAAGAGAAATTCTCACTGCCACACTGAGAGTCGCTGATTTACCCTGAAGTGAGAAAAACACAAGTGCAAGAAAACCACACATTCCAGCTCTTACCACCTCCTGTCTCCAGCATCAGCTTGAATTCCTATAAACTGGCACTGAAGGACAGAAGCTGCCACTATTCCTATAGATAAGCTTAGCACCTGAATAAATCCTAAAATGAACCGTATCTTCCTCAGGATATAAATGAACTCGCTTTCCTGCCTCCAGATGCAGCACAGCCACTGCAATATAACACACCTATGGAATTGTTTCTGGAGATGAAGACCTGGGGAAATTCTCTGAACCTAAACCACGAATTTCAAGAGAAGCAGCAACTGGAAATTTAAGAATTCAGATCTGTCCTCACAGGAAAAGAGAAACCAATATTTAATATCAGCTATGCACGAAGAATCTCCTCCTACTACATGATAAAAGGAAAAATACCCAGTGACACACAAAGGGAGCTAAAAATCCAACCTTGAGTCGGGCCCTGGATATCCGAAATAACCACACGGCAAAAAGCAGAGCGTGAAATGCCACTTTTTCACTCCTGGGACCTTCCCCCTGCCTGGATTAACAAGTATCTCCTGAGCAATACCTCCACACACACACACACCACTTGAGGCACATACTTAAGGTTATGGAATCCCAGCCACTCATTCCTGGACCCTGGAGCAAAAGCACGGTAATTATTTTAAGCTGACTTATCTTAATAAACACCGTGACCTTTGTAAAAGTTAGGTCAGGATTTTCAGGAGTGACTGGTGATTTCTGAGAATCTACTGTGAGACATCCCCAAAAACCAGACCACAAACTACTCCCTGGAAGTCTGTTGGCTGCTTTATGGACACTTCCCTCGCCGCATGGAAGAAGGCACATTAAGTAAGAGCCGATGCCTGGGAAACCTTGGCTTTACTTTTACGTTCCACGCAGGAATGTGTGTGCTGTAGTAACGGCCTGACAAAGCTGCTCGTGCTGGTGCTGCACACCAGCCTCGGGCAGGAAAGGAGCCGGCAGCACCAAGCCAGTGGCTGCGCTCCTGCCTTTCCTCCACGGCTCTTCCGGGAAACCAGAGCGATGGCCGAGCGCCGCGAGCACCCACGGGACGAGGACCCAACACCCAGCCATCCACCAAAAACAACATTTGCCCCTGTGGAATTAAAGGCTCATTTTTCTTCAAAGATGGGCAGCCCCCACCACCCTTTTCCCGCACGGCTGCAGGAGCTGTGATGGATTTCAGGGGATTCCACAGCGAGCCGGAGGAGCGAGCTGAGCACACTCTCCCCCCCCAGCTATTCTTTCAGGACTGCAGTTCCCTGACAAGCACCTCCACTCCCTTGTTGTTCTGTGCTGACAAGATTCCCACCGCCCCTGTGCCATAAGCTGAGCCAGCTCTTTTGTCTGCCGGCTTGTCCTACAATTATTTACTCGGCTGTCCCGGGACCCAACACAACTGGCTTCATTTTCCTGGTGGCTTCCATCTTTCTGCCATCCCCATGTCACAGCTGTTACAGGCAATCTTAGCCTTACACTTCCAAGGGACATTTTTCTCCAAGGCACGGCTTTCAGAAGAACAGGCCCCGCTTGAAAGACGAAATAAAGTGACGTTCCGCCACTTTTTCACAGGCACCAGCCATTATGCATCCTGGGAATACCACCAGAGCTGGGAGCAGGACTGGTGATTAGCCTCCAGCAGAGCTGAAGCTAGAAAAAAGACTAGTTCAGGAATCTTTCGGAAGCAAACTGGAGAACGCAGGTGCTTCTGTGTTTTATTCTAGGTTTTCTGCCCAACACAACCATTTTAGACAAAGAGCAAAGATAAAATCCAAGTATCTTTAAAATAGGCCTTGGAAATCGAAAATTTCAAGCAAGGCAGCGTTGAGTGCTCAGCATTAAGTGGCCAGTCCACAGTTCCTCCACACAACTCTCCCCCTTTCCTGCCATGCCAGTCACCCCGGTTTATTCCCCGTGCATCCCCTGCTCCCCAGCTCTAAACTGGGATTCAGCACCTCAGTTTTTCCTGCCTGGAATGCCAACTCCGCCGGGGAGTGCAAACAAGTCGATTTGCAGTACTTGCCCTGCCCACGGGGAGTCTTCTGCACCAGCATCACCAATACTGGGCACTTCAGCTGGCCTTGTGGGCACAACATCCCACCTTAATCACATCATTCACCAGCACAACTATGGATCTAAGGCACTCCATCCCCAGTGGCTGTGCCAGGAGACAATATTTTGGGGTAACATGTGAACCTGCCCCCTCCCTACTGCTGTAGCACAGCACACCCGTGCTATTCCTTTATAATCTGCTCCTTAACTTTGACGTCCATGAATTTCTCAGATTCCTTCCTTTCCTGTCTGCATCCCCAGCAGTAAATCAGATGAACACACCAGTAAGAGTTTTTCTTTTAAGTTTTTCCTGTTGTGCACTTTAGCTCCCAGAATAAATTGGCCTGAAACCAGACTAAGCTGCGACCTCCTCCCAAAACACTGGATTAGTGCAGGGCTGGGCCAAAGGACTGGAGCAGCATTAGTGCACACTATGCCAATTGTAGAATAGTGTTTTATTTCACTTTTTTTTCTTACTCCACATCAGCTAAAGCCAGCTCTGGCTGGTCTTGTGGTCATTTGCCTTCCCAGGACCACCACTAAGATGTGCAGGGCTCTCACAAGAGAAGCAAGAAGCAGCAGCTGAGCAAGAAAGAAAACCAATCACAGACTCATGCCAAGGTTATTTGGCTTTTTAAAGAAAGATCCCTTAACACCCGAGCCCTGCCTCCTGTTCTCCACCCAGAGCCCTGAAAGAGGAAGTTTACACCACTCCCAACCAGTAAATTCTGAAGCAATGGCCCCTTGACCAACAAACCCACCTCATTTCCCTACAACAGCTTGAGCAACTCCCTTTTCTCAACCCAACCCCTCTTGTGAAGCAAACACAGAGAAAAAGCAGCAGCAACTGGTTGCCTGCTGCATCCCCCGCACGTTTAATAGCACCACCAGTACAAATGTCATTCACCTGGCAGCTCTGAGGAGTTCCCGCCATATGCACTGGTGTAGCAACACCCAACTGGTTTGCAGGAAGACCAGAGTAATACCATTGAAATACCCGCTTAAAACACAGAAAATAATTCCATGATCCTCTGGCATTTACCTACAAGAAGCAGCAATTCTTCAGCCAAATGTAGAATTAACCTCCTACCAAGCAGCCGCAAGTAGGCTCCTTTCTACCTTCCCACACAGGAAACAAAGTGGGTCTGACTCCCAGGATCAGTGGCAGGACACTCTTCCTTGCCTGCCCACACCACCACCCAGAAACCCAAAGTTCCAGCATCCCAGAGGTCTGACACAAAGGGGTTGTACATGTCAGATGAGAAGTAACTCGAGTGAGATGTTGCACCAAAAACGAGTACACCACCAGGCTGTTCCATTTGGATTACCCCACAAATCCCTCCCCACAAGGGTTCTCACAGACTGGGGGTTCCTCTATCCCAGGCTGGAAATCAGTAAAGCAAAGCTCTCGTGGAATCTCTTTATAAAAGAATAAACCTAGAAGAGCACACTGGGGAGGCGCTGCCCTCCAAAGCGCTTCCCAGCGCTCGTAGCGGAACACTGGGCTAAAAAAAAAATCGTCAGGTTGACCGAATACGGTCATTTTCGGGAGGAAGGAATGTTAGCACTGACCTGTTTGAGCTGCTCGTCCAAGCGCCAGTTCGGGCGTCCCGCCGGGGACCCGGAATGCAGCTGCTTAGTAGCGTCTTTACCCTGTTCTTCTTTGCCCTGCTGCCCCCCCCGCTGGTGCCCTGGAGCTGGGAGAGGATTAGAGGTAGAGGCCACTCTTTGGTTGGGATGGGCAACTTTGGGAGCACGAAAATACTTCAGAGCGGAGCAGCTTTCCTTCCCAGTCACTTCGGCGCCATCCAGCTCGCTGCCTTCCAATCCGCCTTCTTCCTCCTCCTCCTCCTCCTCCTCGTCATCTTCCTCTTCTTCCTCCTCCTCCTCCTCCTCGTCAGGCTCAGAATTCATGCTGCTCTGATCGAAAGCCCGGGCGGCTCCCGCCGGAGGTGGGGCTCTGGCCAGGGGAGCGCCGGGCGATCCCGCCGGAGCGCGGCTGGATGCGGCCAGGACGGCGCGTTGCACCGCCAGCTGCTGCGGGAACGGCACCTGCGCCTCCCGCAGCTGCCGCTCCCGCCGCTCCCGGGAATCCATCTGCACGGCCGGCTGCTGCTGCTGCTGCTTCTGCAGCTGCTCCACCACAGCTTCCAGCTTCATCCCGCAGTTCGCATGGCTGGGAAGAGAGGGGGGCGGCTCCGGCTCTATCCGGCAGGGTTCAAGCCCCGACCTTGGGAGACGGGTAGAATCTGAGAGAGAGACAAATATTTGTCCGTATGAATATAAAATGCTTTCATCTTTTCCCCAGGAAGAGGATAAATAGAGTGCAAAGCCAGTGCTCTTTCCTGTGCAGGAGACCGTGAAACAATCAGCTCCATGTTTAACAGCCTCGGGCTCCAACTTGCATTCAATTTTCAGACTGTTTAATTGTATTTTCGAGCCGGACACATTTGCCTGGACCTCACCCTCCTATACCCCAAAGACACCATCTGAAATGCCTTTGTCCAGGGGCCTGGTCACAATCCTTCCATGCTTCTCCTAAATAATTACTTTTGAAAGGTTAGGTGTAGGGTTTGGTGCTCCTGAAACGCTACCTTAAAAGGAGATAGCCGGGATGATAAGCTTTGATCATATTTATATTAAAAACCAGGCAGGAATGTGTTGCACACCGTTATCGCTAAATTCTTCCATGCTTTCACTACGTTGCAAAATCCTTGCCACTTCGTACTTTCTTTATATCTCTTTATATATTTCTTTTAAAAATTAAATATATTTAGGCATTATTTTTACCAAGGAGATGGAGACTAGACTACAACAAAGACCGCTGAGCACCAAGCAACTCCTGCCTCTGGATCCTGGAGTTTCAAGGCCTGTCCATGTCCTCCCTTCAGTTTTCCCAGCCTAAGGGCCCAAGAGCTTTCCCAGCTCTCCATTTTGACCTGCTGAGCCAGCACTTGAGCAAAGACCAACAGAACAGACCACAGCTGGAAACACAGCTCTGGATAAATCCTGGAAAGACAACTGCGCCGTTAATCCCCGACCGTTAAAATGACCGCGTGTATTTTGGACTTTGTGTCACCAACAGGCCCTGCTGACAAAGACTGCTCTCCTCGGGGTGAAAAGATGATTAAATAGATCCAACTTGCTGCCCTTCAAGGTTCATTGATATCAAAATACAGCCAGCTTGGAGAAACAAAGGAAAAGCCAACTACAAACAAGCTCCAATCTCCTGCCACCTCCCACTGCCCTGTTTACAGCCAGCACAGGGCTACTCAAGCCACACATTGGAAGAAAAGAGATTATTTTGCTACAAAATGTTTCAAAGCAGGTACAATTCTGCTCTAAAGCAACTAATAATCTACCAGACAGCAGTTTCCAAAGTGAAAGACAACTAGCATCCCTAGATGGCCAGACAGCATTACTAAGTGCTATGTGCCCAACTCATTTCTCTCTCTCTCTCCCTTCCCTAAATAATCATGCCAAATTCATTTTTCCCCTCTGCAAACTCTTCACTAACAATGAAAATTAAAGGCCTGGCTGGTGCAGTTGCATTTTTACCTGGCGTGGCTTCAGCTTGCAAGTGCAACACCATCAAGTGGATTAGCATGTCAGGAGCAATACCCTGCACTACCTGGCAGCTGGGAAGAGCCTGGGACTCCCCGGGAAGGCACAACTCACCATCTGTCCTGGCTCCACACACGAGCTGGTGTGGGTGTTGCAACAGCCACCTCAAAGCAGCACAGGAACCCCCAGCCTACACCTTGGTGGATATTGTGGCACCTGAGGTGTCACCCGTCCTGCCTGGGGGACGCTCGGCAGGGCGGGCACGGGGACGCTGGGAGCACCTCAGGGACCTGGAGGGTAATAAATGACCTGAGACTCGCAGAGCAAACACACCTCAGGGGCAGCGGCAACACCCAGGAATGCGGCGCCCGCGTTTCCTGGAGCTCAGGTACGAGAGCGGGACAGGGCATGGCAGGGCTGGTGCTGGGCTGCACCACCGCCTGACACAATCACAGAATCACAGAATCACCTGGGCTGGGAAAGACCTCCGAGATCATCAAGTCCAACCCTTGATCCAACCTCGCCGTGGTTCCCAGACCATGGCACTGATGCCACGTCCAGTCTCATCTTAAAAACCTTCAGGGATGGTGAATCCACCACCTCCCTGGGCAGCCCATTCCAAAGCCTGATATCCTCTCTGTAAAGAATTTCTTCCTAATATCCAACCTGAGCCTCCCCTGGCACAGTTTAAGACCGAGCCCTCTTGTCCTACTGCTGGTTCCTGGGAGAAGAGACCAACCCCCACCTGGCTACAACCTCCTTTCAGGGAGTTGTAGGAAGTGATGAGGTCTCCCCTGAGCCTTCTCTTCTCCAGGCTAAATCCTCCCGAGAGGGATGGATTTGGAGTACAGTGAAGTACCCCAGCAAGATAATTGCCCTCAGCAAGTATCACTCTTGTGCTGGAGGGGCAGCAAGTTTGCAGCCAGTTTTATATCAAGAAGGAGGTGGTTTGCTCACAGAGAACAGTTAAACTGTACTTCAGGACAGAGTTTGAGGTGACAACTAAGGACTAAAACCATTAAACCATTCCAGATTTTAAGAGCCTGAGCATGGATATTCCCTTCCTTCTTGCGTCTCTGCCTTAACTTTGGTGTCTCCCCTTTGCCTTCTGTGTCCCTCCGTCAGTTCTTGTGCCTTTCCCTTGTTTTTTGTGCTCCCCCTCACTTTCTCTGCCTCTTCCCCGCCAGGGCAGGGCCAGGACTCGCTTTAACCACCCAGGGCTTTTAACCCCTGGGAGAGCCCTTCAATTAAACAGCCCCCTGATTTCATTTTTTAACGAGCCCTTCAATTAAACAGCCCCTTGATTTCAATTTTTGACTGGCTCAGTTAAGAAACCGTCCGCCAGCGGCGCTTGGAAAGAGCTTTTTCCAAGCAGGAACCGCCGGAAAGAGTTAAAGCCGGAGCCGAGCAGCACCGACACCTCCGGGGGCTGGTAAACAACTCCATCAACGACCCACCCCGTGCTGGCGGGGACCCAAACCCGCCGCTCACCGCCCTCAGGGAGAAACACGGGGGCTGTGCCACGACCCCCAGAACAGCCCCCCACCGACCCCGCAAGCTCCCACCTTTCACCACCTTACCTCCCGTGGCGGGTCCCTCCGGTCCCTGCGCGGCCGCTTCGGCTCCTCCTCCTCCTCCTCCTCCCCTGCCCTCCCTCCCTTCCTCCTTCCCTCCCTTCCTCCTTCCCTTCCTGCCCCTCCCGCCCCTTCCTCGCCCGGGCGGAAGCGGCGCGGCGGGGGCGGTGTGCGGCGGCGGAAGCGCCCGCCCCGCTTCCGGGAGCAACATGGGGAGGGGCGGAGGCCGAACGGGAGCCAATGAAACAGCGCAGCGCCGGGCGGCTTCCGGTTCCGGCGGGTATAAAGCCGCGCGCACGGAACCATCGCGGGCACTCGCTGAAGAGGCGCCGCGGGGTCGAGGGCGGAGCTGAGGGAGAGCGAGAGGGTGAGCGGGGCCACGTGTCTGGATGGGCATTCCATATCTTTTTGGGCCTTCAAGGAGGGTTTTAAGGATCTCCCTCATGTCTGTTTAGGCTTTTAGGGAGGGTTATGGGTCCCCTTGTGTATATTTGGGCTTTCAAAGGGAGCTGAAGCATCCCTTGTGGGGTTTAGGGGTCCTCGTGTGTCTCTTAGGGCCCTCAGGGTAGGGTTGGGGCCCCCCGCTGGGGTCCTAATGGAGGGTTAAAGGTCCCCCATATACGTTCGGGCCCTGAGGGTGGGATTAGTCCTCTCCGTGTCTGCTCGGGCCGGGTTAGGGGTCCCTTGCGTCTGCCTGGGCCCTCGGAGGGTTGAGATCGCCCGTGGGATCCTTGGAGGGGTCAGGGATCCCCCAGTGTTGGTTTGGGCCCTGGAGGGGGTTTTTAGGGGTCCCCCCATCTTTGGGCCTGGGAAGGAAGGAAGGCGGGGGTGCTTTATGTTGAGGGTCTTTGCTTCCTCAGGTCTGTGGTAAAGGTGTGTGTGGAGGTGTGTTGAGCGGTCCCTGGTGGTCCCCTTCGGTCCCTGGGGGAGGAACAGGAATCATAGAATCCTGGGATGGTTTGGGTTGGAAGGGACCTCAAACCTGATCCCATTCCACGCTCCTTCCATGGGTTGGGACACCTTCCACTAGACCTGTGCTTGTCTTCTCAGACACATATGTATCTATGTGTATTTTAAGCGAAGAAATGGATAAAATGCCTATTTTATTTACTACATTGCTTCACAGACCCCTCTGAGCCTAATTTACAAGACCCCTCCATATTCCCCCTCGAGTCAGAGGGGGGCTCCTTCAGCACTGCTCTTGGGGTTCCCTGCTGTATTAAGCCCCTTCAGCACCTGGGGACACATCAGGACTCTGTGCTGTCCCTGCTCTGTCCCCTCTGGGGAGCAACTGATGGCTCCCTGTCCTTCCTGCCCGCAGGCCAGTCGGGATGGCGGACGAGGAGATTGCTGCCCTCGTGGTGGACAACGGCTCGGGTATGTGCAAGGCGGGGTTTGCAGGGGACGATGCGCCCCGTGCCGTGTTCCCCTCCATCGTGGGGCGGCCCCGGCACCAGGGCGTCATGGTGGGCATGGGGCAGAAGGACAGCTACGTGGGGGATGAGGCGCAGAGCAAGAGGGGCATCCTGACGCTCAAGTACCCCATCGAGCACGGCATCGTCACCAACTGGGATGACATGGAGAAGATCTGGCACCACACCTTCTACAACGAGCTGCGTGTGGCCCCGGAGGAGCACCCGGTGCTGCTCACCGAGGCCCCCCTCAACCCCAAGGCCAACCGGGAGAAGATGACCCAGATCATGTTTGAGACCTTCAACACCCCGGCCATGTACGTGGCCATCCAGGCCGTGCTGTCCCTCTACGCCTCCGGCCGCACCACCGGCATCGTGATGGACTCCGGGGACGGCGTCACCCACACGGTGCCCATCTACGAGGGCTATGCTCTGCCACACGCCATCCTGCGCCTGGACCTGGCCGGCCGCGACCTCACCGACTACCTCATGAAGATCCTGACAGAGCGGGGCTACAGCTTCACCACCACGGCCGAGCGGGAGATCGTGCGGGACATCAAGGAGAAGCTCTGCTACGTGGCGCTGGACTTCGAGCAGGAGATGGCCACGGCCGCCTCCTCCTCCTCGCTGGAAAAGAGCTACGAGCTGCCTGACGGCCAGGTCATCACCATCGGCAACGAGCGCTTCCGCTGCCCCGAGTCCATCTTCCAGCCCTCCTTCCTGGGCATGGAGTCCTGCGGCATCCACGAGACCACCTTCAACTCCATCATGAAGTGCGACGTGGACATCCGGAAGGATCTGTACGCCAACACCGTGCTGTCCGGGGGCACCACCATGTACCCCGGGATCGCTGACCGGATGCAGAAGGAGATCACGGCACTGGCTCCCAGCACCATGAAGATCAAGATCATCGCCCCGCCGGAGCGCAAATATTCCGTGTGGATCGGTGGCTCGATCCTGGCCTCCCTCTCCACCTTCCAGCAGATGTGGATCAGCAAGCAGGAGTACGATGAGTCCGGCCCCTCCATCGTCCATCGCAAGTGTTTCTAGAGGGGCTGCTGGCAGCCACCCCGGGCTGTCCCTGCTGGGATGACCTCCTTCCACGTTGGACCAGAATTGTCCTGCTGTTCCTTATCCCACATTCTAATTAATTTGTTGAGGTACCAATTAGTGATGTGCATTTTAATGGCCCGTTAGGCTGTAGTTCTCCTGTGTCTCCTGCTCCTCCTCCTCCTCATGGCTCTCTGGGGCTTGGAAGCAGGTGGAGGGTTGTTCACTTTCCCTGTGTAACGCAGATAGGATGACACTAAACTTAGGTTTGTCACCTTTAAGTTCCTTTGTAGGAAAACAAATAAACTTCCAAGGTTTAAACACTAGAAGAGCTGATTTTGCTTTCTTTCAGGGTGGGTTCTCTATCCTCTTGAATTATTGTGTGGTAGATTTTGGACTTGAACCTGGCCTGTAGCTAAAAGTTACCCAAAATTTGTTTTCTAAATTCTCTTTAAATCCTGTCACAGCCCCTGCTGCTGCTCGGACCATTTTAAGAGCTGTTAGGGAGGAAAGCGTGCCTGGAATGTAGCTGTTGCAGCCTGGCTGGACTTTCATGGTAACTTGGCTTTTTTTAGAACACAAACAGCTCTTCTTGTCAGAAAAAGTCGGAGCCTTGGCAGAGGATTTGGTGGCTGAAGCAGTGGCCTCTCCTTTTTTGGGAGAGGGTGAGGAGATGGGGCAGTAGATAGTGCCGAGGAGCGCTCAGCTTGGGGAAGCCGGTCCCTGCTGCGTTCGGGGGGTATCTGCAGGAGCTCCTCATCCACGCGGGAGGGACGGGCAAGCGCTTAATTAATGAGGTGTGGTTGATTAAAGGTGACCGCGCCGTGCCGGGCGCGCCGCCCGCCGCGCTCCTCCTTTTAAACCTTCGGCCGCCCTCCTATTGGCTCGTCATAGTCACACCAGCCAATCATCAGCGTCTCAACCGGGGGGCGTTGCTGCTTAATCTGGCGGACTCTGTTTCCCAGCGCGCACCGCGCGGCCCCGGGCACTTCCGGTTCTGGTAGGCGGGGCTGCGGTAGCGCGGGGCTGGGTTGGGGGGTTACGGCCGGACCCCCCGAGCCGAGCGGGGGGTGGGGGCACGGCCGGGATCCCTGAGCGCCTGGGCGGGGTCGGGTCGGGGGCTGCCACTGCTGGGACCCCTCCTGAGGGCCGGTGGGCTCTGGGGACGCCGCGGCGGGGGGCTTGCACGGCTTCCCGTGACTCGCTGAGGGGTTTGATGGGTCACGGGGCGTCTCACTGGGGTCCACCTTCCCCCGTTCCAGAGCTCTTCAGGTCCCAGTCCGGCTTGGCAGCGCTCAGGGAGTGGCTGCCATGTCCCTGCCCGAGTGGCACATCGCCGTGAAGCTGGCGGAGCAGCCGCTGGCTCCCAAATCCATCCTGCACCTCCCGGAGACGGAGCTGGGCGAGTGCCCGCTGGGCGGGTGCAGCATCTCCCACCTCAAGCAGCTCATCACCGGGAAGCTGCAGGAATCCATCCCGGACCCCGAGCTCATCGGTGGGTGCCCGCCTGGATCCTGTCAGAGTCCTGCCACTTGAGGACACCCTTTTCCCGTCCTGGCCGCGGCTGGGACACAACATCCTGCTGGTGGTGGTGGTGGTGGTGGGAGGGCTCAGCACAGCCGGATAACACGGGGTGAGGCCTCTGCACACACAAGATCTGATACCATGTGGTTTGGATAGAATGTTCCCTATTTTCTTGGGATCGCAGAACTCCAGTGGTGTCGGTGCCCTCGTTAAGGAGTCTTTGGGCTTCCAAACACCTCTGCGTCCCTGTGAGATCTCTCATGAGAATTGTGAGAGAGGTTGGCTCTTCTAGGGGAGGTAGCAAAGTCCCCTTCTGTGTATCAACTCCATGATCTCCTCCCTGAACCTCAGCTCCACAGCTTCCCTGTGTTGTTCCCTGGCCAGGTGGAGCAGTTCTAGCAATAACCCCCAGAGCTCTAAGTCGCACTTAGACCCTCAGCCCTTTCTTAGAGGGCCACAAATGTTTATCTTTGGGTGTTTCTCCCCCCTAGACCTGATCTACTGTGGCCGGAAGCTGAGGGATGACCAGACCCTGGATTTTTATGGCATCCAGTCCGGCTCCACCGTCCATGTCCTGCGCAAGTCCTGGCCGGAGCCTGATCAGAAACCAGGTGAGGAGCAGGCTGTGGGGGTTTACCCCTTGGATCTCCTTGGGTTATGTTTTTAAGGGACTGAGGAACAGCTTCTCTTGATTCGTTCCCGAGGTTTCCAGGCAAAATCAATCCATTTGTTTGGGAGCTCCCCGCCTCTAACAGCAGCAAATGGGTGTTAATTTTCGTGCTGAGGGAAGAGTTCAGGAATGAGCTGTGCAGTGTGGAGAGGGACTACCCCTTCCTTGACAGCCTGAATTTTAGGGTGTTGCAAGAGAATCTGGTGCAAAGCTCTTGGTTCCTCAGCTCCAGGGATGAGCAGGCTTGTGTGTTCTCCTGCTCTGCCTGACTGTAGAATAAGATGGGGTAGTTTAGACTTCTTATTTCTTTAATATAACTCCTTTGGTACACGTAGGAGGATATTTCTATATATTTTTATTACCTGACAGTGCAGTAAGTTGTTACTCTGTGAAACTGTACCAAGACACAAACTCAACCCAAGGATATTAAGGAATTGCATCGTGGAAGTCCCAGTGGGATATAAAATGGCTGTTAGAGTTGACAGAGGGAGATCTGTGTTTTGCTCTGTTGTTTTCCCTTCCTCAGAGCCTGTGGATAAGGTGGCAGCAGTCCGGGAATTCCGTGTTCTGCACACTGCTCTGCACAGCAGCCCTGCCTACAGAGATGCAGTGAGTGGGGCTTCCTCCTGGGATTTTGGGGTGATTTTTGGCTGTCCCCTCCGTGTGAGGAGAATCCCACAGTGGAGCCTGGTTGAGTGATGCTGCTGGTCTTCTCTGGTTTCCCTGGCAGGTCTTCAAAATGCTGGGAAACAAGGAGTCGCTGGATCAGATCATTGTAGCTACTCCTGGCCTCAGCAGCGACCCTGTTGCTTTGGGTGAGTCTACATGTGATCCAGAGGATCTGAGGAAAGCCAAATGAAGGTTTAATTCCTGATGGGTGAAGGGAGAGAGAAAGCCAAATCTGGGTATAATTCCTCATGGGGGGAAAGGGAGTGTTGCCCTTGTCTTGGAAAACTGACCTTTTTTTATCCCTTCGTGGAGTATAAGAGTCAGTGACTGCTCAGATTGTGCTCCAATGGGAATGTTTGGGGATGGGTGTTGGCTTCAGAAGGATTAGGGAGCAATGGGGATGAATGCTTTCTCCTTGCTGCAAAGTGTTACCAAAATGTCCATTAAATTTAGCTTGCTTGTTCTGGCCCAGGATGATACTAGTCTGAGGCAGGTAGAATTTGGGATGCAGTCACAGTCTGGCTGGAGTGAGCTGGGGGCCAGATTGGATCCTGCCCTTAAGGTGGAACATCCGTGGGATCTGCTGGGAAGGCCCCATCCCTTGGGTGTGTGGCTGTAGTCAAAAGTCTCTCCAGGAAAACGTGAAAGGCTTGAGAGAGAACAATAATAAGAGGATTTATGTGTTTGCTTGTGACTCAGTTCCTGAAAAACAAAATGGGTTTTGTTAGACTGTCTCCCTTTTCTTGTATCCTGTCCTATCATGTTTCCTGGTCCCTTCCAGGAGTCCTGCAGGACAAGGATCTCTTTTCAGTGTTTGCAGACCCCAACATGCTGGACACGTAAGTTCACATGAGCTGGGGCAGTGACTCAGCAGTGCTTTTGTCTCACTGTGTGCTACTTCTCCCTGGGACTGGAGAGAGGGCTCTGCTCCTGCCTGCCAGTATGGGTACACCTGGATTCAGGCCAGGACACTTCTCCCTCAGCAGCAGGAAAGAGAGGGATACCACTCGGATTAAACCAAAGGGTAGTTACTGGGAACCAGGGCCATCACTGTCCCCAGATCATGAGTTCAGATTGGGATCTGGTTGCTCACACCAGAGTTACTCCCATGTGGGAGATGTGAACCATGGAAAGGTCAACATGGGATCAAGAAGGAGACTCAGCTACCTGGTGGTGTTTGTGCTGGACACCAGGGCTGTTGGTGCAGCCAGTGGAGATGGCTGTGCCCTAAACTTTAAAGGGCTGATTTCTTAGTTTCCCTGTGTACGTGATTCATTCTTCCCCTGTTTCTCTCCAGGCTGATCCCAGCTCACCCTGCCCTTGTGAATGCCATTGTCCTTGTCCTGCACTCGGTGGCTGGCAGCACCCCGCTCCCAGCCCCGGAGACATCCTCCCGAGCCATGTCCTCTGGCTCCTACCGGGACATGCCAGGTACGTTCAGCCACGGAGGTGATGGGGAACCTACAGGAACAACGTGCTGCAGAACTTGCAGGCCAGTGTAAAGTCATGGAATCACAGACTGGTTTGGGTTGGAAGGGAAATCAAAGGTGATAGAGTTCCACGCCCCTGCCGTGGGCAGGGACACCTTCCACTAGACCAGATTGTCCAGGCCCCGTCCAACCTGGCCTTGAACACTTCCAGGGATGGGCAGTCCTCATCTGTGCTGTACTGGCACAGTCACCCCCAGGCTGGAAGGACAAGAGGTTTGGGTTCCTGAGCTGGAAACACTTCCTGTGGTTTGATAGATTTTGGACTGGGTGAGACTCACCTGGGGCACTTTGTCCTGGGGGCCTCTTCCAGCCCTGTGTGTGTGCTCAGTGTTGGCTGTGGCCTCTGCAGTGCCCAGAGAATGGGCCTGGCCTGTCTCCCACTGCACATGAACTTCTTGGTGCTGAGGTCTCTGTCCTAACTCCGTGGGATTCTCGTTTGGTACCGAATTCCTACCAGTCTTCTCCATCTGTTTATTCTCCTTCCTGGTGCAGGTGGCTTTCTCTTTGAAGGTCTCTCTGATGATGAAGATGACTTCCACCAGGTAAGTGGTCAGTTTGGGTGGAACACTTGTTTTGGGCTTTCAGTATGGGTTTAGCTTGTAGCCCTGAGACTCCAAAGCTTTTCTCTTCCTGAATGATGAGACATCTTCCTGAGCATGAGCTGCTCTGGCTCCTGGGGGTATTGTGGAGACAAACATATTGATTGTGGTGTGCTTGGATGCTGTTCAGGAGAGGATTTTCCTGAGTGCTGAACACACAACATAAAAACAGAACAGCACGTGTCCTCAGAGGAAACACCTTTGTAGCCAAATGGATGCAGGGATAGCTGTGTATGGATGAGAAGCATGGGAATGTTGCTCCCTGCCCTTCTGCAATCTTCCTCTCCAAAGGACAAACTGTTTTATAAGAGAAACTGGTTATTTAGGCCAAAGAAGTGCCTTTCCAGAGTGAATTGTTTTGTTACAGGCTAATAACGCTCTGGTTTAAGGCTGGTGAATGATGGATTAAAAGGCTTACGGCCAGTTTCCATAGCTGAGTCTGTGGAACAAAGCACATCCCACCTTGTCATGTTGACTTTTAAAAAGTTCCACACTTGTGAGGGTTTGAGTATTTTAGAAAAGGGATCTGTGGGAATGCGCAGGTGAGCCAGGTTTCACTGGGACGCAAACAACAACATCAGAGGTGTGGGTTTTTTGTTTGTTTCTTTTCTCCTCTCAGAGCACGAGATCCACGCCATCCAGCAGCACTTCTGGCTCCCGCCCGGCTTCCCTGGGCTACACGGGGGCTGCGGGACCCCGGCCCATCACCCAGAGCGAGCTGGCGACGGCGCTGGCGCTGGCCAGCACCCCGGAGAGCAGCTCCCACACACCCACCCCTGGCACCCAGGTAACAGCGCCCAGCTCTGGGACGCCCGGCTGCTTTAGTTCCTCGTGGATACGATCCCGCCCCTGGCACCCGGGTAACAGCAGCCAGGCTCAGGGCTGGGACACCTGGCCTCTTTGTTGCCTCATGGCTGAGTTCTCTTCCATATGAGGTGGAGGATGGAGGGCTGCTGCAGGCGTGGCTCTGTGCTGGCTCCGATTCCTCTAAGTGTTCTCCTGGTTGGGTGTACAACTTGTTTCCTCCTAGGGTCATTCCTCTGGGACGTCCCCAATGTCATCCAGTGTCCAGTCAGGAACACCCATCACCAACGACCTGTTCAGCCAGGCCTTACAACATGCCCTGCAGGCCTCAGGGCAGCCCAGTCTGCAGGTCAGTGTCACAGCCTCTTCATTCAGGAGCCCATAGAATCCCATATCCCACTCTTACAATGTGGAGGTGGTTCCTCCAGGGCATTAAGCTGGAGGGGGTATGACAGACCACTATAAAAATACTGGTTGGAAATGGGATGGTGGGATGGTGGATTTGGGGAGTTTGCAGGAAGAACTTGAGCTTTGAGGATCTGTTTGCACTTAGCATTGTGGTTGTGAGCTAGAGGAGGAGGGAGAATGCAGCATGGAAGAGTGGGCCGTGGAGAAGATTTTTTTTTTTCCTGTTTGGACTCTCACACCCACCTTAACTCCTTTTCTTTCCTGTGTGTAGAGCCAGTGGCAGCCACAGCTCCAGCAGCTGCGAGACATGGGAATACATGATGATGAACTAAGTCTCCGAGCCCTGCAGGCCACTGGAGGGGACATTCAGGCTGCCCTGGAGCTCATCTTTGCTGGTGGGGCTCCCTAAATTTTTGGCTGGACTGGTGAGTTGCACTGGGGCAGCTGTGACATTCATGGATCTGGGACTTGGCCCCAATTCTTTGCACTGGGGTTCCTCTCTCCAGCATGGAGCAGCTGGAGTGGCTGCCCCTTTCCTTGCTCTCCTGTTTGGGAGCACTGAGCATGCTGAGGGCAGCTACTCCAGCTTCAGATATTCTCTCCAACCTCCTTCTTCTGGCCACCAGAGACAGGACTTCAGGACTTTGTCCAGCATGGAGAAAGGAAGAGGTGGCTTTGTGTTGGAGGGACGTGGCCTCTTCAGTTCTGCAGTCTTTGGTCCATCTACAGAGTCTCCTGCCTGTCGTTTCATTCCTGCCCACCTGATATGCCTCAGTCCACCTTTCTGTGCTCCCTCTGTATTAAATGGGCTGTATTCCCTTGCCTGTTGTCTGGGTTGTGATCTGTCCTGGGTTGTGTTCCAGATCTCTGAGGCGACGTGCTCATGGCGTGAAGGGACCTGGAGGAAAAGCTTTGCCTTTGTAGGAGGCTGTTGTTTCAGCAGAGGGCACTCCCATGCAAGCTGACAAGGAGGAGGGTCCAGGAGTTCATGGCCACCACGAAGTGACAGTAACAAAAGGATGGCAAGCACAAGGGTTGAGGCCGTTGCCAGAGTGAGAGGTGGAGAAATGCCACTGATACAGCCCTGTCTGGCTGCAGCCAGCCTTTGCCAAAGTGTCTTCTAATCCTGGGGGCCACAAGGTGCCCAGGACCTGGGATGGAAAGCCAATTAAATCTATTTGCCTGTAATTACAATCAGTGGGAGCTGTGAGAAGCCAGACACATGGAGCTGGGCCTGGCATCACTCTGATTGTGCCATTGAGATTAACAAGGCATGAAAATGGGAGCGGGTTTGCCTGAAATGCCACCATGCATGTTAAGAGCAGAAAATACTCTCCTGCTTTACCTTCAGGCTGCTGTGCTCCCCTCTAATTCCTCTCCAAGCTCTCTGATCCTTGCTGATACCATCTCAGCTATCACCCAGCAAATGTGGGATTGTTCTCTCCAGGGTAGCCCTTGACTGATAGGCTTTAATCCTGTCTAGAGGATTAAGACTCTTGGGAGGGAGGGACTGTTTTTATGTTTCAATGTGTAGGAGATAAGATGTGATGGACGTAAATGGCTTTCCTGACTACACACCCTACCAGGTTCCTGCCCTCAGCATGAACTCTGGAAGCCCAGTCTAAATGATGGCCGGGATTTTATGTGTAAGAAAACTGATTAATCCGTTCCCTTCTCTCCTGGCTTTGCTGGGGGAGGAAATAGCATATGCACAGCATCCTCCCACCCTTCCCCACTGGGGAGGCAAGCCCTGCTGTCAGCCCCCAATCCTCCCGGGATAGCTGCGGATTAGCCGTATCACAGATGCTCCTGCCCAAAGCTGAGAAGCATTTGCAGGCTCTCCTGGATCTGCTCAGGGTGAGCAGGGCTTGCTGTGCGACCAGAGTGACCAGTTTGTTTCCCTGTACTATGTCAATCCTCAGGGTTACTGCTGTCCCCAAATGGTATTTTTTTTTTTTTCCTGTCCTGACCTCACTCCTAAGATTTGATCCCTTTGTGGGTCCGCATTTGATATCAAGTAGTTTTTTCTGGCTGTTTCTGCTTCCCCGTGTGCCCAGATAACAGAGAACTGCCTGGATATTTGGGATGGAAGCGACTTTTTTCCGATTTCTTTCACAAATGGCATTACTTGGCTTGGAGCAGCAGCTCAAACACATTCCCTGCCTGAACTGGCTGTATCAGAGGGGAACTTGGCAGCGCTGCCACTCACGACGCGACTGCTGCGTGCGCTTCGCTTCCCTCGCCTCGCCTGCCTTCGGCTGCCTGGAATAGACGTGCTCAGCAACCAGGCAAATTTAGAGCTGCAGGGATGGGAAGAGAGGCTCTGCCTGGCACCTGCAAGGCTGCTGATGGAGGGGGAGGAAGGGGGGAGCATTGCTGCAGGAGCTCTTGTAGGAGGGTGGAAGCTCAAAGTGGACTTAGAAGTGGCTCTGCAGCGGCCAGGTGAGCGCTGCCTCCCCACCTGCTCCGGCGGCTGAGTGGCTCCTGCTACCAGCTGGGAGATGGAAGTGATGCTTACAGGGCTTTGCAAAGGCATGGAGTGATAGGACAAGGGAGGATGGCTGTAAACTACAAGAGTATAGGCTTAGATTGGGTATTAGGGAAGAATTCTTCACCATGAGGGTGGGGAGGCCCTGGCCCGGGTTGCCCAGGGCAGCTATGGCTGCCCCATCCCTGGAAGTGTTGAGGGCCAGGCTGGATGGGACTTGGAGCAACCTGGTCTAGTAAAAGGTGGCCCTGCCCATGGCAGGGGTTGGAATGAGATGAACTAAAGTGTCAGTGGCTGACCACAGCAGATTCTGCTCTTTGGGAGCAAACTGCAATGTGCTATCTCCCACCTGCCCAGTCCTTGTGGTCCGTCCTTGGTGCTGCTGCCCCGACATGTTCCCTTCCTCCTGCCCCACCCTTGGTTTCTCCTCCCATGTTTGGGTTAAAGCTGCATCTGTATTGGTTGGATCTCATTTTATCTGTATCCTGCCTGCATGCCCAACCTCCACCCCCCATCCATTTGCCAGCCAAGCATCTGTGCCTGACACCTCACCGGGAGCAGACTGGGAAGTGCTTGGCTAACCCTGGGAAAATGTGGAGGTCAAACCACAGCTCCCCAAGGTAAGCAGGGACCTCCTGTTTCTGACATCAAAGGGAAGCTTTTGTTCCATTCCCTCTTTGCCTGTAGAAGAGCTGACAAGGGAGGCTGTAACAGTGGGTGTTTACAGCAGGCATGGGAGCAGCTGTTTTCCCTCCTGTGTTTTCCATAATCTCGTTATTCATTCTCGTGCTTGACCATCACTCTGGACACCTGGAGGGGGTGGGAGTTTGGATGGGATCTGGGCTCTGTGCCATGTGTGCTCTGCTTTTTTACTTTGGCCAACTTGAGGGCTGTTTCACTTCGTCTCCTTCCTTTTGAGCTGACTGTCCCTGTGGGGAGCAAAGCAGTGCTGGAAGGGGGTTCATTTTCCAGCAGAAGGGTGAAATGGAGATGGAGAGGAATCTGCAGGATGGCTTTTGCAGCACCTCAACCTCTGTGACCGCCCACCTCCATCTTCCTCTGCTTTCACAATGGTGCTGGAGCCCTTCCCATGTGGGAAGTGAACCCAACTGACAAGATCTATCCCGGGAGCAGATGTTGGTGTTTGAGGTATTCATTGTCTCTGTGCAGACACCGATCTCTGGTGTGGGTGTGCTTGGGTGGCTTCTTGCATCAGACCAGAAGTTACCTTCAGCCTTGATTTCTGACTTCACGTGGCTTGTGCTGGACAGATTTCCATGGAACAACATTTCTTCCTTGCTCCCCCACCCAGACAGAAGCCGGCAGCGTTCCCTACCACAGGAACCATAGTTTTCCCATCACATTATGGGGCTACACACCTTGGCCCCTCAGGCACATTAATCCTCTCTGGCACATTAATTCAGAACACTAGTGAAAGCGACTTTCTCCAGTGCTCCAGAACTTGGTTGGGCAGCCTGGCAGGATACATCCAGCAGGAACAGCAGCAGGAATTAGTCTGGCAGAGTCTCTGCCCATCAGCTTGCTTTCCTTGCAGAGGGCTCGGTGGTTTCCTGGCTGCTCCCAGCTTTGTCCTTGTAGGAAAGGACAATACACATAATAATTTAGAGTTTTCCTTCTTTTTCCAGGTTTGTTCTGGTTCAGTGAGCTGAAGGACGTCACCAAGTGGGACAGGCTAGTGGCAGGGCCAAGGGAAGAGGAGGCAGCATGACCTGGTGGCGTTTCCTTGAAAATAATAACATTTTGGTCTTACTCTTTCTCAGGGAAACTTTGGAGGAAGGAGGAAAGTTTTCCTGATGCTGGGACAACTGATCAGAAATAATCAGTTGAGAGGTGAGAGCCCAAAGACAGGGCAGGGGACACAGTGCAGCTTCCCACCAGCCTTTGTCCTGAGCGATTTGGTTTCTTTCTTAGCATGAATCAACATTTTCCTTTAGAAGTGACAAAAAGGGAGGTCTGATTTTAGTCATCAAAGCACTCTTTTAAAGATGCAGATTTGAGAGTCCACGTGATGTTAACTGGAGAACAGCTCAATAAACCTGTGTGGCTTTAAAAGCATCTGACTCTATTTTAAGTTGGGGAAAGCAGAAATGGACTGAAAATGTCACACTGTGAGAATATTTCTATTTCCTTCTATATTTATAATATTCTAATATTCATAAACACTGTGACATAAATAATCCTTTGATTTATAGTATTTCATGTAGTTCTAGTCCTGCCTCACAAAGATGAGTTTAAGAGTATGGTAAGCAAAAGGAAAGTTCAGAGGGAAGAAGACAAACATCCCCTGCCCCGTCCTTTGAAGTCCAAGACAATGGTGGAGCCACTGGCTTTGAACACGAAGCTTCCTGGCTCTGGTCCTCTTGGACTGAGCCTGGAAACTAAAAACAAAACAAGAGAAGACAACCCAATGCTTGTAAGATGAGACCAGGTGATTCTGGGGAGCAGCCTGGTCAGGTGGGAGGTGTCCCTGCCCATGGCAGGGGGTTGGAACAAGGTGGGCTTTAAGGTCTTTCCAACCCAAACCAACCTGGAATTCTGTGATTTCTGACCATGCAGTGTCCCTGGCTGAATTCTGGGTGTTCCAGGCTGCCAGCACACAGAATGGTTGTCCCAAAATCCCTTTGAGAAGTGTTTTTTGTTCCCCCCTCCCCCCCCCCGAATAAATACTTTGCTGATTTAAGAGCATGGTCTGCTTGTTCAGCAGGGATGAATTAGTTTAGGTGTTGAGTTTGAGAGCCGTGGAGTTCCAGTCCAGGAGCCATAAAAACATCAGATGGGTTGTGTAGGATCAGAGCCAGAGTTCCCTGTCTTCCTGCAGTGACCAAGAACAGATGCTGCAGAAAAACTTAACAGGATGAGCAGAGAGAGATCTGTTTCTAATAGATCTTCCAGCATCCAGTTGCCTGAGGTTTAGGGACTTTTAGAGCTATGGGGTGTTAACTATTAACAGACCCCCCCCCCCCATGACCTTTTTCTTTAAACACAGATAAACTTGTAGCCTCTGTGCCACCCTGCATCCAGGAGTCCTGTGGAGTGGCCACAGGTTCCAAGTCTGTTCAGCAGCTGGAAGGAGGAGGTGTGATGCAGCTGTGGTGCCAGTAACTTCTGGGATGCTGGTTCCAGTAAAGCACTGAGGCTTAATTTTTGGGTGCCTGGGACTCCTGTGGCCACTGAGGCAGCAAGAGCTGACAAGGACAGTTGGGGAGCTGGGCAGTCGGGTAGAAAATTGTCATTTAATCTCACTGGAGCAGAAGGAGCTGCTGATGAGAGCAGAGCCCTGTGATCCCCCAGCAGTGCTCGGCCTGCTGCCCTGACATCCTGCAGAGCACACTCCAAACTGTTTACCTTTGTGCTAATGGGTTTGTTTGCCCTGTTCCAGGGAAGGGAAGGAGTGCTGACCGTCCTGTCTGCACAGGATTCCTTTCCGAGGTTTAGCTCCCTGTCATTAAATGCTTTGATCCCAGAGGATTCTCGGTTACACATAATTTAATCATCCCATCCTGCCAGCTGGTGTCTGGTCATGTGAGTTCATGTCCATTTGTTCCCTCTCCACCTCGGTTTTTTTTTTTTTTAATTCCTGTTTTCCTCCCCTCCCAAAAGTCTGTGACCTCATCGCTTATGGCTTCCTGCAATCGCTTTTCCCAAATGAGGTGTGTGGGAACAAACTGGACCCATAATAACCAGGAAGCAGGTCACAGGCATGGCGCCTGCACAAGCAAGGGCAGATAGGAGACAAGAAGAAAGAGGAGCTCTTCCCTGCCCAGTGTCTGGTACTGAGCCTTCGTGTCACCAGGCAGGCTCTGAGTTACTGCAGGCACTTCACCTCTGCGTCATTTGGCCCAGGGTTGGCTCACAGGGGCCAAAATGTGAAGAAGGAGCCGGAGATAGATCCCTTCTTCCATGTCTCTCCCTTCCTGGCGAGACAGAGATTGCTGCTGGAAGTACCCGAACACTACAAGGTCAACTTAATATATTTAAAGGAGTTTACTTTCCTGAGCAGCCTCCACTTAATCTTGTGTGTCTGGTCAGCTTGTAAAGGACTCTGGGATTTTTTCCAGCCGCAGCTGGAAGTGACTTCTTGGGGACCAGGTGCCTTGTTTTGATTCCCTGGAGAAAAACGTGGGCTGAAATTCCACCCCATTTTATGGTAGGGGATGGGGGAGCAGATTGCAGAGGGATCGGACCTTAATGTAGGTGTTGCCAGGAGGACTTCGTGGGTTGGATAGGGCTGATAAAGTGGGTTTCTAGGTTTGTTTATGGGATGGTGGGTGCTGGACCCCTTCTTAGAGCCTTCCAGAGCTGCTGGCAGATATGAGAATCAAGTTGTTGAGGAGTCTGAGACGTAGCCATTCCCACAAGCAATGCTGCCCTGAAATCCAGGCCCTGACAGGAAGCAGAGGAGCACAGCAGTCAAGAAAAGAAGGACCAAGAATTCCAGATAAACAAAACACGGTCTGACCTGCTGGGCCCTTGCAGGGAGACGGAGCTGACGCTGCGCAACTCCCGTGGTGGGAGTCTGGCTAAACAAAGCAACTTACTTATTTTCTTTTTTTTTGTATTAACTTTATTTTAATGGGGTGAGACTCTGCATGGGAATTTATTTACTGTGCCTGAAGCCCTTGGCACCCCTGTCTCCTTTCCTGCCCTCGTCAGCGAGTCCTCACTGAATCACCACCGGCAGAGCTGCTGGTTACGTGACAAACACCCAGGTGAAACTCATCTGTCAACCGAAAGGGTGAGACGTGGTCGGGGTCACCGGAGCTGAGTTTGTGGCCAGTTCCTCAGGCAGGACCTGTGATCAGTGGATTATGCTGTGAGACTCTGCTCTGGACGGTCCTGCCTGGGTGAGCCCCTGGGGTTTCCGTGGAGGCAGAGCGGGAAGCGCTGAAGAAGGGGAGTCCCGGGTAGGGGTTTTGTGCTGCTCTACAAGTCCATGAGCACAAATCAACTTTGCCAGAAGTTTCCTTACGGCAAATCTACTAGAAATACTTCTCCTCGGAGCACATGCTTCCTCCAGCCACTTCTTGGCTTGTTTTTAAAGCCCTGGGTGTGGCATTTAGCACATGGGGACTTTTGATCCCTTTTGTGACACTTGTTGGGGCAGTAGATTTGCTGTGCTGTCCTTTGGCATTGTGCCAGAACTGAGGGGGTGGCAGGGGGGAAGATGTATCTTCCCCCCACATCACACCCTCCAGACTCAGTCCAGCTTAAACAGCTGATGGAGATGAGCTTGGATGAAAACTGTGTGTCTGGAGAGGCTGGAAGGTTGAGAGCCACTGCAGGGCTGTGGCTTTAGGAAGGGATGGTTGAGGTTCCATAGCTATCTGCAAGGAATGTGAGCTCAGGGGGAGAATTTGTGTTGAAAGCAGAAAATGCAGCAGCTTGCTGATAAATGCTGATAAATGCTTGCTTCCCACCTCACTTTGTCATCTGAGGAATGAAAGGCCTGTCAGCACCAAAAGAAACTGTGAGTGGAATTTCACTTGTCTCCTTTCAAAATCCATCCATATAAGTCTGCTTGTTCCCAAAGGCAAGATGCAGGAGGTAAGAAATAGAAACTCTGATCTTCCAAAGCTCTGGTCATTTATACTTTTGTCCCAGTCTCTTGGGCCTTTGGTCCATCCCACAGCAGGTTCCTGCACACATTTACCGGAGGATTTTCCACCTCTGTTCCAAAACAGGCAGTCTCCTAGTCTTGCCTGGGAAGGGACTGTGGGGAGCATGCACGATGGATGTGGTGAGCATCCTCAGCCTTTTGTGCCAGGTTCAGTAAGGTCTCTCTTTGTACCGTGTTGGCTGACAATGGCACTGTCACAACTGCCCAGGTGGAGCAGGTTTCTGATGGCACAACAAAGATCTTGCTGGCTTTTGCAGGGATAGGAATGTTTGTCTCGTTGAAGTGTTTTTCTGTGGAAGACTTGTGTGTGTGTGTTCACGCTTCCAAGGGTCATACTCCTGGTCTGAGATTAGCGGAAGGTAATGGGTATGTTTTTGTGGATAGTATCATCACATACCTGTTCTAATGCCAAGAGAAACAGGAGGTTTCATGGTAGTTGGGCTGCCTGGGCCACAAACATTCAGGCAATCTGTCTCCTCTGCAGTGATGAATAAAACTGTTCTTCTTAGGGAAAATCTGTGCTTCCTAAATCTGACAAGATTCCTGGGGGAGGCTGCCTTCTGATCCATGCTGGAAGTGAGGAGCATGATCTGGAAAAAAGCTGCTTATAAGTTGCATCATGGAAGTTTTGATTCTTGAGTGGAGCAGACGGAAACCTCTGCAGGAGGGGGCTGAGCGGGGAGTTCGTGCCTGGAATCTGATCGCTTGTGTACGCATTCCCTGTGGGATAAGGGAGGACATGGCATCTGGTCCTGAGCAAACAGACTGTCTCACTGAAGTCCTTGCCCGCTTTGGGAAGCGTGTACTTCATTTCTGGATGTGTTCAGGCCTCTGTGTTGCGTTCAAGCACCTCCTGCAAACTGGGACAAGGTTGGAGCAACCTCAAAACCAGGTCTGCTCCTCCCAAACTGGGCTGCTCCTCTGTCAAAGCTGTGCTGTTCACAGGTCTGTGGGACAACCCTCCCCAGGGGGTATTTTCCTAGTGTGCGTTCCAGATCGTGCCCATGCGTTGGTGTGACTTTGCCAGTGCTGTCCTGTGCAATGTTTCTGGGAGTCATGTTCACCGCGACTCAGTCACGTTGCTGCCCTGAAGGAGCCTGTGGGGAAGAGAGAGGACACTAAGGGGAGCTGCAGCTTCTGGAGAGAGCAAAGACATTTGGGTGCGGGCTCCCTTTTACTAAAGACTCTTCATTTGCAGAGTTATAACCAGCATTTTGGGTGGGATGCTCCTGTATCCTCACGTGTTCCGCCACTATCCCTTTTTTTTCTCCTCCTGTGCAGGTTCTTCTGCTGGTGAGCTGCATGCAGAGCTCTCACAGAGCTTTAGCTGATGCACACCAAGCTCTCTGCTGAGTCTGCAGCTGAGCAAAAGGTGCTTCAGCATCACTCTCAATCCAGGACTGTAATAGTCATGTTCCTGGGGCTTCTCAGCTCCTAGTCTATGAGACGGAGTGGTACCATTTCTTGAAGTAGAAAGAGCCTAGAGTGGAATGAAATGGCAGGAATGGCTTCAAACTGAGGTAGTAGGTTAGATGGGATATTGGGAAAAAATCCTTCCCAGTGAGGGTGGGGAGGCCCTGGCACAGGTTGCCCAGGGAAGCTGTGGCTGCCCCATCCCTGGAAGTGTTCAGGGCCGGGTTGGATGGGGCTTGGGGCAACCTGGGCTAGCGGAAGGTTAGAAGGGGGTGGAACAATATGGACTTTAAGATCCCTTCCAACCCAAACCGTCCTGTGATTCTATGAACACTTTCAAAGTACTGAGGGAATTTGAGGCTAAATTTTATTCACAGGAACATGTATTTAGCTGTAGGTGGAACAAAACACCCAACCTAAAAGCTAAAACCACGTGGAGTCCCCAGCTGTGTTAGTTAGGGGCAAGGAAAAGGGAAAAACAAATTATTTACTGTTGTAATGAGGCAGCAACTCTCCTTGTTCCTCTCTGATCAGAACCCTTCTGTTTCCAGTTGGTAACTTTGTCAAGAGTGGGAGTTGAAAGCCAGTTTTCCAGCCCACCAGCTGCATCGTGTCATCAGAGGCAGTAGAGATAATCACATATGCAGCTCTCATAGCCCAGCCCAGATTTGGGGTGGATGCAGTTCTAGTCCCCCACATCTATTAAGGAACCTGCATGGGTTTGTATGGCTTAGGCTGATGATTTACAACTGTCAGTTCTTTTTCACTCTTGATTGTGTGAAAGAGACTTTTCTTCTCTGCAAGAAAACAAGTGATGACATGGTCTGGCACCTCCGGGAGCAATGGGGAGGAAGGGAACAGGAAGTTTCAAGATGAACAGGAGCACAAAGTGGTTCAAGGCTGGGAATCACCATGTTCAGAAGTGAAAAACCGGAATGATCTGTGTTTTTACCCTGTAATTACCCAAACAGATACGTGGTTAAAGAGAAAGATGACACCCCACACACACACATACATAGAGTTAGTGGGAAGTCCCAGTGGGTCCTTAAAATTCACCATTAGCTGGCTCATTAATTTTTTTTTTTATTTTTGCTTCCTCCAAAATGCCTCCCCCTTGCCCTACCACTCTTCCTCTCCTTCAAGAGCAGAGCAGTGCCAGGTCTGAGCTTCAATCCCAACTTTAAAGAGCGCAGCTGCGTCTCATCCTTGCAAGTTCCCCGTGGGGCTCTCCTATTCTGGTCACGTCCGACCCCGCTTTCCGTGCATGGAATGCCCTGTCTTCTCATTAACGAACCTCACTGTGCTGCACAAAGACTGTCAGCCCTTCCCGGCCTCCCCGTGGGGAGGTTTGGAAAAGCAAAGTGACTTTCTGCAGGTTGTGCCACGTGGGGTGTGCTCAGCATCCCATCCTTTTGGGGAACGTTTGCATCACAAAAGTAAGGGCAGGATCTGAGGGAAGAGACCACCTTCGGGGTCATCTTCATCCCAGCTCCAAGTGGATTGTCCGCATCCACTCTGGGATGTCATTGACTCCCACACTGGCACGTGTGAGTTTGACTGGTCAGGCAAGGGTGTGTGTGACAGCGGAGTGAGCTTGTGATGCTGAGGGGATTTTCGGGTGGTGTTTTATTTTACTAGGAGTGGTCCTTTGCTATTGTTGCAGCGTAGCTCCAGCAGGAAGAGGGCTGGCACACGGGATATGCTGCAGCCTTGCTTCATCTTCCTGATGGCAGGCATAGGCTCCTGTTCCATGTCTGCCTCCATATCCAAGCATGGCTCTCTGTCATGGGCACATCCTTCTGTTTAAACAACCCTGGAGCAGCCATCCTTTGTTATCGGTCTCTGCACCCTTGGTCTGCCATTTTTAGACATATTTTCATTCTTATTTCATTCGTCTCAACCTTTATATTCCCCTTCCAAGCCTCTGTGGGAAGTTGCTTGCAAACCCTGAGCCAGCTGCAGCTTTCCTCCAGCGCCTGAGGGTGAACAAAGCCATCAGACCTCCACCTTCCCCTTACAAAATGAGGGGGGGGAAAAACCCAAAAAGGACCAAAAAACCCCCGGTAAAACCTGTAGAGGCAAACTGCTGAAAGGTGCTAAATGAATAGAGTTACTGGGCTTTTTTAATTTAGTGTTCCTAGGGAAATAAGTCCCCGCCCTCTGTCTCAGCCATTGGCTGGGCTGGATGCTACCAGGCTTTTGTATAAGGCAGGCGATGCAGCTGTCAGGCTCACAGGCTCACGATCCCTGCTCCCGAGTAAGTAGAGATGGGCAGGAGCTCGCCTGTTGCCCTCTTGGTGGCCCTGTGGGCCGGCCAGCTGGGCATGTGGGCGGCGGGGCGCTCCAAGGTGAACCCCAGGATCATCACAGCGCCGCAAGGTAAGTGCCGGGCTGCGCTCAGCTGCAACCTTGGGATGCAGCAGCGGTCCCTGCAGCTCTCAGCTACTCCCTGCACCGTGTGTTTCATACCTGGGTCTTGCCTTTTGAGCAGAGTTGGTCTATTTTTATTTCTTTTGTTTCCTTGGGGAGACTTTTGGCTTTTTGTAAAATTGCCTAAAACGCCTGTGGTCTCAGGCAGGGGTTTCTGACTTGCTCGGTTGCTTTTAATTGCGTTTTTAGACTGTTCTTTCCTTTTTATATTCTTGAAAGCATTTTCCTACGAGCTGTGTATATTAAAGGCTGTCAAAAAGCTCTGAAACAGACACAGTAACCATTTCCCCCAACTTGCAGTCCTCCGGAAATCGAGATGTGTATTTGCATAGTTAATGGACTGATTTGCTTACCCTGTTTGCTGCAAATGAGTTTTGTGAGTCAATATTTGCAGAACGTCCCTGGTCTGCGGGAAAATATATAAACGGCACGCAAGGACTTCAACCAGATCTGATCTTAGCAGAAACCGAACAAAGAAATGTTTTCAAGCAGCAAGCTTAGAGTACAGCCTGAGCTTGGTGCGTGGAAGCTGGTTTTATCATGTGTTTTCCAAGCTTTTTGATGAATCCCCTCCAGGGAGGCTGGAACAAAGACCCCGTCTTGTCCCCGGGGTTTGGCTGAGCCGGCGGGTTTAGCCGGGCTGCGGCTCTCGCGCTGCTCTGCAGTACAACAGTTCCTCTGTGCTCCCCATTCCCCGGCAACTTCGGAGAACACCAATTTCCCCGGGTTTGTTCTGCGCCATCTGTTATTCTTCTGCTGGTATTTACTGAGCCCTTCCTCGGGATGAAAGAGCTGGGATGAAGGGCTGGGAGCAGAGGGGAAGGATGGTGGGTGTGTGCGTGGCTCGGGGGTGGCCTCTGCCTGTCACCTCGGTGCACAAAGGGGAGAGACACCGGCACAGAGGGCAGGGAAAGGTTGCTCCGAGTATGGCGTCATTTGTGGTGGCTGCTGGCAGATGAAGTGGCTGGGAAAAGGGGATGGAAGTGGTAGGGGCAGAAGGCACGGAGCTGGAGACCGAACAGAGGATGGGGTCACGTGTTGCCCCATAGACATTTCCCCTGCCCCGCTTAGGGCAGGAGGGTTTAAGTTAGATTGTCAGGGTTTGGCGGGGCTGGAATTGCCTATCCTGGAGTGAAACTGTGCTGAGGGGGAAGAGAGGGAACAAGTGGCTGATTCCCACCTGTCTGCGCACAGTGTGGTCATTTGTCCCTGCACCTGTGTCAGGGTGGCTCTGAACACAGGGAGGATCTGTCACTGGGAAGCACTGAAACCAGCTACTGTTACGGCACTTCCCTGCAAGGGGATCAGCTCAGCTTATCTCTCTTCTGTGCTTATCTGTTTCTCTAATTTTTTTTTGAGAGCTTAGCGGGGCCACAGGCCAAGAGGGATTTCAGCCGGGGAGGTATCGGAGGGTGGCACGTTCAGTCCTGTGTCCTAGTTAACAGATTGAATTTTCCTTGGTGTAACCTCTACCCTTCAGAAGTAGGTCTGTGGGTGAGGAGGAGGAGGGTGGAGGAGGAGGATCTGGAGGAGGGTGAAGAAGTGGGACAGGGGCAAAGGGGATGCTGTGGGTGACAGGAGGAGCCCTCCTGAACTTCCCCAATGCTCCAGGCACAGTGAAAACTCAGCATGTTCAGAAAAGCCTGCAGCTCAGCACAGCATGCTCCTGCTGTTTGCAGCCACGAACAGAGGCTCGTCCCTCGCTGTGGGTGTGATGGTGTTGCAGGGCTTGATTTTTTCAGCTTGTCCACCCTATTCCTGGAGCTGAGAGCTGGATGAAGCACAGCATTCCAGGACCTTTGCACGGTTGTGCAGCATTAGCAGTGGTGCAGCGCTGGCCTCAGCCCTGGGCTCTGCAGGAGCTGGCAGCTCTTCACCTAATTAAATTTCTTACACGCCACAGCCCAGCACAAGCACCAGGTACAGCAGCTTCAGCAAAGGCACCTCCTCACACTACAGTCCTGCAGGTGAAGGGAGCCATTTCTCGGGCTGGGCAGAACCAGGCTGTCTCCGGGAGGGAAGAGCACATGTGTGGGAATCCTCCCTGGCTGCTGTGCAGGGGGAGAGGAGGAAATTGGTACTGGACAAAGCTGCTGATGTGTTTCCATCTCTCAGCCTTGCTTCCTTCACCGGCACCATACCCTTACCCGCCAGGCCCAGGGAGAGCCCTGCCTGCACTGCAGGTACCTCTGAACCACTCTGCTGTTTTGCTCCCCCGTCCCACGCTGTCCGGGTTCCCAGCAAGAAGTAGATGAGGGGACTTGTAATCTGGGAAAAAACGTAACCAGGCTTAGGCGACACAATCTTGAGCTCAGACCAGAAGACAAAGAAGCAGAGTCAGCCTGTCTTGGTGCTCGGAGCTCCTGTATTTAAATAATTCCACAGTCCTGGGGAGCTGGACTGGTGGCATCAGCCCTGGGTGGTGGGTGGCTGGAGCGTGGTGTTCCGCAGCTGTGCCTTTCCTTGGCTTATAAAGCCACTCTGAGGCTTCAGCCCCAGTTCTGTGCTTATTTTGTGTCCCCGATGCTGCAGCACAGCGTGGTGGGAGGTGAGGAAGGGGCACGCTTTCCCCAAAGATCAGCCTGATTCCATGGGAAGCCAGCTGAGGGACCCCTGGAGCCCTCCCAGCAGCCGGTGCAGGTGACCAGCTCTGGGTCCATCTGGGCGAGCAGTTATTGCACATCACATCTGACTCTGCAGGATTCCTTCCTCTTAGGGGGAAGATGCCTGGAGCAAAGGTCAGCTGCAGACCACTGGTCATAGCTCAAGTACTTAAGAACCTTTTTAGTGGCAAGGCTTTTACCCCTGTTCCGCTTTGCAGCTGGCCCAGCACACAGATGGGCCCTGGTATCTTCTGGCTGTTGCCCTTCCCTGTGTCCTAGTGGAGGAAGATTCTAAATGCCGAGTTCTTTATCTGCTGGGACTTGCAGTGTGGGAGGGAGTTCAGCCTCAGCTGCCTGGGCTGGTGCAGAAACAAGTGCTCCAACCTTGCACGCTGTGTTCTTATCATCCCTCTGGTTTCCATCCTCCCCCTGCCTCCGTGGATTTTTCCAGCTAAATGCTGACCAGCTGGGCTTTGCTTCGCAAAAGGTGGCTTCCCATCCCACACGGAGCTTTTGCTTGTCAGCGCGGATCGCGCGTTTGCTCCGCTGATCCATCTGCAGCGACGGAACCCGCTGTGTCGCGGGGCTGGCCGGAGCTGGCCGGGTGACGGATACAGCCTCTCTCCGTGGAGCGGGAGGGTGACATCCCAGGCTGGCTGTCTCATGACCGGAAAGTCACCGAGCATCGGGAAAACACTGAGGATGGCAAGGAGCCTGAGGGCTGGCTCGGGCTGCCGCAGCCTGGGGCCTTTGCAGCACAGAATCGTTTTTAGCTGCTGCCACGCCGAAGACTTTGTCCCCGCTTTCCCCACACGTGCGCGGGTCCAACACAAACTCAGTCCCTCTCCGGTGGCTGCATTGACACCTTGGGGTAGGATGGGGTCTGGCTGTTAAATTATTCCCATCTTATTAACAGGTGAGGCTGCAAGCTGAAAGGAACAGGTTCTGAGGAGATAAGCAGGTCCCTTAGGGAAAAGAAAGAAGGGCTATACACTTGACCCTTGGCTGCCTCAACCATGTGGACTGGTTCCAGCCTGCCCTGGGACACAGTGGGCCATTGGAGTGGCAGTTCCGGGAATTTGCCTGTGCTGCCTGTAATAACTTCTGGGCTTTGCTAAGCTTGGCTGCCTCCCTGCCTTGGGAAAACTGTCAGCAGGACTCTGAGTGCTGCAGGAGCTCTCCCTGCCCACCGATGTGGTGGTGCTGTGTTCAGCCAGACCTCGGACAAGGGCCTGGAGTGATGGGACAGGGGGGAATAGCTTCCCACTGATGGAGAGTAAGTTTAGATTGGATATTAGGGGAAAAAAATTCTTCCCTGTGAGGTTGGTGAGGCCCTGGCACGGGTTGCCCAGGGAAGCTGTGGCTGCTTCATCCCTGGAAGTGTTCCAGGCCAGGTTGGATGGGGCTTGGAGCAACCTGGTATAGAGAAAAGTGTCCCTGCCCATGGCAGGGCAGCTGGAATGAGGTGATCTTTGAGGTCCTTCCAACCCAAACCATATTGGGATTCTATGAGATAAGGTGGAACTTGTACTGATGTGGCAAACCAGAAGATTTTCGGTGCTAGCAGCAGCTTTTCCTCCTCAGTGACAGCATCACCATTTCCTTGTGGTCCCACGAGTGTGAAACATCTTTGTAGGACAGTTTCACATGAAGCTCTCACCATTTCCAGGAGAAAGCTTCTTGCTTTCCCAGCAATGCTATTTTCTGCAGACGGCTTGTTTTCACAGGGTGGGTGATGCTGGGAGCAGAAAATGTTGGTTGAAAAAATATATTTTCCTGTGTGCAGATTGGAAAAGAAGAAAAACAAACCAAACAGACTGAATCACAACCACCTCCTGTTGCAAGACCATGACACAAGAACAACAGGAACGGGAGGACTAATGAAAGTTGTGGCTGGAAAAGAGAGCCAGATGTCAATTCCTGCCCAGCTCTGTGGCAGCCCGAGGGCTGATTTGAGGTCAGGATTGCTGAAAATCGGCCTGGGAAGGTGTTCCGTAGTTGAGGTACTCAGACTTGGTGCCTTAAAAAGACAAACTAAGTTTAAGCCTGGATATTTGAGTACAAACTAAATCTAAACTTGACTACAAACTAAATCTAATTATTGAGTACAAGGTGCTTTTAAGAGAAAATTGTACCCAGAAAAAGGGCTGGAAGGTGAGTTAGGAGGGAGAAATTGTCTGTTTTGCAGCCACCTACGTCTGATGGCATGTGGCTATTCCTGGTCACTCCAAGAATAGCACTTGTTCCTCCTGTTGGGCACTCTTTTCCTGGCAATCCCAGCTCCACCCGGTGCTGTGTGCAACAGAGACTGCTGTAAGAGTGTCACAGGAGCTGGATGTCGAAGCATCTCCTACCAGCTCTAATAAATCCAGAGCAGTATAAGTCTGGAGCAACAGGGCTTGTGTAATAAATCCTGCCCTTAATGACGGCGCTGGTTCTGTAACTTGTCCGCCCCACTGACTGGGTCCGTGCCCTTCTGCAGCAGTGCTCCATGTCTAATTATCCACTTGGGATAAATATTCTGCTTTATCGAGGATATGTGTGTCGTGGGAGGGAGAGGGCACTGCAAGTTTAAGGAGTTCTAGGATTTTCCTTGAGGAATGCAGAGCCAGTCCCAGCCAGATACCTGCCCTTGGGCTGCTGACAGCAACCCTTGTCATGGGTTTGCTCATATCTTGGTGTTTTGGGAAGTCTGATCCCAGTGTCTGGTTTCAAATGCCTCACTGAAGCTTTCCAAGTCTGAGTAATGTTGTGCTGCAGCCAAGGATGGGTGTGAGAAGAATGGATATCGTGTGTTCCGCTGGTGGGGACTTCATGGCATGCCCTGGCACAAACCTGAATGACTGTGGGACTGAGACCCACCTCATACTCATTGCAGGGGTGAGAAGCCTCCAGCAGCAGGTAGAAGCTGGAAAGAGCATGGCAGGGCCCTCCCCAATCCAGTGAGGAACTCCTTTCCTTGGCTGCACACATCTCATCTGTTTTCTGCAGGGAACCGTAACTCCAGAGCCACTGATCTTAGAATCACAGAATCAACTGGGTTGGAAAAGACCTCCGAGATCATCGAGTCCAACCCTTGATCCAACCCCACTCTGGTTCCCAGACCATGGCACTGATGCCACATCCAGTCTCATCTTAAAAACCTCCAGGGATGGTGAATCCACCACCTCCCTGGGCAGCCAATTCCAAACCATTCTTCCCACCTTTAAACCTCCATGGGGAATTTCACAGATCCCCGTGCCCTCTGCCCACCTCTGGCTAGCCTCTCCTGGGCTGGGAAGAGTTGACACATGCTTGGGAAGGGTTTCCCAGCTGCAGGAAAGTGGGAGATGGAAGGCAATTAAGTGAGGTTGTTTTGCTGGTGGATGCTGATAGAGCTGCTCGGGGCAATTTTCATCCTGAAAGGCTTTTTATGATAAATCAATCCCTGGATATGACTTTCCTAGTGGGAGGGGCTCTCCAGATCCTGCTAAAACCACCCTTTGTTGTGTTGACACAACATCCAGTGGTTGCTCTGCCATTGTTACACTGACCATATAATAAAATTCCATAATCACAGGCCGCTGTTCCCCAGCTTCCACCAGGAACAGGCACAGCTCGGGACTGTCATTACGGAGAACAGCTTTTGGAAAGTAACAAAACCTGGCTCTAAATTTAGCACCTGCAATCCATAGGGTGCAGCGAGCAGCTCAGCTCCGGGGCTGGTTGGGAATAACGTACCTGCTGGATGACAGGCTGCATCTGCGGCATCAAAGGCTCTGGACTCATCTTGCAGCAGCACGGGCTTCAGTGCTGCATAATTTTGGGGGGTGAGCATGCAGGAGATACTGGTGACGTGTTAGTATGCATGGAATATGCTGCTGTGCCTGTCATGTAGTCATTTTGTGTTTAATAAGGAGAAATCCATCTTTCCTGGAGCGTGGAGCACTCTGGTTTGAGCCTTCCCGGGGTGAGCGGAGCCCTGCAGTGCTGCCCGTGTTCCCAGAGCCCTGATGAAGGCAGAGGCTTTTGAACCCGGGGCGTGTTCCTCCCTGGCTGCAGGTTAGGGGTCTCTTTTGTTGCTTGCTGAGTGGGCGTTTGGGACCTGCCGGCTCTGGCTTGGAGGCAAGTCTCGCAGAGGGAATATCGGCAGCGCTGCTCTCAGAAGAGCTTTTGAGCAATCCTGCCCATGCCCAGCAGCTGCGTTACCAAGCCAAAAGGAGTTTTCCCCCCCCGCCTCTTTCTCCCTGCCCCGGCTCACCCCAAGATTGAATACCGCTGCCTGCTGCCAAGGCACTCCCAGAAATAGAGTGGGAATTGTTAATGTGCCAGAATATTTGCCTTCTGGAGTGTAACTCTAAAAAAGCATATTTGTCTAGTTAGAGTGTGCTCCGCAAGCGTGGCCCTTCCAGGCATTTGGATTGCGCATAGGCTGAGAGCTTTTGTAGGATATATCCCTGATAATGTGGGCTGAATTGTTTCCTCTGCTCCGCAGCATTTTGCTGTTGATGGCAGGGATCTCTTGAGGGCAGCAGCACGAACACCCCATGATGGCAGAGCCTGCAGGAGTGGGGAGGGAAGAAGCCAGGGAGAAGGCAAGATGGGAGGCTGCTGGGATTGTAGGTTGGCCAAGGATGGAAAAGTCCCGCTGTAGAGAGGCTGTTGATGTTGGTGGTCCGTCTGTGGCCTTGCCCTTCCCTTTGGAGGGGCACTCGGAAGCAGTTAGGGAGGGGTGTGAGAAAGGATAACATGAGGTTTCTTGGCGAATGATTAAAGGCTGCTCATCAACAAACTCTCAGGGGCAAGACAGGATGAGAAATACCAGATTAAACCCGTTGCTCTGCCCTTCTGCGATCTTGAAATGTGTAAGGCAGGTCAGGCTGGGTTTGAGTAACAGCCACATGTTTCCCCTCCGTGCTTTCACACCTCTTTTTTCTGGGTTTTCCATAAGCTCATGGACCCCTTAGCCAGGGGTTCAGGGCTGTGTTCCCCTGTGGGATGCCTGGCCTCGCTGGTTCACCGTGTGAAGAGATGGAGTTTCCATCTGGTCACAGGTGGAAAATAGAAGGAAAGCAGCACATAGCCCAATCCCTTGCTCTCAGCTGTGCTGCTTTTGGGAACTGCATCCTTCCTGCAGGATGGAGGGCATGGGAAAATTACGGTCAGGGCTTTTGCCTGCCCCGAGCTGATGAGAAAGCACTTTGGAAAACCATTTGATGTGCTCCGTCCTCTCTGGGCACGCTCTTGGGATGCATCTGCAGGAATGCCTGGCCAAAGGAAAGGCAGCTGCTGTGACCACAGTGTTGCTGCTGTTCCTGGCTGGTGCCCTTTCCTGCCCCGGTGGGAGAGGAGGGGCTGTGTTGGTTTTCGAAGATGTAGGGGGGGACTGATGCCCACAACAGAACTTGTTGATCCACTTTCGAGATCCTGCCCTCTGGCTCTCCTGGTGGGACGGACAGAAGCTGGGGGGGCTTCCTGTTTCAGGGAGCTGTGTGGTCCCTTGGAGGGCACGGAGGGCTTTAAGGTGCAGGAAACACGTGGATGTGTGTGGTCTCAGTTCAGCAGGAAACATTTTTAGCACCAGGCTGCCTGGTTTCCGCTGCTGCTCCCCAGTCGAGTCACAGAAGAGTTTTGGGGGTCCCTACAACCATCCTGAAAAGAAGGCAGGGGAGACTGGGAGGGGAGGGCAGGTAGCACCAACCCCTTCTGAGCTGTGCCAGCCACCGGGGCGCCAGCTCATGGTCACCATGCTCCCAGTCTGCTGGACAGGAAGGGAGCAGGGAGGGAGAGAAAGCAGGACGAGTATGATATTGGTCCTGGACAAAGCTCTTAGGAATATGGGATAGAAATTTATAGGGAATCAGGTGGTTTTGCTTCCTTTGAGAAATGACTCTATTGGAGCACAGGCTGAACCGAAACAGTGTGGGGCTGCCCTGTACAGTAGGAGATGTTCCCTACAGGGTGATCCTTTAGCTTTTCCATGCTTCTCCTGCTCCAGCACAGAGAAGTGGCTGTAAGATCCCAGCTCCAGGGACCTTTAGGGAGTAAGGACTCCAACGCCAGAGGTGCAGCTCAATCCCGCAGCAGCATGCTGGTGGCAGAAGACGGGGTGAGGAGGGATCAATGAAGCAGTTTTTTTCATGTGCAATGAATGAGAAGAAAGTGGTTTCCCACCTTTCGTTCCTTTTCACCCCCTTCTCAGAAACCCCTCCACAAAAACGTATCACTTTTCACAAGGCGTGTTGGTGGTGGCGCGTTGGAGACCTTGCAGCTCACAACCCTTCAGTTGTTGTGTGACAGGTCAGAGCCAACCGCCCCAAAATGTTCCTCTTGGGTCGCCTCATTTTGAGTCAAATTGTTCCTATAAAAAACCCCGTCACCGCAGGCTCTGCCGGGTCCCAGAAGCCCGTCAGGCTGCTCAAGACATCCATCCCATGGGAAAGGGAAACTCATGGGTGAGCAGGGCTCTGGGGAGCATGTCCCTGTCCCGACTGTGGCTTTCTTGCGTCACATTGCTCCCTTCAGGCAAAGTCATGAGGGAAGAAAAACCGAGCACAGCAACTCTCTGGAGATATATTTCCTCTTTCCGAAATGTCTCAATTTGGGAATTTATAGATCATCTAAAAAAAAAAAAAAAAAAGTGCTTGTTGGCATCTGTGGTGGAGCTGGGGAGGCAGATGGCACGTGGCTCTTGGATGGGAGTGGTGTATTGCAATCCAGTCCTGCTCCCGGGGATGGAGGGAATCCATGGCAGCCCTGTGGGGTGACTCCATCCCTCTGGGATGGGTGCTGTGGCTTTCCACGCTCTCCTTAGAGGAGACTGTAGGGCTGGTATCTGGCCAAGCAGGCAGGAAATCCAGGGATTGTCCTCCTGGTCTCGCCTGCGGGAATAGTGAAACTGAAATGCCATTGCTGAGTGATGTTGTAGCTGGGATGGAGAGTCCTGGCCCCAAAGTGGGTGACTGAGGCAGTGGACCTGAATCACATCCCCAGGAAAATGATTGATCTGCCTGTGCTGGGATGCTTGTCATGCATCCTGCCTGGGCTGGGGAAGTGGGAGTGGAGGAGGGATTGATGTCATTGCATCGAGACGGCTCCTGTCTTCCCAAAGGCGGAATGATGTGGAGCAGCCCGGAGCACACAGCCCTGACTCACAGCCAGCCCTGCATTGCTGGGAGCTGAGGGCACAGGCGTAGGAATGAGATCCAGGGGACACCCCCACATTGCCAGTCCTTGAGTCAGCATGGAGAAGGCAGCTTTTCCTTCTGCTGCCAGAGCCGATCCCAGCCGGATTGCCGCAGAGTCATGCTGTTATCAAGGTCGGAATCTGTCGCAGCTATTCAAAAAGGAAGGAATAAGTAAAACCTGGGAAACGGTTGGAGGAGGAAGGGACGTGAGCGGCAGCGGAGCAGGTGGCAGCGCCACCGGCGCGGTGATGCGTGGCCGCGGTGACTGACGGCGCTGCGACGTGTTACAGCGAGAATTCCCGGGGCCGCCGGGTGCATTGCCTGGGCGTCGGGAGCGCGGCGGAGGCTTGGCTGTGTTCGCCGCGGTGGCGCTGCACCAGTTTAAATCCTGATTTGCCATTTGGTGGTGGCCCAACCCTGTGTCCCTGTCCTGTGGCAGCAGCGGGAGGGAGGGGCCGCGGGTGGGCAGCGGGTAATTCCAGGGAGCACCAAACCCCATACTCCGTTTTCCCCGAGTATGCTTTCCCTCATATTCCAAGGTTGGTCCCACTTTATAAGGGGTTTATGGGCAGCAAGTAAAGGATCTGCCTCTTGGCCTGCATCAGCACCACTCCCCAAAGCCAGCAGGTGCTTATCTCATCCTCCTTCCCCTTTCGTTTTTTCCCAAGCTGTATTTCAGTTCCGTATTTTAAAATGCTGGCACCGGAGCAGGTTGGAACCATCACCTCCATTCTAGGAAGGCACTGTCCTCCCCCAGCACCTGCAGGCCCACAATGGCTCACCCACTGTCGGCGCTGGGAGCATTGTAAGCTGGTGACTAAGCCGAGTGTCTGGGATGCCGGAGCCAGCTGCCAGACCGGGAATGGTGGAGTGTGAAGGGGAAAAGGACAGCCGTAGCTGAGTCAGCCCTCCAGCCGGGATGGGAGCTGTCTTGTTGAGTTTGCCTGCGATGAGGCTGCGTGCCAACACTGCCTCTCTAGCTGGACATCTGTTCTGGAGGTGGGAGCACAAAGCTCTGGGATGCTCTGGGAGCCCAACCTTGCTGTGGTGCTGAGGAAGACTGGGCTCTTGGTGACTTCTGAAGGGGCTTCTGGACCCAAAGGGAGCCAGAGAGCCGTTTGCTGTGTCACTAAAGCTGTGCCCATGTCACTCTGTCAGATGGGAAGCAGGATTGCTCCGTCTGTCATCTGCATTGTCCTGTGTTTAGGATTGGCCTCCCTGCCCTCAGCTCATCCAGAGCATCTCCCTCTTCGCTTCCTTCCTCCTCCCTTACCTCACCCTGCAGGCATCCTTCCGAGATGCACCGGGCTCCCTCTTTCTCCCTCATTTAACATTATTCTCCTCCTTTCCTCTGGTGCGGTGCTCCCCCCAGCACAAAGCCGCTCTTTCTCCCATTCATCCCGCCCGACTGGGGTTAGCATTTCAATGGACAATGGTGCCATTGATCTGTGTGCTATCCATGAGGCTGGCAGTAAATGCCAGGCAAAAGCACTCGGGCAAAGGGACTTGGCAGAGCTAGCGAGGCTCTGGAAATGAGCCCTGTGTCTTCTGGAGCTCCGGACTTGGATTTTGGAGCGAGGGTAATGGCAGGGTCATGCCTTCCCCATTCTGAGGCGAAGAGCCTTTCTTTGCAGGGTCAAAAGCAGCTTTGGTGTTGTGGGGAAAAACATGTCCCATTGGGGACATAGTAGGACATTGCACCATCCCTGGAGGTGTTCAAGGCCAGACTGGACTGAGTTCTGAGCAACCTGCTCTAGTGGAAGGTGTTCCTGCGCATGGCAGGGGTTTGGAGCTAGATGATCCTTAAACAATTTATGATTCCATGATTTTATGATAGTGTGGGCCATTAGATATCCTTTGCTTCATCATTCCCAGCTCTGGAAGCCATTTATACCCCCGTGTAATGACATGGGGGGTGCAGGGTCTCTCCCCCTATCCTGCCAGAGGAGAAGCAAAGGCAAAGGGGATCAAACAGCTTCTATAATCTGAGCTGTGCAAGTCTGCCACACAGGCAGAGGAATCCCAGCATCCACTTCTGGAAGCCCCCTTAAAGGCTTCCTTCCAAATCCAGTTAAATCAGTGCTGGAACCACAACCACACTTGTGGGCCCTGGCTAGTAAAGCTGTTTACTCTCAGCTTAGTGATTCAGAGCAGTCCCTGGGGAGCTACAGGATAAATAACACGTTGGCGCCGACCAAATTATTGTTTAGGGCTTGTTTGTTTTCAGCTCTTTGGAGTGGAGTGTGTCCTTGCAGGTTGGCACAGCTCGCCGAGCTGAGACAGCGTTGGGAAAAGCCTCCAAAGGAACCCAAAGGTAGTAGGAGCACAGGGCTGAAGTGTGTAAAAAGTGTGAGGAGGAGGAGCAGGGAATGGCTGCAGATGTGTGTTTGTCTGGATGAGCAGCAAATTTAGGGGCTGGAGGTTTGAAAACAAGAGTGAAGTTTGCTGCAGTCGGGCCAGACCTGCTTGCAGCGTGTTGGCGATGGGGTAAAAAGGGCTTTAGTGGTTCCTGGGTGCCTGGCCTCCACAGGCTGGGCCAAGAATGGGGGTTTTGAGGACTTCTGGGAAGGGAGAAGGTGTAAAGGGTATTAGTCCTCTCCTAGGCAAGCTTAGACTGAGTCTGTGGCTGATGGCAGGCCTGGCTGGCTTCCCACTTGGAGGGCTGATGAGTTGCAGAATGACTCTGAAGGATTCCATGCCAGCTTCTCCACAAGGCACAGCACATGCTCAGGAGTTTCTCTGAGTCCTTGGACAGAGGAGAGGCGTGGGAAGGCTGAGGAGGGGACACGGGGCAAGCAGGGACCGTCATCCAGCTGGGCTTTCCTGGCTGAGGGTACCAGCGGGCTCCATCCCATGGGGCAGGGGAAGGGCACACGGAGGTGTTGCATTAGTTTCTGTCCAGGACACATCTCCGCCCTCTCTTTGTGGTTGAAATGCCCTTGCAAAACAGGACCTGTGGGTTTTTGGCAGGTTACCCAAGCCCTGATGGGAAAACATTGCTTGTTTAACCCTGCAGGGGTTAGAGACCTGGAGAAGGTGCAACCAGGGAGCAAAGTGGAGAATAAACCCACAAGTCAAGCAGGAATTCAGCAGCCCCAGTGACCTCTAATAAGTCTTTTTCCCGTTTTGGCTCTGCGGAGCCTTGGCGGCGGGCCCCCTGCACTGCTTGCTCCGGGCACAGGGGAATGTTGGACTGCGCAAAGATTGGCCTTTCCCTGTCCTGCCAAGTGACAACCCCTATAAATAGAGGGACACGTGCCACTGATTAATTGCCTGTCTGTGCAGGCCGCCCGCTCCCGAGGCAGCCCCAGCCTTTGTCTTTGTGCTGGGAGCGGCAGCGCTTGCCAGGAGAGGGGCCCCTTCTTTGGAAAAGGGAGAAGAGGGAATGGTGAAGACGGAGTTCCTAAGCAGAGGTCAGTCCTGATGCCTGGAGCTTTTTCCCCCTTGGAGGAGCAATCCCCCTCGTGTCATTGCTGCCCACGGTGGTAGTCTGGGCCCTGGCACACCCGCTCAAAGCTGCCCGGGTGTGGCTGCTCTCCCCCCAGAGAAGGCTGCAGGAGCAGGGGCACCCCGAGCAGGGACAGCAGAAGCCCCAGGGGAGGAGAATCACACCTGCAGCGCAGGGCCAGCCTCCTGCACCCAGGCTGGACACACAGAGCGGGAGGGAGGATGTCTGCAGGAAAGAGGAGCCGGAAAAGCGAGAATGTGAAAGAGGAAGGAAAGAGGAGAGGACAGGCAGTTCTTCCAGCTGGGCCCGGAAAGCCGCCCACCTGCAGCAACCAGTTGTGATGTCCCAGGTCTTGCAGCCACTTCTTGTTCATGTCTGGGGTGTGAAGCCCATCAGTTGTGGCTTTTGGGTGCACCGCTCCCCTGTCACACCTGGGCTCTGGCCTGGGGGTTCCAAGCCCTGTCTGAGCCTCCTGGCCCTGGGAAGTAGGATGCTGACAGGGCAGGGAGAGGGGTGATAAAGTGCGGGAGGCTGCAGGAGCCAAATCTATCAGGCAGATGCCTGGAGTGGTTGAGGGTGGTCAGAGAGGGGATGGAGCCCTTCATCCCAAAGCTGGAAGGCAGGAGGCACTTGGACAGTGGAAGGCAGTGCTCAACTGGCTGCTGCGGAGCCAGGTCTGAGTCTCTCTGAGCTCCCACTCTCCTACCACAGATCCTGCAATAATTCCTCTTTGTCCATCACAAGCCCTGCAGGGGCCAGGTGGGGTCACTCCTACGTGGAGCTCTCCTGTCCCCTGGGGCCCAAGGGACAATAGCTCTGCTCTGAGCCTGGGAGCTGCCTTTCCCTGCCTGCCTGGCTCTGGGCTAGCCATCCCAGAGGGCCCCCAGCCCTGTGTCCATGTTTTTCTCATTGCTCCAAGGGCACGGGAAGGGAGTGGATTAGCCGAGCTGGTCATGTGTGCTCTCTGCAGTGGTTTCCCTGATGAGTGTGCTGTTCCTAGGTGCAAAGGAATATGTATTTCCCAGGAGTGAGAAGTACCCAGTCTTCTACCACGAGGAAAACAGCTCATCCATCTACATCGGGGGAGAGGGGAAGCTTTACTACTATGACTTTGCAACCTCTGAGAACTACACGGTAAGGATGTTCTGCTAACTAACTGGGCCCCAGAGCCCTATAGAAAGTGTCCAGCATCTGTCTCACAGCCCAGACTCCAGGTACTCTATATAAAGTCAGACCTGGAAGAGCCTGGTCTCTGCCCAGCCCGCCTGATCCAACCAGGAAGCCACAATGTCAGTGTAAGGAATGGCTGGAGCAACAGGAAAGTCTCTTGTGCCAGTCATTGGTGGGTTCGTCCTTGGATGTGATCCTTCTGAGGTCTTTACTGCCCCACAGAGAGGATTTTTCCGGTAAAGAACCCTTTCTTTAGCATGAGAAGTGATGCTTAGACTGTCGTCACTGGGCAGAAGCTACGTTCCCATTCTTTTCCGTTGTCGGAGCCCAGGCTGCCTTTTCTCAAAAGCAGGAAGCTCTGAGCTGGGCACTGAGTTAATAGAGCAGGAAAAAAACCCTACTGGCTTTCTGGTGACCACTTCTTGTCTTTCTCAGTCACCCAAATACTTCCTTTCACATTCCCAAAACACTGTGGTTCACGTCCGCACCAGCCACTGTTGAACACCTTTTCCCACAGTGGCAAATCCTCGTCCCAGATCCTATGGAGAGCAGCCCCATCATTCCTGCCACTTTAGCCCTGCGTCCCCACTTCTCCTCTTTACCTCGAGGGCCTGAGGGATCCAAGCCAGCCTTCCCAGGGGAAGGGAAAAGGGTTACAGTGCAGTGTTTAATGACCTTCTTGTAGTACATGGGGCTGAGCCCACGTGTGTTGGCGTTTAGAGGGAAGGAATCAAAAGCATTTTTCTCTCTCTTTTATCCTAGGAAGACTTCCCAGTGAAAAATGAAGGACTGTGCGTGATGTCTGGGAGTTCGGTAGGTCCTACCTGTGGCGGAACAGCTGGATGGGTGAGGCTTGAAGGACTTGGGTTGAAGGACTGCTGGGAGAGGAGCTGTGTGTGCTCCTCATGTGCTCTCTCTGAGTGAAGGCCTCCTCCTTCTCCTCTAGCTGTCAGATCCATGAAGAAGCCGGGAAGCCATCTAGCAGCGTGTTTGTTAGTTCTGGGGGCTTTGCTCTGCTGTTCACAGCTGCTCATGCTCCTCTCCCTTCTCTTGCAGGAGGACAATAAGAATTACCTCACGCTAGTGGAGAAGTACGGAGACGGGATGTTGGTGTGTGGGACCGGTGCCTGCGCTCCCACCTGCTGGAACCTGGTATGAGTCCTTCCCTCATTTGGGCTGTGCCAGGCAAGGAAAACCACTTTCCTCCTGCCCCGGGGGTGGGTGTAGGCACCTGATCCCACTTGGGGTCCATTTCCGTCCTTCTCCAGACGCAGAGGAAGGAGAGCCCGTCGTGGGATGGGAGAGGGATCGCTCCGTTCACCCCTGACTCCAACACCCTCGTCGTCGTCGATGGTAAGTCTGATGTTTTCGTATTTTCCTATTTTTCAGCTGTCGTGCTGTGCACAAAAGGCTCCCTGTGACAAAAAGGGGCCCTCTGAGGCTGCTCCAAGGCCTCTGTCCCCAGCTCTAGTTGGCCTTAGCGCTTCTTGCTTTTTGCCTCATGGAAATGCACATCCTTTTAGGACAGAGCATGGCACGAGGTTGGCTTTTCCCATCCAGGGCGTGGGATTGAGTGTCTGGGTGGGAGGGTCAAATGCAATGAGAACAGTGGAGGATCATAGAATCATGGAATGGTCTGGGTTGGAAGGGTCCTTAGAAGGAAGATCCTGCAATAATCCCACTGCTCTGGACCTGGAGAGGAGATCCTTCCCAAGAATCTGTCCCTACCACTCTTTAAGGAGTTCTGCCAGACCTGCTCAGTCCTAAGCAGTGGGGACTGAGTTTCTTGACCTGTGTCCACCATCTCTTGTGAGTTCGTGTGCCCAGAAAGTTCTTGTTTCATTCTTTTCTTCTCTTCTTACAAATCCTTCTGTCCCCTCTGGAAACATCCCGCTGCAAATGAGCCTTCCTGTCCCGCAGGTGATGACATCTACTCCACCATCAAGAAGAGCCAGCAGAATGGCAAGATCCCTCGTTTCCGCCGAGTGAGAGGGGGTGGAGAGCTCTACACAAGTGACACAGTGATGCAGAGTGAGTGTGGGGGAGATTCCCAAGGTCTGGAAGCCCACCGGATTGATAAGTTGGACTCTGTCAGACCACAGCTTGGAGGGGGACATCCTCTCTGCCCAGCTGGGGTGGAGCTCCAGGGCTTCTTCTCTGGGGTCTTCAGTGACCCCTGAAGCTGCAGGAAGGGCTGGCTGATCTGGTCCCCTCAGTGCCAGCTGAGGGAATTTCACCTCTTTGCTTCTGTCACAAAACACCTGATAAGCGAGTTCCTGTTCCTCAGGGTAAGGCAATGGGGAAATCAGGGTGGCAAGTCCCTTCTCAGACAGGGGGAAATAGGGTTGTGTAAAGTGCCCATCAACTGTGGTGTGGAAACGGGAAGAACAACTTCCACTCCAGGCAGTGACTGTTTCCAAAAACCCAGCCCGGGGTGAGACCCTGAGGCAGGATCACATTGGGTTGTGCAGGGGACAGTGTGGGGGTAGAGGGAAAGGGCCCTCCTCCATTTCCGTGAGTTTGTTACATTGTCTCCCCAGTGACACCAGGAAATGGGAGATTATTGAACCTCTGGCAAAATGAAAAATTAAATCAAGATGGCAACAAAATAAAACGGAACTTGTGCATGGAGGGGGAAGCCAAACCAAACCTGAGAGCCCCAGAGCTGCCAGGCTGATCCTGTGCTGACACAGAGCTCCCTGCCATGGGAACACCAGCTAACGATGCCCAGAGGGACCTGATGCTGCCGGGGATGCCTGTCATGGTAGAGGTGTATTAATAGGAATGGCATCACTGGGTTTTCCAAACACAAACAGCACTGAGGGATCCTTTCTCCCCGATAACACCTCCCTGAGCAAGAAGGGAGATGGGTTTCCTTTGCTGCTAAGCAGCCAAGGCTTCACCAGGTTCTGTGGATTTGGCCCTCAAGGGAATGAGTCCGGGATGTTGGGCAGGAGGGAGAGGAAGGGGAGCCACTGGGAAGGTGTCAGGTGAAGCACAGTTGGTGCAGTGCACAGGTCGGGCGCAGTGGGTGTTCTCGGACCTGTCCTTTCCCTGGAGCACAGATGTGTTTCATTCCCTCCCTCAGCTGGGGGTGGGTGGTTGGCCGGGATGGTTTGTGCCTGTCAGTGGCTTTTCAGACGAAGTCTGTGTGCTCAAGCCAAGGTTTTCTGATGGCTCACTTCCCCTTTCAGACCCTCAGTTTGTCAAAGCCACCATGTTAAGGCACGAAGAGCCTCACCAGGACAAGATTTATTACTTCTTCCGTGAAGACAACCCAGATAAGAGTCCTGAGGCCCCTAGAAACATCTCCCGAGTGGCCCAGCTGTGTAAGGTACCACGGGAACTATGTGTGGTGGGGAGGCAGGAGTGCTCCAGGGGTGACAGATGGATGTGATGGCTCACCTGGGGTTATCCACACTCGATTTGGCCCCTCTGCCTCAGAGGTCTCCTCTGCCACAGAGTTTGTGTGGGGTACAGCCATGTCCTCCGGCTTTCCTCTCCTCTGGCTCCCATCTTGCTTATAGGGGAGAGAAATATCTGTCCTGTCTTGCTGGGATGTTAGAGGAACATGATTGTTGCTGTAACCAGCATTAGACAGACCCCTGGAGCATTCCCCAGTTATCCATCCAAGATGTTGGGGGGCTTATCCCTCCCAGGTTGGGGACTTTGTGGTGTTCTCTGCCAAACCCTGACCCTCTGCTTTCCCTCTCCCCCAGGAAGATAAAGGAGGAACCAGTTCCCTCTCTGCTTCCAAGTGGACCACCTTCCTGAAGGCCAGCTTGATTTGTGTTGACCCAGTCACCAAGGGCAACTTCAACTGGTTGCAGGACGTCTTCTTTGTCCCTGCGAGCAACTGGCGGCTCTCCAAAGTCTACGGGCTCTTCACAAACACCTGGTGAGGGCCTCTGCAAAACAGGGAGGGGGATGCCCTTGTCCCACGGGCCAGACCCTTTCTTCCAGCCCTTTAGTGTCTCTGGGAAGCAGACAGAGCGGATGTGGTGACGAACACAGCTGTGTCCCGGCTGTAGGGGTGGTGACCAGTGTGTTCCCCTGACCCCCTCTTTGTCTCGCTGCCCTCAGGGGAAGCTCTGCTGTCTGTGTCTATTCCTTTGGGGACATTGACGACGTGTTCCGGACATCTAAACTCAAAGGCTATAACGGTCCCAACCCGGACATCAAACCTGGGCAGGTGAGTGAGCTGCCCCACAGGAGGTGGAGAGGGGTCCCAAGGCCAGGAGAGCCTAGTCCCTGCAGTGCCACTGCAGTTCTCAGGGTGCCTGGAGCTGGTGAGGGGGCACAGAGCAACCGGGTGAGAGCTGGGCAGTGAGGGTGGCTGTAGGCACTGCGGGAAGGAGCTGAGCCTTGCTGTCGGAAACAAAAGGAGGCCGGAGAAGGTCCGGTGCCTTCACAGGAGACAGGCTCCTCCATGCACCTGGCACGAGCACTGCTGCAGCACCCCCAGGGCCTGTGCTTGCCCCCAGGGCAGGGCTGTGCGCCGCACCGGGGCATCTCCTCTGGGCTGAGGCGTCCATGCTGTTCCCCTGCCGAGCTCTCCTGCCCTCCACCCTCACCCTCAGGGACCTGTCTGACTCTTGACAGTGGCTTTTGTGCCCTCTTGCTGCAGTGTGTTCCCTCGGGACAGCACACCCCGAGCGAGACCTTCAAGATAGCCGACAGCCACCCCGAGGTGGAGGCGCGGGTGGAGCCCCTGTCCCCCACCAAGAGCCCCCTGTTCCACAACAAGCACCGCTACCAGAAGATCGGGGTGCACGAGGTCTCTGCGGCTGACGGGCACCACTACAATGTGCTTTATCTGGCAACAGGTACTGGGAGCCATTCCCCGTGGGGATCCCTGGAATTAGCTTTCCCCTCGAGGGTAGGGAGCCCGGGGGAAGCAGGCGAGACCCTCACCGCGGAGCGAACAAGGGGCTGTGTTCCCAGCTTGGCATATGTTTGTCAAGCAGGAAAGAGCTGCCAAGTCCCAAGTGCTGCTAAATACTTCCAATTTGGCTGCGTAGGCAAAGCCAGAATCAAAGCAGAATCCCAAGCGTGTGGGATTTACCCAGCTGGGCTTCAACCTGTGGGAGGTCTCAGGGCAAGTGTTTTTAAGGCAAGGGAAGGGTAGCACAGCTCTCCCCAGGTATGGCTTTACAAGCAGAAACCCTTTCCAAAGGGACCCGCTCCATTATTTCCCAGTGCTTCCCTGTCCTGCCTGCTTTACCTGCCTGAGCTGTGCTCATCCTTTTCTCTGCGCTGTGCTGGAATCTGTTCACTGGCACTCGTGGAGGGACTTTCAGAGGTTTTTCTAATTCCTAATCTATGACTAAAAAACTGAAGATGGCTCTCAGTAGGTGGCCTGTGTTGGATTAGGGCCCACGCTTGCTCTGATTGGTCATATTTTCCAAAAGCCCGAGTTTAAATGCAGCTAACGCCTTTCAGAGTCCCGCTGGGAAGCCTGATCCCACATGCAGGGCTTGGCAGGGCAGTGCCCACCCTCTCTGTCTCCAGAGACGCCTGGGGAGTCCTGATCCCTGCATGAGCTGGCATCACATCTTCCACCTCTCTCTGGTTGATGGTGGGATGAAGGGAAGACTATTTGGTAAGGCGAAACTATGCAAGAGGGTGAACAACAAGGATTCCCGAGCCCTGTTGCCTCAGGGAAAGTTCCTGTTCTCTCTGGGTGGCTGGTGTCAGGAGTCCAGTCAGACTCTTGGAATCTTGGTGGCATCATCTCTTCCACTCTCAGGATGTCTCATCAGGGCTCTCCCCTCTTTCTTCCTAGACAAAGGATCCATCCACAAGGTTGTGGAGCTGCCAGATGGGGTGCAGAATATCATGGAGCTTCAGGTCTTTCCGAACAAGGACACGATCCAGTCCATGATCCTGGATCACAAGAGGGTGGGTCTCTGCTTCTGTGGGAAGGAAAACAGTGGGTTGGGCTGTAACTTTAAAATCAGGCAGTAGGGAAGGGCAGGGACGGATGGTTTACTGCCAGCCCCTGGGTCTGGAAGTAGAATCATAGAATCACAGGATGGTTTGGGCTGGAAGGGACCTTAAAGCTTATCCAGTTCCACCCACCTGCCATAGTCAGGAACAGCTTCCACTATCCCAGGTTGCTCCAAGCCCTGTCCAACCTGGCCTTCCACACTTCCAGGGGTGGGGCAGCCACAGCTTCTCTGGGCAACCCGTGGCAGGGCCTCACCACCCTCCCAGGGAAGAATTTTCATCCCAGTATCCCACCTAACCCTGCCCTGTGGTAATGGGAAGCCATTCCCCCTTGGCCTGTCCCTCCATCCCTTGTCCCAGGTCCCTCTCCAGCTCTCCTGGAGCCTCTTTAGGCACTGGAAGGGGCTCTCAGGTCTCCCTGGAGCTTCTCTTCCCCAGGTGAACACTCCCAGCTCTCCCAGCCTGGCTCCGGAGCAGAGGGGCTCCAGCCCTCGGAGCAGCTCTGTTGCCTCCTCTGGACTCGCTCCAGCAGCTCCACACCCTTCTGAAGGCACTCACCAGGTGGCACTGGGACACAGTGCCGGGATGATAACCCGTCCCCTCTGCTTTCCTCCTGCAGGCCATGCTGTATGTCGGCTCCACGAGTAAAGTCCTGGAGATCCCCATGGACATGTGCAGGGCCTATCGCAACAACTGCCACAGCTGCCTGCTGGCCAGGGACCCCTACTGTGGCTGGGCCAACGGCACGTGCCAGTCCGTGTCCCTGAACCGGTACGTGGTGCCCGCACCCGCTGCTCCCGTGGGAGAAACGCCCAGACCCTCGGGATTCCCGTCCCAGACCACGGCCACGCCTGGTTTTGGGGCCATCTGCCCACCACAGAGAGAGATGAGCCCGTCCTGTCCAGGCAGGGAAGCACCGATGTCGGTGCTGTCCCAAAAAGTTTGGGATCTCCCTGCAGGGATCCGTCCCTCCCTTGAGGGTGTTTCGAGCACCCGACCCAACCCCAACACAGCAATCTTTGGCTGTCCCCAGAGGGGTCCTGGGCAGCACCGTCCCCGTGTTTTCGCTGCTGGGTCTCAAATTTGCCATCAGCAAACTCCTAATTGGGAATGGGGGTGGTGGTGTTGTGTTTTCCCTACCCCAGTAATACCAGGTAATAAACTTCCTTCGATCTCATATGGGTGATTCCTTTCCTATCCCTGAAGTGCCGCTTCCCTAATGTTCTGTTAACGCTTATTCCCATTCCCGTCTGCTAGGGAGGTGCTTCAGAACCTGAACTTGGATGTGGGGCAAGGAAACTGCCAAAATGGGGCTATTAAGGAAGGTATGTTAAGGGTTTTTTGAGCCACAGGACAATGTCCCCAGCGGTGGTTGGGGCAGGGTGGCCTGTTCTCCAGTCTTCAGATGGATTGTATGAGCTGTTACTACTCAGTGCTGGGGAACTGGGGGTGAAAGCAAGACACCAGATTGGAGTTAGTGGGGATAGTGTATTTCTGAGCTCGGTGAGAGAGATTAAGCTTTGCATCCTGGGAGAAAAGTCCTGTGGACTTCACCAGGCATGGGCCATTGTCATTAACAGAGTCATGGAATGGTTTGGGTTGAAAGGGACATTAAAGCTCATCCAGTCCTACCCCTCCTGCCGTGGGCATGTCCCCATCGACCCAGCTGGCCTTCCCTAGGTGCTTTTGGGGGAATCCTGGACAGTCCTGCCTCAACCCCTCCTTCTCCATGTCTTCCTGCAGACGACTACCAGAACATCGCAGTTGTCCCTTTCTCCCGCTATTATCTCAACTGCTCCATCGAGTCCCACTATGCCACCTACAACTGGTACCACAACAACAGCCTCATCAAGACCTGCAACACCACCCACCCTCAGCAGGATTGCTTCCACTTCATCCAGAACGTCAGCCACGGCCACTACGGCCACTACGTCTGCATCTCGGAGGAGGACGGCTTCAAGCAGGCGCTGGTGAAGGAGCGCCTGGTCAACCAGCTCCGGTTCCTGTTCCAGAGGGGCCAGGCCACCATGACCTTTGGCTCGTGGCTGCAGCTGCTCCTGATGGTGGTTTTGGTGGAGCTCTTCCACTGAACACAACTGTGTTCCAACCGTCCTGCTCTTCCTGCACTTGCTGTCCGCTCCTGACGGGAGATCCCTGTTTTCTTAGGCGCTCCTTGGACATTAATCTTTGATTGTCCCCAAAGGGGGTCCTGGGCAGCACCTTTTCCATTTCTGGCCTCGGCGGAAGAGCCTCAGTGAGGAGGATGTGACTGCAGGGCCAGGCGGAGCAGGGTTTGGGGACACACGGGGGACATTTGCTGTACCAGTGACAGCCTCTCCCTGGCAGCTCTGTTTTCCTGTTCAGGGGACTTCTGCCGACGTGCATGCACTGATCCTCAGGGCACGGCCACTCCTCACTTTAGGAACGTGCATGTGATGAAGAGGAGGGGCCAGCCCTCGGCCTTCTGAACTGGTTGATCTGAGCGGGGACTGACGCCTCCAAGTTTTTAGTGGCTAATGTTTGGGGTTGGCAAGCAGCTGGAACGCTCCCGGCGCCACTTGTGAGTCCCCTTCTGGTCCGGAGAATTGGGCTCCGGAAGGGTTTTGGGCTTTGGTTTATTATTTTTTGTTTGCAGCTGGCTTTGATGTGGGAGGGAGACTAGGAATTAGCACTGGAAACCTGCAAGGGCAGGTGCAAAGTTAGGAGTTTGCATGGAAAAGGCTTGGAAGATGACTAGATTTGGGGCGTGGGGAAGGACAGATGGAAGGGGACTGGAAGGGAAGGTGGAAGCAGAGCCCAAAGCAAACTGGGAGGCCCTGGGAAGATGTTTGAAACGCACAAATCCTCTGCAGGCAGCTAAGGGCATTTATCCGTGGGCAGCAGGCAACCCCTGCTCCCCATTCCGCTCCTCCGGGAGAGGGACCGCGCTTCCTCAGGGAACGAGGCTGCGGATCTCAGGGCGACACCGCCGGGCTCGGGGGGGGGCTGTGCCTGTCCCCACCGCCCAGAGCAGCTCTGCTTCCCCTCCCCCGGTGAGGGGACAGGGCGGGCCCAGAGTTTGCTTCTCTCGGGCTTCGAGGTCTCCGAGCAAGACTAAACTGTGAAAAACGGGATTCTCTCCCTGCAGAGGGTGATCCCACACCTTGTCCAAACCTTTCCCAGTCTGAAACACCCCAACCTCGGGCTGTGTGAGGGTGAGGGCATCCTGTCTTATGCTTCCAATAACCTGTCGCAGCAGCACAGCTCCTGCTTTGTGCCTGCTCACTCAGGAGTGCCCGAGGAGTCTTTTGGGCAAGGGGGAGGTGCCCCGTGCCTCTCGTGACCACAGACTACAGACAACGGGCCAGAGCTTCCTACTGCACTACATTTCCAAGGTATTCCCCCCCCCACCCACCCCACCCCGGAATCTAGGATAGAGCTTCTTACATCCCTTCTCAAAGCACTTTAACTTCGTGAACTAACAGATACCTATTTATTGTTAACTGGTCATTACTGTACTCGTAGAGTTTTATAATATTGCCGAAGGTGGGTTCAGATTAGAGGAGATGAAAACAGACACCACAACAGCTACCAAAAAAAAAAAANGTGCTGGGGAACTGGGGGTGAAAGCAAGACACCAGATTGGAGTTAGTGGGGATAGTGTATTTCTGAGCTCGGTGAGAGAGATTAAGCTTTGCATCCTGGGAGAAAAGTCCTGTGGACTTCACCAGGCATGGGCCATTGTCATTAACAGAGTCATGGAATGGTTTGGGTTGAAAGGGACATTAAAGCTCATCCAGTCCTACCCCTCCTGCTGTGGGCATGTCCCCATCGACCCAGCTGGCCTTCCCTAGGTGCTTTTGGGAGAATCCTGGACAGTCCTGCCTCAACCCCTCCTTCTCCATGTCTTCCTGCAGACGACTACCAGAACATCGCAGTTGTCCCTTTCTCCCGCTATTATCTCAACTGCTCCATCGAGTCCCACTATGCCACCTACAACTGGTACCACAACAACAGCCTCATCAAGACCTGCAACACCACCCACCCTCAGCAGGATTGCTTCCACTTCATCCAGAACGTCAGCCACGGCCACTACGGCCACTACGTCTGCATCTCGGAGGAGGACGGCTTCAAGCAGGCGCTGGTGAAGGAGCGCCTGGTCAACCAGCTCCGGTTCCTGTTCCAGAGGGGCCAGGCCACCATGACCTTTGGCTCGTGGCTGCAGCTGCTCCTGATGGTGGTTTTGGTGGAGCTCTTCCACTGAACACAACTGTGTTCCAACCGTCCTGCTCTTCCTGCACTTGCTGTCCGCTCCTGACGGGAGATCCCTGTTTTCTTAGGCGCTCCTTGGACATTAATCTTTGATTGTCCCCAAAGGGGGTCCTGGGCAGCACCTTTTCCATTTCTGGCCTCGGCGGAAGAGCCTCAGTGAGGAGGATGTGACTGCAGGGCCAGGCGGAGCAGGGTTTGGGGACACACGGGGGACATTTGCTGTACCAGTGACAGCCTCTCCCTGGCAGCTCTGTTTTCCTGTTCAGGGGACTTCTGCCGACGTGCATGCACTGATCCTCAGGGCACGGCCACTCCTCACTTTAGGAACGTGCATGTGATGAAGAGGAGGGGCCAGCCCTCAGCCTTCTGAACTGGTTGATCTGAGCGGGGACTGACGCCTCCAAGTTTTTAGTGGCTAATGTTTGGGGTTGGCAAGGAGCTGGAACGCTCCCGGCACCACTTGTGAGTCCCCTTCTGGTCTGGAGAATTGGGCTCCGGAAGGGTTTTGGGCTTTGGTTTATTATTTTTTGTTTGCAGCTGGCTTTGATGTGGGAGGGAGACTAGGAATTAGCACTGGAAACCTGCAAGGGCAGGTGCAAAGTTAGGAGTTTGCATGGAAAAGGCTTGGAAGATGACTAGATTTGGGGCGTGGGGAAGGACAGATGGAAGGGGACTGGAAGGGAAGGTGGAAGCAGAGCCCAAAGCAAACTGGGAGGCCCTGGGAAGATGTTTGAAACGCACAAATCCTCTGCAGGCAGCTAAGGGCATTTATCCGTGGGCAGCAGGCAACCCCTGCTCCCCATTCCGCTCCTCCGGGAGAGGGACCGCGCTTCCTCAGGGAACGAGGCTGCGGATCTCAGGGCGACACCGCCGGGCTCGGGGGGGGGCTGTGCCTGTCCCCACCGCCCAGAGCAGCTCTGCTTCCCCTCCCCCGGTGAGGGGACAGGGCGGGCCCAGAGTTTGCTTCTCTCGGGCTTCGAGGTCTCCGAGCAAGACTAAACTGTGAAAAACGGGATTCTCTCCCTGCAGAGGGTGATCCCACACCTTGTCCAAACCTTTCCCAGTCTGAAACACCCCAACCTCGGGCTGTGTGAGGGTGAGGGCATCCTGTCTTATGCTTCCAATAACCTGTCGCAGCAGCACAGCTCCTGCTTTGTGCCTGCTCACTCAGGAGTGCCCGAGGAGTCTTTTGGGCAAGGGGGAGGTGCCCCGTGCCTCTCGTGACCACAGACTACAGACAACGGGCCAGAGCTTCCTACTGCACTACATTTCCAAGGTATTCCCCCCCCCCCCCCCCCCCCCCCCCGACACCGGAGAGAGG
>VXAY01001003.1:248585-266375 GCA_013399855.1 Oxyruncus cristatus
AAAAAAAAAAAAATCTTTCAGAACTGTAACCAAAGTGGATGGTTGGAATAAAGAATGGAAAAGAGCAGGCGAGCGCTGTGTTTCTCACCAGGAGTTGAGGGGTGCTGCTGTGATGGTGACCAGGGTCTCCCCTATCCCCCCTTCCCCATGGCTGAGGGGTGCCCATGCCTTTTTCCATGTCCCACCAGCAGCAGCCCAAAAGCAACCCTTGGTTTGCTGCTTCTGCTTCAGGCTGGTGCCTTCTGGAGTGAGAAGCTGGGTGAATTCCCACCGGAAAATCCAAAAGGGGGTGTGAGCAGCACCTGTGGAAAACGAGGAATGGAAATTGTGGTGGTCCTCATGCGTGTGTAACCATCCCATCACTTTCTGCTTCTGATGCTCCTGCTTTTTAGCTGGTTTTGGGGAAAAATGAGCTTATTGTTGATAGCTGCGGGGGGAAAAAGGCCAGGCTTGGGCTGGAGGGAAGCAGAGAACAGGAATTCAAGCTTCTAAAAGGTGCCAACAAAAGCAAGGGAACAATACCTTCCCTCTCTCTTTCAAATCCTCCGTCAAAGCGCCTCGGCACAAAGGCAGACCTGGCGCAGGGCTTTTGGAGTGTCATGGCTTCGTCCCAGTCCATGCCCAGCTGCCTTTCTGTGTGCTATTCTTAGTGTTTCTGCTGGAATATATGCAGGGGTGGGTGGTTGGGTCCTGAGCTCCAGCCCCGCTTTGCAACCGTGTGTCTGCACAGCCTCTGAGGTGATGGGGACACAGGAGTGGCACTGACAGGCACCTGGGTCCCCCGGGATCTGTGATGGAGGACTTGCAGGAGGTTTTGCAGGTCCCCGATCTGCAGAGGGGGGCTTGGCAGCCGAAAGTGAGACCTTCCTCTGCCTCCTTTCTTCCTTTTCTGCCTTTGGCAGAAAACTTCCCGCTGGCGCCGGCAGCATATGCGGCAGCTTGACGTAGAGAAGGAGAAACGAGCCCGAAAGGCAGGCGGGTTTCAGCAGAGCTAAAACAAGAAGTGTGATTTTTGGCAGCCCCCTCTCTGCCACGGGAGGAGGTGGGGAGCTCGCCCGGGACGGGAACGGTGACGAACCCAGCACCCAGGCATATTTTTTTGGGTGCCGTATACGGACACCAAGCTGTTTGCATTCCCAGCTCCACCGATGCCAGCAGAAATTCGAAGCTCTAAACTCCCTCACTGAAACCCTGGGCAAGAGGGCTGGGAGCAGCACATGAAGGTGATCCCGAGCCCCTTGGGAGTGGGTTGGAAGCAGGGTGCAGGCAGCAACTATTCCGGTTTGGTTGCCCAAAACCATCCGGCTGAGAGCACAGGATCAAGCACCCCAGGGACAACCTGGGATCCCTGGATGAGAGGGAGACTCATGGACACACACAGGGACTGCAGCAGCATCTCCATCCCCAGCAGGTTTCCATCCCCAATCCCTGGGAACAACCAGGACAAAACATGGGCCTTTTCGCTAAATTGCCTGAGAAAAGCAGGAAAACTTGAAGCCTTTGGGCTGTGTTTTATTCTGGGATGCATTTCCATCACCCGCTGGCTGTTTCCTTAAATACAATGAGCCAAAACCCGGGAGCAAACACAGGCACCAGGATTTATTGTGGCTTCAGGGCTGCTGGAGGGGGAAGCAGGAACGTCACCGCCCTCACCCCAACTATGGCCACATTGTTCGAGGGAGTTATTTTGGGATCTGTGTTGTCACTGGAGCAGGCACGCACAGGAAGGTCAGGTATTCCAGCAGCTTTTCTGGGCTTCTTCCGGCACGGGCAGAGTGGGAACAGCCATACACCTCAAACAAAAGCCACAAGCATTTGTTTTTTTTCCCAGCATCTTTTTTTTTTTTGGGGGGGGAAGGGGTGTTTCTGCCTCCAGCCTCCCCAGAGGCTGCTCCAGGAGGAGGGTTTGCCATGCAGGACAATAGTCCCAGGAAATCCTGTATCCCTCTGCATCAGAGGCCAGAGCTGGTGGGAAATCCCACTGTGGGATCCCAGTGGATGCACTGACTGCAGGCTCAGCTGAGATGGTGTCTCTAGCCATAGCACCCCACTGGGAAGCTTTTCCTGGTGGGATGGGGGTGCAGAGCCACCCCAGAAGCAGCTGCTGGAGCCTGGATTCAGGACACTCTAACAGCCACCCCCGGATTTACAAGAGCCGGATGGAGAGGTGCTGCTGCATCGTGGCCACACCTTCCATCCTCCCATAAAAGAGGATAAATGCGTTTATGGCTCTATCCAGGGAATTCACATGTCTGGATCAGGTGCCTGAAACCGTGCCACGCACTTGGCTCGCTCCCAGCTGCCTTCACCCCTTGTCTGACCTGTTTTCCCAGTCACTGGTGTGACAGCTCTATTTGTAGTGATTATTTGCTGTCCTGTGGCTGTTTTCCCATTTTCCTGAGGCACTCAGGATTTAATCAGCCTTGGGCAGGTGTCTGTCTGTTCTGTGGTCCACGCTGGGACACGGAGGACAGGGTGTGGGTGATGCTGCACTGCTGAGGCGGATCAGGGCTGGCCAAGTGGGAAATCCAGCCATTTACTAGAAATTACATGACCCAGGAGAAGCTGGAGGAAGTTAAACACGGGATCATCCTTCCTCCCATGTTACCATGCTCCTCCTCCTCACAGCTACACACACAAACGCTTTCCCTTTCTAGCTGTGAATTTCCACTCCAACATCCCTGGGGGATGATCCTGGCTGAAGGGTGCATCCCATCAGGGTGGGATACCCCATCCCAGCTGGATGGAGACCCCAAAAACCAGTCATCAGCCCAGCAATTTTTAGGTCTGGGATTGCAGGCATTAAATTAGTAAGAAGAGATTCAGTTTAATGAAGCAGGAGAATAAAAACGAGGTAGACTTGTTCCTGTTTCACATTAAAGCTTGTCCTAGATGGCTCCATCCTCTGGATGCTCTGGCAGCTACTTAAGCATTGCCAGTGCCTCAGGGGTGCTGTGGGGGATGATGACCACGTGCCAGGTCATCCCCTTCTCTCTGCTCCCAGGGGAAACCCTCCAGCAGGAGCTGCTTGGTCACAGTCACAGTCTGTTTGCAACCAAAAGTTTCTCTTTTTCGACATAATATTATGAAAATGAGTTTCCCTCCCTCCCTTCCAGCCCCGGGCTGAATCACAGGGGGTTTCTGGGCAGCAGTTTTACTGCCGGAATTTTCCCAACTACCTGTTTGTAGGCAGGAGGCGAAAGCTCGTGATGAATGAATTCACTCACGGGAGAGCAGGGAAGACCCCGGGATGAAATCACTGCCAGAAAGAGAAAAAATTCTTGGAAAATACATGAAAACCACCATCCTTCCCATGGGACGGGTGTGAGCAGCGGGGAGCCAAGCAGGATGGTCCATGTAAGAGTGCAGGGTATATTTTTAAGGTAAGAAAGCAAAGCAGCGGCTCCATGCCCTTTTTCCAGACGGATTTCACTCTGCTGTGCTCCACTCTTCATGCCAGAGGTGTTACACTGTCCCTTTATTTTCCCTTCCAAACAGATCCACTTCCTGCATCACGCTGCCTGAAGTCAGACCCATCCCAGCCTATTCCCACTGGCTCTGGGGGGGCAGAGATACCATAAGGATGAGCTACTCCACCAAAAAGGTCTTCTCTGCCCTAAATCACTGCAGTTGTGGCATTCCCAGCCCCGGGTTCCCCAGAGATGAGGCTGAGGAGGGGGATTTTCCAGGGAGGCTGGGGTTTGATTGGATCTGGGATTGTGAAGCAGAGCCGGGGGGGGTCTCAGTGACCTCCTGGAGGGTTTATTTACCAGGGTAAGGTGCGAAGGTGGTGAGTCACCCCCTCGCCCCAGAGGTGACATGTCAGGAAAACCCCAGGCGTGGAAAGCGAAAGCCCGCGACGCCCACGGAGTCACCTCTCGGCGGGACAAAACCGCACTGGCGGGGCCCTTCTCGTCCCGTGTGGGTGGCACAAGGAGAAGGCTACCGGGGAGGGGTGAGACTCTCTGTTTCGCTCATCCCAAAATAGCAGGGATACACCCGAGTCAGGCGGGTACGTGGGCTGCCTGCGGAGGCGGGAGAAGCGCCGCCTCCATCCACGCGCTGCCGCTGTGCTCATCATGGATGAGGCCGTGCATGTGCTCCGAGTCCCGTCCCCGCCGTGATGGCTGGGGACAGGGTGTTGCTGTGGGTGTTTGCAGCCCTTGAACCGCTTCCTGCCCACCCCTTCTTTCCACCAGAGCCCCCCCGAGTGCCCTGCGGTTTGCTCTGTGAGGGGACGCAAACGGTGGCGGTTGTGCTGTAGGAGTGGCAACACCTTGGCAGAGGTGCCGCAGGAGTTTGGAGCCCTCCCAGGGTAGGGGGCTCAGGGGAAGAAGGGCAGGGCCCCACGGAGAACGCGTGTGAGACCCCTTAATCCTGCGGGGCACAGGCATCGGGTGAAGGAGCCCGGGAGTTGTCCCCACGCTTCGGGGAGCTGGTGGAAAGGGGGGTGCGGAGGTGGCACTGACCGTGACGGGGGCTGTGACCTCGGGGCTGGAGGCAGTGGCTGACAGGGCGGAGCTCAGCGTGTGGCACTGTGTCCCTCCGTGTCTCCCTCTGTGTCCCTCGGGCCCTGAGCTCGTGACCATGGCTGGAGGGGAGGCAGCAGGTCCCAGCCAGGACAGTGACAGTGCAGGGGGGAAGGACAGGGAGCGACGCTGTGGCATCGTGTCTCCGGGGTGTGGGACTGCTCTGGGGTGCACATGCAGCCGGTTGGTGTTTTCATGATGGGATAAGCAACGGAGCCTGGTACAGGTGGGGACAGGGACCACGGGGCAGGAGGGGACAGATCCTGCTCCCTGAGAGGGGACAGATACCCCGGAGCAAGGAAGGACAGATTCTGTTCCCTGGGAGGAGACCAGAAACCTGGGGCTGGAGGGGGAGACGGACTGTGGGGCAGGAGGACAGAGATCCTGTTCTCTGGGAGGGGACAGGGACCATGGGGTAGAAGGGAACAGATCCTGGTGCCATGTGCAGAGACAGGTATTGTTGGGCAGGGGGTACAGAGCTGACACCCTGGGAGGGGACAGGGACCATAGGACAGGAAGGGACAGATCCTGCACCCTGGGAGGGCACCAAAAACCTGGGGCAGGAGGGGACAGACCCTGTACTCCGGGAGGGAGAGGGACCATGGGGCAGCAGGGAACAGATTCTGTGCCCTGGGAGGGAACAGGGACTGTGGGGCAGGAGGTGACCAAAAACTTGGGGCAGGAGGTGGCGGATCCTGTGGTCTGGAAGGGAACAGGGACTCTGGGGCAGAAAGGGACAGATCTTGTGGCCTGGGAAAGGACAGGACCCATGGGGCAGGAGGTGACAAATCCTGTTCCTGGGAGGGGACAGCTTCCGTGCCCTGACAGGGAACACGGACCGTGGCGCAGGAAGGAACTGCCGCTGTGCCCTGGCACGGGACGGGGACCACGGGGCGGGAGGGGACAACTCCTGTGCCCTGGCAGGGGACAACTCCTGTGCCCTGGCAGGGGACAGACTTCAGGTGCCGGGGAGGGGGACACAGTCGGCGCTGTCCCCGTGCGGTGGCACTGACGGGCCAGGCGCGCCTCCCGGTGGCCGCCGCCGTTGTCGCACCCGCTACCGAGCCTGGCTCAGCATCCCCGGCCCCGGACATCCCGCCGCTGCTCATCCCGCTCCCGGTCCCTTCCAGAGACACCCCAGAGACCCGGGGGACACCCCAAAGAGATGCCTCAGGGGCCCCTCAGTGTAACCCACCCCGTCATCTTCCCCACCCCGCCATTGCCAGTGGCTGTTACTGTGCCTGGGGACAAGGGACCCTGTCTGCCACCATCCTCGGGTTCCGCAGCCTTTGTCCGTGGCTCAGGACACCCCAAAAGCCTTTCCCTTCTGGAAGGGGGGTGATTGCGGTTAGGGTTAGAGCCTGGGAAGTAGGGATGTGTCCCCCCCAGCACGCCCTGTTCTGGGGAGGGTGGAGGTGAGACACCCCCAGCAACGTTCAGGCGTCCCCAAGGCTGTCCCCTCTTGGGGTGACCCTGGCCAGAGGTCCCCAAGGCTGTCCCCTGCTGGGCTGATGTGACCTTTATTATGTTTAACCCCCACCATTTTGTCCCCCAGATCATTTTTATCATTTATTTGGCAGATAAGCCATTTCTCCCCTTGGCAGCCGAGTTTTTGTTGTCAGCGCTGGCAGCAGTACCTGCCTTTAGTGGGGTGACACAGGCCGCTTGCCAGTGTCACCCGTGGTCACCCCTTGCCGCTCAAGGTCAGCGTGTCACCTGTCACACCCTGCCATGGCAAGGCTGGGAGGGGACGATGCTCTGCCAAGCCCCCTCACGCTGCCCCGTGCCCCAGTGTCCGTCTGTCCCCGGCCCCAGGGGGGCCATGACTCATCGGGAGGCGGGCGAGAGCACCTCTCCTTGAGCCAGGATAAGAGCGAGGCCACCCTCCCCTCTCCACCGCCCGCTCCAGGCCGCCCTTCCCTCTCTGCCGCCCGCTCCCATGCTCGCCCGTGCTGCGCCCAAACCCGGCGCCTTGCGGGGATGTCCCCCTGTCCCAGCCAGGGGGTGCCACCGGCTTGGGGGGACGGCCACCCCCACCCCCTCAACTCCGCGGCCCTTCAACCAGCTGCCCGGGGAGTGGCGAGCCGGCTGGCTCAACCTGTACCGCTTCTGGCAGGAGGGCGGCTTGAACAACGTCCACCACATCATGGCTCGCAAGTTCCAGCAGTTCGGGCCCATTTACAGGTGAGGCGGCATCTGGGCCCCCCCCTTGCCTCTCTCACCCTGCTCCCCAACCCCAGCGGCTTTTCCAGACCGGGATGATGCTGCTATTGCCAGCCCTGCTCAGGGCGAGGGATAGGGGGGAATATGTGGCTGAGCTGCTGGAGGAACCAGGCTTGATGCCACAGTGAGGGGCGAGAGGGGGGCAGGAGGAGACAGAGCTGGTGCCCTGGGGGGGGAACAGGGAAGGGGAGTCAGGAGGGGACAGACCCTGTGCCATGGGAGGGGACAGGGAATGGGAGGTAGGAAGAAACAGATCCCTGGGAGGGGACTGGAAACCTGAGGCAGGAAGGGACAGACCCTGTGCCCTAGGAGGGGGCAGGGGCCATGTGGCAGTGCCTTGTGGATGCAGAATATCAGGAAGATGGAATGCTGGAGCTGGAGAGGATTCTGCCCTCCCTGATCTCTGCAGGGTCCGCATCTGAGGATGAAGGGTGGGGGATTTGATTCCAGCACTGCGCTCTATCCCCACCTGAGTCCTGAGGGCCTGATCCTCGTGCTGAGCCCCTGCATTCCCCAGGACGGGACCTTCCAGAAGGATTTTAGGGCATGCAAGGGGGCAGGTGGTTGATTTGGGCTTGCTGAGGTTCGGAGTGCAGGGCTGACCCCCCTCTTCACCCCGTCAGGGAGAAGCTGGGTGTCTACGAGAGCGTGAACATCATCAGCCCCCGGGACGCCGCCACCCTCTTCCAGGCAGAGGGGACACTGCCAGAGCGCTTCAGTGTCCCCCCCTGGGTGGCATACCGTGACTTCCGCAACAAGCCCTATGGTGTGCTCCTCAAGTGAGTTGGGGGGCCGGGGGGGTGCCCTCAAAATGGGGCTACCAGGTCCTATTGCCAGAGCCCCAGCACACGGGCTGGGGAGAAGCTGGAGCCTCAGGAGGGTGACGGGGACATTGGCTTGGTGAGCAGCACCCCCTGGATGAGGGGGACACCTCTGACCCCCACTTTGGTGTCCCGCAGGACGGGGGAGGCCTGGCGCTCGGACCGCCTGATGCTGAACAAGGAGGTGCTGTCGCCACAGGTGGTGGAGGGGTTTGTGCCTCTGCTGAGCCAGGTGGGTGAGGATTTTATCCGGCGGGCGCGAGCCCAGGTGGAGAAGAGTGGCCGGGAGAAGTGGACAGCCGACTTCACCCATGAGCTCTTCCGCTTCGCCCTGGAGTGTGAGTGTCAGGGGTATGACCCTCAAAGCCCGTGTCCCCCCAAAAAAACCCACCCTTTTCCACAAGCTTGGTTGTCAGAGATGGGCCAACCAGCGTCTCTCCCAAAGCCAAAGTGTGTAGAGGAGTGTCCTCTCTCCAGGCAGCATGTCCTCTCTCTAGACAAAAGGAGAACAACTCGATACTTGATAAAACACTCTCTTATAATTTACTGGTCATCAACTGATGGCCAACCCTACCCAACCAAACCCTTCATGATCCTGAACAAACAGGAGGCCAAGCCAGGTCTTGGAAAGGCTGGAGCTGGCCATGGGATGGTGGAAGGGGATGGGGATGAGTCCCCTCATGGGTGCTGTCCCTGCAGCCGTGTGCCATGTGCTGTACGGGGAGCGGCTGGGGCTGCTGCAGGACTTCGTGGACCCCGACGCGCAGCGTTTCATCGATGCCGTGACCCTGATGTTCCACACCACATCACCCATGCTCTACCTGCCACCCGCCCTCCTCCGCCACCTCAACACCAAGACGTGGCGGGACCACGTCCAGGCCTGGGATGCAATCTTCTCCCAGGGTGAGTGTTCCTCCTGCCGGCACCTCCATCTGTCATCCAACGCCGCTTTGAGGGCTTGGCTCCATAGTGCAGCCCCATGTCACCACTCTGGAGACGTTCTCCTGGGTCCAATCACCAAGGCCAGGAATCGTTTCCACACCTGGAGCTTGTGGGATGGAGCCGAGGAGAATCATCCAGGAGTGATGAAGGGCAGATGATGGGCAGCACGTTGAGGGGAGCAGCTCTCCCAGAGGGGCTCATGGCCTCAGAGAGCTTTGGGCACCTGGGATAACCCTCCTGCAGGCTGTCTCCCCCTGGGGCAGCAATGTCCTGAGGTGCCTTCCTCCTCCACCATTCCCTGGGGGAGGAAGACCATGTCATGCCTCCGTGTCTCCTCAGCGGACAAATGCATCCAAAATGTCTACCGGGACCTACGGCTGCAACGCAAGAGCACCAAGGAGTACATGGGCATCCTCTGCAACCTCATCATGCGGGACAAGCTGCCCTTGGAGGACATCAGGGCCAGCGTCACCGAGATGATGGCGGGCGGGGTGGACACGGTACGGGGCAGGCAGGGCAGCTGGGCAGGGTGAAGGTCCTGGCTGGTGCTGAGCCTTGCTCCCCTGCCCTGCTCCAGACCTCCATGACGCTGCAGTGGGCCATGTTCGAGCTGGCAAGGGCCCCGGGGGTCCAGGAGCAACTGCGGGCAGAGGTCCTGGCTGCCAAGCGCGAGGCGGAAGGGGACAGGGTGAAGATGCTGAAAACCATCCGGCTGCTCAAAGCTGCCATCAAGGAGACGCTCAGGTGAGGAGGAGCCCCGCTGGAAAACACCCCCAGCCCCTTCCCTCCCTGAACCGCCACGAATCGAGGGGGAATGTGGGTGGGCCAGGCTGTCCCCAAGATGAGGTGTGAGGCACTTGTCTCCCCAGGCTGCACCCCGTGGCCGTGACCCTGCAGAGGTACACCACTCAGGAGGTGATCCTCCAGGACTACCGCATCCCCCCCAAGGTGAGCACCGGCTCCCTCCTCACCCCGACCCCGTTGTGGGACCTGGGTGACACGGGGGGAGCAGCTGGAGGGCTGGATGCCATCCCTGCACCCCAGCAGGGCCACGTGGGGAGCCCAGACCCAGGGGGCTGATCCCTCCCTACAGACGCTGGTGCAGGTTGGTCTCTACGCCATGGGCCGGGATCCTGAGGTCTTTCCCAAGCCAGAGCAGTTCAGGCCCCAGCGCTGGCTGGCAGCTGGCCCCAAGCACTTCCAGGGACTGAGTTTTGGGTTTGGACCCCGGCAGTGCCTGGGGCGCCGGATCGCTGAGCTGGAGATGCAGCTCTTCCTCATGCAGGTGAGCATCCTGCTGCTGGGGACACCGGGGACTTGTCACTGGAAGAGATCAGGGAAGGGGCACGTGGGTGTTGGTACCTCCAGAGTTTTCTGTGGAATCACAGAATGGTTTGGGTTAGTAGGAACCTTAAGGATAATCTCATTCCAATTCCCTGCAATGGACAGGGTCGTCTAGACCAGGTTGCTCCAAGCCCTATCCTATCTGCTCTGTTCTCTTTCATTCCAGATCCTGGAGAACTTCAAGATCGAAACCATGAGAGCAGTGGAAATTGGGACCAAGTTCGATCTCATTCTGATCCCAGACAAACCCATCTACTTGACCTTACGGCCACTCGAGTCCCGGGTGTGACGAGCCTGATCCCGGGTGACACCCAGCCTGGGTGACCATTTCGGGACATCCCCCACATCCCAGCAGGCACTTTCGGCTCCTGCCAGGCAGCCTCCAGCCTGGGGATGGGATCTGGGGGACGTCTGGGACACTTTCAGGGCCACAGCCTTGGCTTGCTGCACCCCTGCCTTGCTGCATCCCTGCCTTGGCTCAAGGCTGCGCTTACGCCACGGGGGAGATAAACTGAAGCCACCCCAAGGGAGTGCGGGGTGGGAGGGTGGGTTGGTGCCGCTGCACCCTCCGGCTGCTCGGGGCTCGCTGGGGGCGGCGCCAGGGACTGCGGCCGAGCCCCTCCCACCCCCTCCAGTGTTCTGCTTCGCCTCTCATTTCCCCTGTCACCGCGTCCCGTCAAAAAGCACCGGCTTCTTCCTGCCACCGTTGTGTCCCTCCGTCTCTCTCAGCGGGCGCGGGTTAGGGCAGGGGGGGCAGGGTGTGGGGTCTTCTCCGGGGGGCCGTGGAAATTGCAGTCAGGTTCTGGTGGGGGACAGGAAAAGGTCTTGGGGGGCTGCAAATGCAGACCCGTCCTCTGGGNAACTGAGGCGGATTCCCCCCTATGTGAGACACACCCCCTGCACCCCTCCCTCAAACTGTCCCAAGAGCACATAGGGGTGGCTCTGAGTCCCGATCCTTCCTGCTGGCAGCGAATACCGGCTGCCAGCCCCCATGAGGGGTGTCCTTGATCCCCGCTGTGTGCTCACCAGGGAGTGGGGGAAGCCATTCTCCTGCTCCAGCAGACGAGTGCCAAGCTCCTGCTTCTCCCGGCCCCACTTCCTCGCTGCCTTCTCCAGCTGGGACAGACCCCAAAACAGGCTGGCTCTCCCCAAAAAATGGGGGTCGGGGGTGCCTGCCACTCCAAGCATCAAGTAGGGTGCAGAGGGGTGATGCCCACCTGCCTCTCCAGCACCCGCCCGCGGGCTTGCGCCTCCTCCAGCCTGGCCAGCAGAGTCAGCTTCTCCATGCCCCCCAAAACACCCTGCGGGCACGAGGTGAGCCCGAGTGGGAACGGCCCTGCTGGGTTTCCCCGCTCTCCCCCGCTGCCCGCGGCGGGGGCAAGCCGTGGGATGGCTGTTGCCCCACAGAGCCGGAGATGGTCTGCCGCCCCTCCCAGTCCTGTGCCCCCCCGCTCCCAGTCTCACCGGCAAGGCAGGGGGCCGCGGGGCGATGGGGGCTGAGGGCTGGGCGGCCCTCGCCAGCTCCTCCCGCAGCCGGCGGTTCTCGGCCAGCAGCGCGGTGTGCACCTCCCCGGAGGGGGCTTCACCTGGGGGATGGGGCGGGGGGACACTGGGACGTGTCCTGCGCCCCTCCCCGTGCTATGGGGATGGGGGGCTACAGCAAGCCCTTGCCCTCCCTTCACGTGCCCAGGAATGTGTGCTGGGGGGTTTAGGGCCGACTGATCCCCCACCACGGGTCATTCCAGGGAGCCCAGCAGCTGGGTATGGGACTCCCTCCCCCGCCCCCCGAGAGTCCTCATTCCCTCCCGCGCTCACCTGCCGGCTTTTCCGTGCTCCTGCCCGCCCCGGCGAGCTTCTCCTGCAGCACCCGTTCCAGCACCTCGATGACCTGTGGGAGACAGCAGAGCTGTCCCCGTGTCACCGGCCCAGTGCAAGGCTGTGGTGATCATCTCACCGAGGAGCAGGATGGGCCAGAGGGTCCCGTCTGCTCCACAGAGCCTTGTGCCCCCCACCCCAACCTAGAGCCCCATGGCTCACCTTCTCCTGCTGCTGCACCGTCTCCTCCAAGCCCTTTGCCTTGGCCACCTTATCCTGGCACCTCCTCAGCACGGCTTGCTGCAGGCGGTGGGCTCGCTGGAGCAGCACCAGCTCCTTCTCCCGGTCATTTTTCTGCGAGGGAGGAAGGGGAAATTCCCCCAGGGAGCTCTGTGCTGAGCCTTAAGCCTTGGGGCATCACCTGGGAGAACCTCATGGGGGTGTCCTGGGGCTTTCAGGCACTTGCTTTGTTTTGGGGGGGCCCCGCTGCTCCCCTGCTTTTCCAGCCCACTCCATCCCCCAGGCAGCCCCTGCTCACATCCATACCCGGATCAGCTCATTCTGCAGCTGCTGGACACGATCCTTCAGCCTCCTCATCTCTGCTGTGCTGGCCACCAGCTTGTGCTTGAGGGTGGCTGCAAGAGCCCATGCCACATCCTCGTCACCCGGCCAGGGGACCAGGGAGGAGGTTCCCCCGTTTCCACCTGCCCCCTCCCCGCCACACACCGAGCCTGTCCAGCAGCTCCTCCCGGGTCATGACGTCCAGGTCGGCGTCGCGGAGCAGAGCGTGGCCCAGCTCCTGCTGCGAGGCCAGGCTGCCCCGCAGCTGCCCGTTCTCCACCTCCAGGCTGGTGACGTGCCGGCGCAGGGACAGGAGGTCCCCTGCCATCCGCTTCAGCGCCAGGCGGTAGCTGCCCACCTCCTGCCAGCCCAGAGCAGAGCCGCTGGCACCCCATGGCAGCCAGGGCTGGCCCCAGATCCAAGGGATCAGCTCGGGATATGTGACTTGAGGGTCAGACCCACTGCGGAGGAGCTAAGGAACACCCAGATTTTTCTGCTCCTCTTGACACCATCCATCCTTCTCTACTTCTTCCATCCATCCATCCATCCATCCATCCATGTGTCAATCCTTCTTTTCTCTTCTCCATCCATCCTTCCATCCATCCTTCTCTTTCCCATCCATCTATCTATCCATGTATTCATATATTCATTCTTCTCATCTCTCTCCCCAAACACTTATCCTTCACTTCTCTAGCCATCTATCATTCCTTTTTCCATTCATCCATGCATGCATTCATGTATTAATCCTTCTCTTCTCTTCTCTTCTCTTCTCTTCTCTTCTCTTCTCTTCTCTTCTCTTCTCTTCTCTTCTCTTCTCTTCTCTTCTCTTCTCTTCTCTTCTCTTCTCTTCTCTTCTCTTCTCTTCTCTTCTCTTCTCTTCTCTTCTCTTCTCTTCTCTTCTCTTCTCTTCTCTTCTCTTCTCTTCTCTTCTCTTCTCTTCTCTTCTCTTCTCTTCTCTTCTCTTCTCTTCTCTTCTCTTCTCTTCTCTTCTCTTCTCTTCTCTTCTCTTCTCTTCTCTTCTCTTCTCTTCTCTTCTCTTCTCTTCTCTTCTCTTCTCTTCTCTTCTCTTCTCTTCTCTTCTCTTCTCTTCTCTTCTCTTCTCTTCTCTTCTCTTCTCTTCTCTTCTCTTCTCTTCTCTTCTCTTCTCTTCTCTTCTCTTCTCTTCTCTTCTCTTCTCTTCTCTTCTCTTCTCTTCTCTTCTCTTCTCTTCTCTTCTCTTCTCTTCTCTTCTCTTCTCTTCTCTTCTCTTCTCTTCTCTTCTCTTCTCTTCTCTTCTCTTCTCTTCTCTTCTCTTCTCTTCTCTTCTCTTCTCTTCTCTTCTCTTCTCTTCTCTTCTCTTCTCTTCTCTTCTCTTCTCTTCTCTTCTCTTCTCTTCTCTTCTCTTCTCTTCTCTTCTCTTCTCTTCTCTTCTCTTCTCTTCTCTTCTCTTCTCTTCTCTTCTCTTCTCTTCTCTTCTCTTCTCTTCTCTTCTCTTCTCTTCTCTTCTCTTCTCTTCTCCATCCATCCATCCATCCATCCATCCATCCATCCATCCATCCATCCATCCATCCATCCATCCATCCATCCATCCTTTTCTTCTCCAACCATCCATTCTGTCCTTCCAAACCTTCTCCTCTCCATCCACTCACCTCTCCTTCCACCCAACAGACCCCTCCTCCATTTCCCCATCTTTTCCTACAACCCCCTGGGGGAAATCTCCCAAGGATGTGGGGAGCAGCAGTGCTGGATCTGGGAGTCCTCCCCAAGCTCTGAGCCTTTCGGGGCTTTGCAAGTCTTTGACAGAAGGGATGGGGTGAAGAATAACAGAAAGATGATGCCAGGTGAGGCTGGGAGGATAAAATTCCCTGAGGATTTTTATCTTTTCAGGCTGACCCTCCTGAATCCCCTCTCTGCCACGCTGGGAGGATCCTGAGAGCAGGGACCTTGGCCAGAGGGAGCTGCATGCCTCCCGTTCCCCTGGGCCCCCTGCTCCGAGCCTTGGGAATGGCCTTGGCCAGTGGCCCGTGGCGGGGACAGGGCATGGGGAGGGGCTGCAGCAGCATCATGAAGCCTTGGGAAGGGGGAAAAAGGGGGGCAGGTGCAGCCAGAGGCTCCGCTCCTTCCTCCCCATCTGCCCGGGAGCTGTTTCAGCCAGGCTTCGGTTCATTCCCAAGATAAAGGTCTCTCCAACCAAGCTCAAGGGCTGCACCCCGACCCCCTCCCGGACCTACAGTGTCTTTTGTCCCTTTGGGAGCCAGGACCAACCTTGGGGACACTGCTTTTGCTCTGCAGTGTCCCCACTGTCCCTGGCACTCACCAGCTCCGGGCGATCTCCAAAGATCTCCTGGGACCTGCAGAACCAAGAGCAGGGGGGGACACTGTGAAACACCGGCAAAACCTTGGCCAAGGAACTCTCTGTAGGAGACAGGAGCCTCTGTGGGGTGCTGGGAAGGATGGGAGTGCAGGAAGGGTGGGAGGCTGGAGGAGGAGTAAGATCAGCAGCATTGGGGCAGGAGGAGAAGCTGCTGGGAAAAATACGGGGAGAGTGGAGGAAGAACGAAACCACCCCGAGGAGGATGAGAAGAAGGAGGCAAACCCAGAGTGGTCCCTGTACCTCTGCTGTCCATGTGGGAATGGCAGCTTTCCGGGCAGGATACTGGCCACGGCATCAACTGCCGGGAGGGACATGTCATCTCGATGGAGCTGGCAGGAGACATCAGAGCAGAGGGTGAGGATGAGGAGCAGGCTGGGGAGGAACAAGCTCCTTCATCCCCTTTCCCACAGCTAGAAGCAGCTCTCTGGGTTTTTCACCTGGAGCAAAACACCTTTGCCATTGTTGCTTTGGGATCAGTACCCAGCTCTGCCCCAAAACCTCTGGAATGACTGCTTGCAATGCTTCAGGCATCCTGCTTCGGGGCTTGGATACAGCCAGAGGGCTGGAAGGCCTCTTCCTGAGGATGGGGGCACAAAATCCCTGACTTTGAATCATGCAATCATTCAAGACAATCAAGTCCCAGCCCTAAACAACGTCCCCAAGTGCCACCACTACGTGTAAGACATGGATGCATCTCCATGAGAATCATTCCACAGCAGGACTGCTGAGCCAGGCACCCGAGCTCGGGTGTAACAGGGTCCTCTCCTCCCTTGGTGACACCAGGTGATGTCCCCACCCTCACCTGCCGCTCCTGGCACTCACAGTGGAGGAGAAGGGTCTGTAGTAGAGCATCCTTCCCGCTCCTGGGGTGTCTCGGTCCCCCCAGCACCCCGTTCCTGCAGTCAGCCCTGCCCACGGCGGGTTGCCAGGCTCCTCCTGCCCCAAACAAATCCCCCCCAGGCAAACCTCGTGTTCCTGCGCCACCGCCTGAGCTGCAGCCGGGGGACTTGTGGTCATGCTGGGGGGCTGTAGCATGAGGAAAAGCCGGTTTTCCCGGGCCCTTTCCGCTGGCAAAAGGATTTAGGTGGCATGGAGCTCCCAGCACACCAGCAGCTGTTGCTACAACACAACTCTCCTCTTAGCAACTCCTCCCCGGAGCAGCTCTGGAGGTTAAAATCACCCTTCTGCACCCAGAAGGGAGAATTCCAGAGCCAGACAGGTGCCCAGGACATCCACATCTCTTCCCCTTCAACACCTCATTGTTGCTTCCAAAACCATCAGGGCTTGTGGATACCTCAGCCCCTCACTGCTTCCAGGCCTCCCTTCTCATTCCCATACCGATTTCAGGGGTTTTTTTGCCTTATTCCCTGCTCCCAGCAGTGCAGAGCCAAGGAGGTGACTTGGTGGAGGCCACCACCAGATCCCAGCGCTCCTTGGTGGTTCCAGTGATGACAGCACCTCATTTCCATGCATGGAAATGCTCTGCCTTCCCAGCACGCTCCTCTGATGTTTCAAACACTCAATTAACTTCGGAGGACCCACGTCTGGGAGGTGCTGGGTGGCGTCAGGCTTCAGCTCCACCTTGGAGTTCGGCCTGGGAATAATTCGCTGGATGATTTGCTGAGCAAACCCCACTTCCGTCCCGAGACTGAATTTAAAGAGTTTTAAGGCACGGGACTCTCTGTCCCAGCTTGTCCCTCATCCCGTCCCTTTTTCAGGGTCCCCACAGAGGCTCCTGTGCCTCCCACCTGCTGTAGTATCCCGCATCCACCTCTGCTCCAGCGTTTGTTAGGGAACAAAGAGGCCGGTGTAAGTCAATGGAGCCCTTCGCTACCTCATCCCGTGCCATCAATTTTTCATCAGGGAGACGGTGGGAAGCGTGCAATTATCTGCTCCATCAATAATGCACTTGCCTTGCCTGGGCTGCCTTCCACCACGGCTACACCTGGAAAAGAGCCTGGAAAAGCACCCCCCAGCCTGTATTCCCAGCCCAGCGCTGCTCAGAACCCCACCATCCCGGCAGGCAGTATCGCCCCAGGGACAGGGTTAGAGGTATTTGAAGACACTTTTCCCTACATCTCCTATCTCAAATCCATACGGAGATCGCTGCGTCTCTCCTTCCCACAGGGGTCCGGGATGAAAGGCTGGGAATCCGCGTCTGAAATGATGGAAGCTTTGAAACTCCTGGCGCTCGTTATTTATTTTTTAATTTTTTTTTTTTTCCCTCATCGTTTCCAAGCCTCTGAAGCTTCTCCTGCCTTCGGAGCCTTTCATCGCCCCCCTCCTTCACATATTTGCTTAGGCCAAGTTTGTTTGGTTTTTTTTTTTTTTATATTTACTTAACAAATTGCTCCAAGATGCTTTGATGTATCCGATTAGCTTCGACTGCTGGAATCAATCCCTGTCTGGATGGAGCAGCACAGAGCACAGCGAGACGGGGCAGGGGGGGGTGGGCTAGAAATACACCTCTGCAGGAGGCAGAAAGGTCCGAAAATGGCCAAAAATAGGGTGTGCCAGAGGGTTCTGCATCCACGTGGCATGTGTGGACCCCATCCCCGCCTGAGGAGGGGACAGGAGAAAGGCTGAGGATGGGACAACTTGTTACATGTGTGAGCACGGAGGCATTTGAGTCCCTGGCAGCTCCCCACCCTCTGCTGCAGCACAGTCTCCCTCCAGCTCAACAAATAACACATCCATGGATGAATATTAAGCCTAATTCCTTAATTGTTAGGAAGATGGGATAAGCTCGGATTTACATATCTGAGGAAAAAAAAAAAATTACTGCAGTGGCTTAGGAAGATCAGAGGGGGGGAAAAAAAATCCCATTTTCTCCTCTTTTCTGTAACAAAAGCTCATGAAACCATCAGGAGATGGTGAAGCCTCCCTTTGCTTTGCCCACTGCCCCCATCAACCTCACATATTCTGTGGGATGCAGGTACAATAGGGCTGGGGTGGATGCCAGGTCTTGATGTTCCTGGGTACCCAAACCACCCTCAGGACATCTGGGTGGCCAGATCAGTGGGGAAAACGTTGTTTTCCCCCCTCTACTTCTAAAATCACAGTGTTTTCCCAGGGAACTCCAATTCCCAGGGGAAATACGGAGATTTTTAGCCCGGTTGCTCCCCTTACACCTTGGCAGGATGTGAAAGGCAGCAAATAAACGGGGTTTTATCTGATTAAATCAAGGCTGAACTCCCTTCCC
>VXAY01001003.1:266463-290446 GCA_013399855.1 Oxyruncus cristatus
AGGAGTTAATTGGATTGCATTGAAAACTGCTTAATCTGTGCCACGTCCCATTTAATAGAGACACCACATCCTCTGCTCCCCGCCCAGCCTCGAGGACGAGTTCAGGGCAGGCGATTGCCATCGCTCTCCGGCTCCAGGCCCAGCTGCTGGCTGCTGATATCATGTTTTACAAGGATATAAAAGCCTCTGGATTACACTGGGTGGCTCGGGGAGGGGAGATGCTCCACGGAGAGGCGACTGCTCCACGGGCTCCCACCCTCCCGCCTGCTCCTTCAAGATAAGGCTCAAGGAAGCAGCTGTGCCACCAGCAGGGATTGTGAGTCCTCTGTGAGTCGCTGCTGGTTTATTTTCCTCAAAGAAAATGAAAGAAAGGCAAAAAAAAAAAAAAAATTAAATCAAAAAGGGCAAAAAAGGGGAAAAAATATACGCAGCTAGGAACAGGTGGGATAACTTCTGAGAGCAAATGCCAGCCGAGTCAGCTCCTGGCTCCCGAGAAACAGTTTTTCCCCTCATCCTGCTGCTTTAGGGAGGGCGTCCCCAAGTGATGTCCTGCTCCTGATGGTGCCCAGTGGGAAAGAGCATCGTGGGTTGGGTTTCTCCTCCTAGCATGGACCAGAGCATCCCCCAGTGCTGCCACTCACCCATGACCACAAATGGGGGCCAGACCTAAAAAATCCCCCTCCTGAGATCAAAAAAATAAGGGAAACAGATTCCAGCTGTTACTCTGGGTTCCCACTGAGTCCTTGTAGGTTTTTTTCCTCCTAGGAGAACATCCTCATTTGTGTTTTAAGATAAATCCCGGGGACGTGAAGAAGTGGAGAAATATCACCAAAAATCCCCCCTGCAGCACTAGGCAGCTCCATAGAGACAGTTATCCCAACATATCTTCAAAACCCCATACACGGGACCCAAGTTAAACGCTCTCCCCTATTCCCACACTTTTCAAGTGCCCTAGGACCAGGAAAGGCTGAGAAGTCCCTAAACAAGGATGGGTAAGCCCCTCTGTGCCATGTTCACTGAGGGTTTAGTAGCACTGCTGGGCTGGGTTGGAGCAGGACACACAAGGGTGCCACATGTGCAAGCACCCCCAAACACATAAAAACGGTGTTTTGGAGACAGTTTTCTCTTCTTCCATGCTCTGGCTCAGTGCTGGTGTCCCCAGTCCCCACCCCACACAGCTAAACCCTCAACCACCCAGATCTAAGCAGGAGAAGCCCATGCAAAGCTCACCTGTTTCCCACCTTTGCCCAGAGCCTGGATCACCAAAAAAACCCCTCATGTAACGTAACTGTGGCACTCGGATCGTTTTCAACCCCCAGCCCTTGACCCTTGGGTCCCTGCCCCTCCAGCACCCTCTGCTGCCCTCCAAAAGCCACGTCCCTCTGTCCCGGTCCTCGCCATCCCACCTTCTCCCCAAGAAAACAGCTTTTCCAGTTGCTTTTACTCTCCCCCAGCCCAGCAGTGATATTGCAGATGGATTTGGGGTGGCTGGCAGGTTTCTGCTGTAAATGCCTTTACCCTGCCCCTGTTCCCAGAGGCAGTGCCAGGGTGGTGACCGCTGGGGTCACATTAGATCATTTATGGGCCTGTTTCACTCATCGGTTTAATCCTGCTGGGGGATCCCCCCCCCGCCCGTACCCACCAGCCTGCCACGCACTGAGCGTCGTGCCCGTGGGTGCCGGGGCACCCATGGGTGCCCAGTGCCCGGCAAACATCTCCGAGCATCCCCGGGCGGGGGCAAAGCGAGGCATCCCCACCCCAACCGGTTGCATCCCGGCTCCAGAGGAGCGGTATCCGCGGTGGAGGGTTGTCCGCTCCCCGGTGGGGAGCCGGGACTGGCGGAGCTGTCGCTAGATGGGGCTGGAGCCTCGCACGGGCCGGCGGCCGCCTGCGGCCTCAGCACCCTCGGCCCTGCAGCATCTTCGTCCCGCGCAGCTTCCTCAGCCTCTGCAGCATCTACACCCCCTGCAGCTCCCTCACCCCTCACAGCACCTTCTCCTCTTGCACCATCCCTTGCGGCACCCTCAGCCCTCACAGCACCCTCAGCCTCACAGCACCCTCAGTCTCACAGCATCCTCAGCCCTCACAGCAACCTCAGCCTCACAGCACCCTCGGCCCTCAGAGCACCCTCAGCCTCACAGCACCCTCAGCCTCACAGCGCCCTCAGCCTCACAGCACCCTCAGCCTCACAGCACCCTCTCCCTATGCATTATCTTTTTTCCTTGCAGCATCCTCATCTTTTGCACCGCTCTGTCCCCTCACCCCTCACAGCACCCTCTCCCTTTCCAGCACCCTTTTCCCTTGCAGCACCCTCTCCCCTCACAGGGGGTGGGTGATGGGGTTCACAGTCCTTTACCCTTGCAGTCTCCTCATCCTTCACACCCTCCTCTCCCCTCACATTGTCCTTTCCCTCTACAGCACCCTCGCCCCTCGCTGCACCCTCTCTCCTTACAGCATCTTCACGCCTTGCTGCACTCTCCCCGTGCACCATCCTCTTTCCTTGGAGCATCCTCATCTATCCTATTCCCCTCTCCCTTTACAGCACCCTTGTCCCTTGCAGCGCCCGCTCCCCCTGCACCAGCCTTTTCCCTTGCAGCATCTGCATCCCTCAAATCCCCCTCTCCCCTTGCAGCATCCTCACAACATCACAGAACCCTCTCCCCTTGCAGCATCCTCACACCTTGCTGCTCCCTCTCCTCATGCACCGTCCTTTTTCCTTGCAGCATCCTCATCCTTCGTACCCCCCTCTCCCCTTGCAGCATCCTTGTCCCTTGCAGCATCTTTGCCCCTTGAAGCACCATCACCCCTCATAGCACCCTCTCCCCTCGCTGCACCCTCTACCCTCGCAGCATATTCACCCCTTGCTGCACCTTCTTCCCACGCCCCATCCTATTTCCTTGCATCCTCCTCATCCTTCGCATCCTCTTCTTTCCTCACAGCCCCCTCTCCCCATGCACCACCCTTTTTCCTTGCAGCATCCTCATCTGTCCCCTCACCCCTCCCAGCAGCCTCGGGCCCGCGGCACCTTCACCCCTTGCAGCACTCTCAGCCCACCCTCTCCCCTCGCTGCGCTTTCTCCCTGTGCACCATCCTTGTCCCTTGCAGCATCCTCCTCCTTTGAATCCCGTTTTTCCCTCGCAGCACCCTCACCCCTTGCAGCATCCTCGTTTTCCAAAGCTCCCTCACCCCTTGCAGCATCCTCGTTTTCCACAGCTCCCTCTCCCCTCACATCCCTCACCCCTTGCCCCCGCCCTCCCCTCGCCATCAGAACACTTTTCAGGCACCAGCTCCAAGGAGCTGCTGGGTTCAGCAGCACCACACCATGCTGGGGGCTCCCCTCCCAGCTTGCTGAGGCAGCAGACCCTGCTCAGGGGGTGCAAAAGCCCCCCTTTTCCTTGGAAATCACACAGAAACTGGGTATGGATCCAGCAAAGGGACTCTGATGCTCCTGAGAAGCAAGAAATCCCACCCCCACCATGGCTTCCTCTTCTGTGGGGTATTTTTGGGGACCATCTGCACATCGGGGCTCTTGTCTTACGTGATGGAGGTAACAGAACATGTGCAGGGCTGGGGAACAAAACACCAGCATGGAAAAAAATACGGCATTTACTTCTCCCAGCTCCACAAGAGACCCCGTGGCTTGTAAATCCCCCTGCCTCGACAGGTCAGGGAAATATGTGTGATGGGAGTGGGGAAAGAAAGGCTTGAAGGAGAAGCAAATGTTTGAGGAGGCTGGAGAAAACGCCCCCCTAATCGTTAAGTGCTGCTTGTAAATTATTCATCAGCTGCTAAGAGAGGCACAAATCTATTCCGGGAGAGGGCAGGAGGGTAGGAAAACACGGTTAGGCTGAGCCTAGCACAAGGCTCAGCCTAAGGTCAGAGAGCTCGTCCGGCAGGAAAACTTGGTAGGCCCGGGGAGGGGCTGGATGTTAATGTTCCACCACAAAGGATTTCCAGCCCCGTGGGAGGTGGAAAAGCAGGAGGGTTACCCCACCCCCGATAATATTCCTCATCGCTTTGTTTTCCCCCTTCTTAATGAAGGCATTAACGAGCAGATCCAGAGCAGGACCTCCAAAGCCGCGGGGCGGGGATGAGGATCCGGGTTTGATCAGCCCGAGCCGAGTGGGAAGAAGTGACAGGACTGTGATCAGCCGAGTGCTCCCCCCTCCCCAGCCCCCCCAAACCCCACCGCCGGGGGGGCTGTCGCGTCCCGGCTCCCTCCCGCACACACGCTCCATTAGTAGGGTGTCAGCCCCGATTCCCGGGGCTGTCAGGAGATGGGTTTTCCAAGCAAATCCCCCGCGCCACAGTGCAAGCCAAGTGAAAATAATTCGTGCTTTAGGGGGGAAGAAAAGGAAAAAAAAAAAAAAAGCAAAGGAAAGAAGAAGGCTGCCAAAGGTTGTGCGTGCGAGGGGAAATATTAATCCTACCAGCAATGTGTTTTTAGATAGAAAAAGAGGAAATACTCGTGCAGGGGTGCCCAGACCTTGCGCAAAGCATTTCGGGGCTCCTGTTGCCCCGCTCGGGCTTTAAAATTGGATGCTGGAAACATTCTTGAGATCGCTTCCCACCCATCCTCGCAGGGATGCTCTTGTGAGGATGCAGCAAGCTGAATTCGAGGCTGCTTGGAGCGTCGGGCTGGATCCTTGTGCAGGTCTGGAGGGTGCTGGGGCTTCTCCAGAGCCCCCCGGGGTAATTGTATCCATTAAATTTGGAGTTCTCAACCCGATGGCATTTAAGCTGTGCTGTGGTACCTGCCTCTGCACGCCCCATTATGGGTTTCTATTAGTTTGGGCATAAAGAAGCCGCGGAAAGGGAAGTCATAAAGCTCAGTGGATTGGAGGAATTAAAACAGCTGGAGGAAAAACAAATAGCTTTGCAGTAGTATTATTCTTTTTCTTTATGCTGGTTATTTTATTGCTAATTTTCTTCTTGCCTTGCTGCCTGAAACGCAGGTTGAAGGTGGGGTCTGGGAAGCCACTGATGGGGAAATAAGTGGGGTTTTGGAAAGAATGGGCCCCCTCCACCCCTTCCCTCCCAGCTATTTAATAAGCAGAATTGGGCTTTAACAACCTGTTATTTTTAAAGCCAGATGGCTTAAAGCACAGGAAGATATTAGGACCATGAGGGCCGGGTTTAAATTCATCCAAGGGCTCCATTTGTCAGTACAAAGGGCTGGAGGAGGAGAACAGCTGGCTTTTATTTTTTTCCTGGAGCCAAAAGGTATGAGCTCCCACATAATGCAGTGATAATAGGGGAGAATTTGCTAAATGAATCTGGGATTGAGCGATTAGATCGAAGCTGGTGCATTGAACTACCGCCCCCAGCAAGGTGATGGGATGATGTCCCCCCTCCAGGCCCTGTGCCACCCTGAAACAGCCCAGGGATGCTCCACTCAACACAAGAAACTACCGCTACAGCCAGGCTGGAGATGAAACCAGCCACTCCCAGCAATGCACACATTGGAAGAGAGATTAAAAATTGGGATTTCTGTTGGTTTTTCACCGTTACGAGGATGGTGGAGGCCGGATGCCATGGGCGGGGTGTTGGCATAACCTCGCTGGGTGCTCTCGTGGGTCCTTACCTGGCCATGAAGTGGGTACAGGGGGGTCGCCTGTGGCTCCTCGCTGCTCTCGAGGGTGCTGAGTGTGGCAGGGTCCAGGCTGGGGAGGGCATCACCTCCTGACGGGGTCAGGAATGCTGCTGGTCTCTGGAGAGGGAAAGGCAACGGTCTGTGGGATGGATGGATGCAGTGACAGGGGTGAGGAGGGGGCACCTGGGCTGATCTGCATCCACTGCATCTCTCCTCTCCCCCCATCCACATCCTCAGCATGCCACTGGAATGACGGGGAAGAGCTGTGGGTCGACCATAAGGAAGCTGCAAGGGGAGTTTTGGGCAGAGAGGGGATCTCTGAGGTGACAAGGTGAGAAGGAGGAGGAGGCAGTTCTATGCCTGTGGTGGTGGAAATAGCAGGTCCATGCCCGTCCTCAGTCCTCAGCTGGGCGGGAGGTGGGTATCCAGGTCCTGCAGGTGCCATGGGATGTTCCGAACCACTTTGCCAGCCGGTGCTGCCCCCACCTTTGGTGCCTGCCGGATAAGGCCCCTCCGGCACACCAGCAACCCCTGCCAGAGCCCTGCCAGACGCTGCTGGCAGTAGTAATGTGATTTCCCTGGCCCTCATTTCCCACTCCCGGCTCTGCGCGTCCTGCTCTCCTCCCGCCAGCCTGGCTTTTATAGACTCCCCTCTAATCCGGTTAGAGGGGGAAGCAGGATCTAATGGAATAAACGATGGAGTCCATGTGCTCCTCGCTGCCACCTGAATGGCAAGGTCACAGACAGGGAGCTTTGCCCAGTCCTGGCTCCCAGGGTGATGAGGACCTGCCTTGGCCCCGGGATTCGTGTGTCAAGGCACGGTATCCCTGCACCCATCCGGAAAATCCTCACTACCCACCTTCCAGCTGCTCTCCTGGCTCTGTCAGCTGAGCAATCAGCCTGGATGCCCTCTCCAAATTGGCCACAGGCATGGGCAACGGCAAAGTGGCCCTCTCTGGGTTTTCCTCCGTGCCTGCGCCCGGCCTCGCCTCGTTAGTGTGGAGAACGAGGGCGGGCGCATCCCCCCCTCTGCAGCAGGAGGTGTCCGGAGGCGCCCCGTGCCCTTCCCCGCCGCTGCCTCATTAACACCATCAGCGGCATCATCCCCCGAGCCGCCGCCTTTCATTCCGCCGCCGGCCCCGACCTCAGCCGAGCTCCTCCAGCATCAAAGCCGGGTGAAGCCGCCCCCCGCCCCACCACTCTCCCCCTTCCCGGGGGAGCAGCATCATGCAAAATGCAACAGTTTAGGCTCTGGCTGCAATTACGGAGGCCGGCGAGCAGCTGCTGCCGCCGCTCCGGAGCGATGGCCGCGGCCACCGTGGCCCGTCGGAGCCCGAGCGAACGTGCTCTTAATTCAATTAGCGCTGCCCTGAACGCTCCCCCGGGACGGGCGGCGAAAACCAAGCCATTCCCCTTAACAAAGACATTCCCTGCTTGGTTTGGCTCTTCCTGGCCGAGATGACGCCTCTTGTAATCCTCCCTACAATAAGAGGAATAGGGGATGTGTTTGACTGGCAGGTGCCAATCAGCAGCTGACGGCAGTTTGGCTGTGCCAGAAGCCCTCGGGGGCTTTGCCGGCTCACGGAGAAGAGATGCTTAGCAGGAAGGGCCGAACATAATTTTTTATTAGGAAAAAAGTTAGATTAGGAAGAAATTCTTCCCTGTGCGGGTGGTGATGCCCTGGCACAGGTTGCCCAAAGAAACCGTGGCTGCCCCATCCCTGGAAGTGTTCAAGGCCGGGTTTGATGGAACTTGGAGCAATCTGGGATAGTGGAAGGTGTCCCTGTCCACGGCACGGGATGGGACTGGATGATGTTGAGGTCCCTTCCAACCCAAACCATCCCATGATCTTATGATTCCCCCAAAACAAAGTTTTCACCAGCCTGAAAAATCTGAATTCCAGTGCTCGAGGAGTACATACCAGGCTGAAATAGCAGGAAACACACGGCGATTCCCTGCTCCACGGCCAATTGTAAACCCGTTTCTTTTTGGGCAGCCCAAAAGGGGTTTGGATGGCCACGCTGGCATGGTGACAATTTACACCCCGGCGCTGTGACAATTTACGCCAGGCACCGATCTGCTCCGGGTTTGGAACAGCGGCAATCACATAAATTAAAGCTGTTTAAGCAGTGAAATAGCCAGCCTGTTGATTTTTTTTTTTTTCCCTTGCCTGGAAAGAAAACCCTGGCACTAGCTTTTCACATTTTTTTTCAGAGGCTGTCACTGTGTGCCAGCATGTCCCCAGACTCCCATCTCTGGTGACATGAGCATGGGCGCTCAGCAAAGTGGTGGCAGAGGCTTGAGGTGACCCTGAGGGTCCCAAGTGCCAAATTAATGGGCTGAGCAAGGTGGGGTCGTGCCAAAACAAAGCGTAAAACAAGGCTGGTTATTAAACAGGGATATAAATAAATCCCTTAGTAATACAGATGCCTCCAGTGTGTGTTTTCCAGCCCTTGGATGGGGCTCAGAGTCGCCTGGGAATGCATCCTGCTGACCCTGCACGTGGCTTTACCACTGGCTACTGTGAGGTCAAACTCATCTCTTTTGGGCAAGACACTAAATTTGGGGTGAAAAATGAAAATTTGGAGCGAAGGGAAAACAGGAGGCCTGTCTTTAGCCCCCAGCCAGCACCGAGGTGGAGGAAGTTGGCTGCAGGCTTTCCCCCTGGGAAAAAAAAAACCTGGAAAACCTGGGTTTTTTTGAATGCCAAAGGTTAATTTGCTAAAGCACCAGCGTTTTGCTGAAGTCTTTGATTTCTTTGTCTCCCTGAGATGATCAAAGTCTTTTGTTCTCCTGTGGGGTCCAGAGGGGGAGCTCGAGGGGATGAAGATGGGGGGGAACAGGGCTGGGTGGGGGCAAACCTGGGGGTCTCAGTGCCTTTACTAGGAGGCTGCAACCCAGCACCGCCCTTTCCCTGGGATAACATGACTGTTTGCTCATTCCTGGCGTTGGGGTTCTTGGCTTTCAATAAAGCAGCTGCTCCAAACCCTTTCCCTGTGGCTTTTACAAGCGTAGCGGAGTTTTGAGACAGGGTATGAGTTTAGTTTGCGGGTAGCCCCTTATCCCTGGAAAACCCTGTCACTGAGGACACTTTCCCAGCATAGAGGGTCGACGTGAGCATCTGAAACCAAGCTCTGGGCATCCAGACCCCTGGTAGGAGTTGGTGAAATCCCTGCAGAGGCCACGGAACAGCCGGGATTTACACCCGGCTCTGAGTGTGCCGGGTACCAGATGGCACCTCGGGTTTATTTAGCTGCTGTTTGTTATAAAGAGCTCAACCAATCTGGGTTATCCATTTTCAGCTCTCTGAGATAAATGAAAAATAAGAAAGGAAAGGAGACGAGCTCAGTGAGTGTTTTCCTTTGCCATCGGCTGCAGGGAGAGATGTGGGGTGAGAAATCACAGAGAAGGATGGACAGGGATGCTGCAGGTCCTTGCCCCTGGAAGTTGGCAGGGATGCTGGGGCTCCCTCACACCTCAGGGATGAACAGGGATGCTGGGGCTCCTCAAATCCTGGCATGGTGAGGGATTCTGGGGCTCCTCAGATCCAGGCATGGGCAGGGATGCTGTGGCTCCTCGCACCAGAGGGACATTCCCGGTACAAAGGCCCAGTGCATTACCAGGTTCATCCAAGTCCTGTATTGGCTGTCTGTGCCTCTTGGCCCCCATTTGGCCCCTTCTTGCTGTCCCAAAGCCAAGCTCGAGACTAATCCATGAGCAGAGAAACTGGAAATTAAGGCTTCAAGCATCCCTTGGAGCCTAGGGCTGCCCAAAGTGGGACAGTCTTTGCCCTTGCAGCTGAGGCAACACCGCCCCTACCTGCTGGTTTTGGGGTGCTGATGATCACAGCCAGCCAGCTGGAGCATTTTCCTAAGAAAATCCTGACCTCCAGGCAAGAAACAAGGAGCAGAACACGGCCTCACCCTGCTCGGTAGGAACTCGCTCATCGATTTGCATTGCTCCGGGTCCATCTGCCTGGGCCGCTGCCGGATGAATTATCCAGAGCCCAAGGCGTGCTCTGGCTTTCTCGCTTTTTGTTTCCACTCCCAGCTCTTACATACATTAGGGAAGGCAGGGCTCGAGCAGCGGAATGGGAGAGGTTGAGGAAGAGGAGAAAAAAAAAATTACGGCTCCCAGATCAAAACAATAATCAGCTAAATGAATTCTGCAGCATTTTCCCGCATGACTGCGAGTGATAATTTAGTGCAGCAGCCAGCTGGAAGCAAAAGGATTAATTCTGCACTTAGTGACACCCATGTGAATAATTCATCACACGCAGACCCCTTTTTGCTGACCCCCCTGGGCAATCACTCCAAATCCCTCTCACCAGCCGGCCCCTGCCCGCCGCGGCTCCTCAGGGATGCAGCATCCAGACTGGACCCAAATTCACTTTACGGAGAGGATTTTTGGTTTGCAGATGGGAGCAGGGGCTGGTGGCTGCAGTAATTAGATCGATTGGGCTCGTGGACGCATCCAAACCTGCCCAAGGACCTGGAGCCAAGGGCTGGCGGGGTTTCCTCCTCCGCAGGAAAAGCAGCCGCGTTCCCTCCCTGCTGTGACACCCCTGGGGAGCACAGACGCTGAGAGAAGACAGCTGGACATTTGTCACCATGGTTAACCAGCCTGGCTTTTCTCCACTCTGAGATGGTGAGCAGCCTCTCCCAAATACCCTGCCTGTGCCCTGTCTCCAGACAGGTTTTCCTGGGAATACGAGCACGTGACAAAATCCCTGGGAAAGCGAGGGATGTGTGATGGCAAGAACGACGCTGCTTTTTCTAGCTGCCTGATGACATGATCCAGAGCCTTGGGACAACATGCACAGGGGATAAAACCCAGATCCAGCCCAGTTGAAAGGTTTGGAGAGAGGGTGGCAGCTCTAAAGAGTCATCTCCTCCCCGTCCCTGTCCCCACCCCTCCTCACCTCGGCATTTTCCATCCCCAGCATCTCACCTCGAATCGAAGGAGCTGCAGGCAGAGCCCCACGGTTGGGATGGTTCCAGATGTGGTTTGGAGGTCGGTGCCCTGGGGAGGCAAATTGGGTTTCCACTGGAGCTCTCGGTGGCTTTGGCATCACCTAGATGTCATCCAGAGGTGCAGGGCTGTGGTTTGGAGCAGAGATCCCAGCTTCCAGTGGGATGCTTGGGAGTTTTGTGCCAGGCTGCTCACCTAGACACGGAGGTGGGATTTCCATCCCACCATCACCTGGAGATACCATCCCCTGCCCAGTGTTACCCACAGTCCCTTTTCTCACCTCCACAGCGAGGCCCTCCACGTGCATTCCCCCGCCGCAGGCCACCAACTCCTGGAAAACACGGCTGGTGAGGGGCAGCACCGAGTATCCCACAGGAATGAGGGTGCCCGGAGCATCCCACACTGGAAGGGATGAGAACAGCTGGATGAGGGCATGGCAGCCAAGCCTGGGATGACAGATAGCACCCCTGGTGGGGCAGAGTCTCACCGGCTTTGTGTGGATAAAACTCAATTGCCAGAGCGGTGTCTTCGGAGAAGATGGTGGCAGCGTCCTGGCCTTGGAAGAGGAAGGAGACATTCCAGAATGGCTGCTCCTGGGGACCGGCTGGTCGGGATATCTTAAGAGACAACAGGAAATTCCGTATTCGTGGGGGAACACATGCTTGGGAAGGGGTTGCTTTGCAGGTGTTCAGAGTCTGTCTATCACCTCAAAACCCCTTCCCAAACATGAATTCCAGGTCACCCGACAGATACGGAATAGTGGGAAGCACGTTTATCCCCAGAGCTGCCACTGGAAATGGCATCACTCTGTCCCCACTGGCAGCTACTCCACTTCGCCTCCGGAGAGCCCCGCCAGCTTTCCAAAGGTCAACCTTAACACTGACTTCCCAACGCCAAGAATTTATTGACAGCAGCTCCTTTTTAATGCTGTTACTCCATCCCTTCAGCCGGCATCGCCCAGCGGGAATGAGATGCCGATCGGCTTTTCTGCATCAGCACATTTCTGCTTTGTTGGGGAGGGTGGGAGAGCGGGGCATCTCCCTCTGCTCACGTTTTGGGATGCTAATGGGCATTATGCACCTCAGAGAGCCACAGAGGTGCATTATCCAGCCCTGGGAGGTGTTAGCATGGGCAATGTGGGGTTGGGATGCTTCAGAGCCTGAAAAATCCTCCACAACGGGCTGCATCAGGCAGTGTTGTTAGTGCTGGCTCAGCACCAGGCTGGCTCTCTCATTCAGGAATTTGTCAGGGGATCCTCAGGGATTTTTAGCTGGGCTACAGCTTGGTTTGGCTGCTGGGAGCCCAGGCTGTGCCTGGAAGTCCTAAGGAAAATGCACACGGATTGGAGCAGCTCACAGCAGCCGGATCCAGCTCAGCACCCTCCAGCCTCTCCTCTCCTTTCCCAGCCCACGGGGCTGTTTCATCAGACTCAGAAAGCCCAGTTTTGGGGGAAAACCTCAAAACCACAAAATGCCACCTCCAGTTACTTTTCCTGGCATCAACCTGTAGAAGGCACCGGAGATGGTGCCGTTTCAGCCTCAGCAGGGAAGGGAAAAGTCAAACGTGGGAGCATATTGCTGATTTGACCCCAATTGTTGGAGGTCCTGAGCCCACATGGCTCCTCTCAGCAGGAGAGGGATGGGAGATGACGTTCCTGATTTCCCCCCCTGATTTTAGAGGCGGGGGCAGGGGGCAGGGTGCTTGCTGGGGCCGGGCTGTCTCCCACCGGCTCGGCGGGACAGATGGATGCTCTGTGCCGGGGCGTCAGAGCCACTGCACTGATTTGGGCAGACATCCTGGCACAACAACCGCCCCTGCCAAGGGCCACCTGCAGAAACACAACAAAGGGGATGGGGAGGAGGACGAGGAACCTTTTTGGCTATCCCAGCTCATCTCCCAACAGCTGGTTCAAAGGCAGCATTGTTGGCATGAACAGAGGTAGAGGTGGCCAAGCCTACAGCCTCTCTCCTGCCTTCCCGAGGGATGGGGCCATCCCTGCTCCTCATGGATGCCTGTCTGGATGCTGCAGATCGCAGACAGGAGTGAGAAGCTCCAGATAAGTAGGTTAAGCTGGAGAATTCCCAAGGAAAAGGAGGTTTATCTTAGAGGGGACCAACATCACAAAGGCCTGAGCTTGGTCCTGGGAGGACAGATGCAGCATGGCTTCCTCTAGTAGGCCTAATGGATTTGCCATTGCCACCAGTATGGCAATCCCTTTGGTGACAAAGAGGATGTTGGCCCAATGGGAGCACCCCAGGAAAGCAGAGCACCCAGCACTCTTGCAGGTGGCTCTGTGCAGGTCTCGGCTTTCTCCTGGTTGGGAAGACCAGGTCTCCAGGAGCCCCAGTCAGGCAGAGAAGGGATGATGACCCGGGAACCCAAAAGGAGTGAGAGGGGTGCCCTGCTGAAGGTGAACCCAAGTGCTGTTGGCTGCAGACGCTGATGGGAACTGACAGGCGAGAGGACACACAGGGCTGGCAGAATTATTGAATCCGATTAGCCCGCCCAGGAGTTCACTCAGGGAAAGCCATTAACCTCTGGAACTGGAGCAACAATGCTCCTTCCTCCTCCTCCTCCTCCTCCCAGCCTTCCCCTAACAATTCCTAACATTAAGAGTTCATCCTCCCATGAGGGAAGCACATCCTACAGGTGGGGAAACTGAGGCAGGAGATGGGGGTCACACAGCTCCCCAGGAAGAGCATCCTTGGGGATGTGCCAAGACAGACTGAGCCCTGTGGGCGCGGAGGGAAGGAGGAGAAGGAGGAGGATGAGAAGGAGGAGGAGGAGGCAGCACACAGGCCAGATGGCCGAGTTTAATCACTCGTCCTCCCGTGCTGGGCTCCCACCGCTCGGCGCTGGCAGCAGTGCCAGGGATGTGGGACTCGTAACCAGTGCGTGGATCCCACAACTTTATGGGGGGTTGTGTTTGTATTTATCCCTGTAAATCCAAAAAAAAATGCATTTTGGCTGCCTTTACAAAAGAGAAATATCCCTGGGAAACAGCAGCCTCAGGGTTGCAAAGATTGGAGAGGGAAGATATCCGGTATCTTGGGTAGCAGACAGGGATTTCCTTCCTATATCTGCTGTGGAGTTGATGTGGGTAACTCGTACCCTGCATCCATTGCCATGGTGGGACTGGGGGTGCAGACCCAAAGTGGAGGGTCCCGGTGCTCCCTCCATCTCTCACCTGCAAGAAGAACGCAGGGAGGCAGCGGAGTGGGGAGGGATAAACCAATAATTATTGTACTGAGTGAAACACACTAGCGATTTTTATGATAATTCAGCGCCTCACGGGCGACTTGGCATTTGGCCGGCCTCCTCTCCGTGATATTTTATTTATGGGCTCCCCGAACGTGTTGATCCGGGGCGTTTCGCTCCGAGCCGATCAAAATTCAGGGCACGGGGTGGGAGGATCGAGCCAGAGAAACGCGCGCGCTCCGCTGGCATCGGGGGCCAGCTGGATCCGTCCTCTGGGTGCAGCCGGACAGCTGCCCTCGGCTGGCACGTTGCTGAGGTGAACGGATGGAGCAGCTCTGCTTCTGAGGAGTGGCAGCTACACGCCGGCTCCTGGCTCGGTTGCTCCATCCCGCCTCCTCCCTGCCCCAGCATCCCTCCAGTCCCTCCCTCCCTCCCTGCCTCCCTCCTTGCCAATTTTTTGGCAGGGTTCAGGAACAAAAGCAGGGCCCTCCTCTCGCTCGCCAGTGACGATGCCGTGTGTGGAAAGGGGATGTTTCCCTGGCAACAGCTATTTTGAAGATGTGCCTCGCGGTACTTGAGGCCCGGGGAGGAGAAGGTCGCTGCCTTCGAGAGGCGGCACTCGAGCCGGAGGCGTGAGCAGAGCAGAGGGAAAAACGACGGACAAAGGCACAAACAAGGAGCTGCCTGTGGGTTTCTGGATGTGAGGACCGTGTCTGACGCTCAAAGCATCATTTTGCCCCTGAAGTTTTTGCTGCGTGGGGTGCTCAGCTCCCCTGCTGAAGGAGGGGTTGGTACCCAGGTGGGATGGATGCTGCTGGATCCCTGCAGATACGCTCGGCCTCATACCTGAGGGCAGCCGTGGTTGGCAGCTCGGGTGATGCTAAAGGCGGCTGCTGGAGGGTCTGGGAACAGGATGGTGGCGGGGCTGATGCCGGGATGAGAGATGGGATGCCTCTCCATGCGGTGCCTGAGGAGTGATAGCAAGGTTAGGGTGTGTGGGGCCGCATCCACCCCAGCGAGCCAAGTGCCGTGGGAGGGCGCGATGGCACCAGGGATGCTCAGGTTGTCCCCCCGTGTCACCAGCAGCCCCGTGGCCATCACTCACTTGTACTCCTGGACACTGCTCACAACTCTGGCCACAGCGACGAGGGTCCTGGGCAGGGTGGTCAGGGGGACAGACAGCCCCCGCAGCAGCACCTGGGAGGTGGAGGGTCCATGGTGAGGGGACAGAGAATGTGGGGAGGGGAAAAAGCCCCCAGAGCAGGAGACAAGGTGCAGCAGCATCCCAGAGCCTGCACACCTCCCTGCCACCCGCTGTCCCCAAGGCCACCTCTCACCTCCAAGGCCACGTAGCTCAGTCCGTCACAGCGAGGGATGAAGCTCTTTTTGCGGGTGATGGTGACACGCAGGACCATTCCCACAGAGTCCTGCCTCCTTGGCTGTGTGTGGAGGAGAGCAAAGCGTGGCAGGAGAAAGGTCAAGGCCACAAAACATGGACACTGGGCACGGACAGCCCATCGCTGGCAATAAAGCACCAACTGGTAATTAAAGCTCACTGGCCCCCCGAGCCTTCCCGGAAAAGATCAATATAATAAATCCTTCTGTGTTTAAATATTTCATCGTTCCCAGTCTATGTAGGGAAGGGTCTATGTAGGGAAGGGTAAGCTATGATCCTAAGCTCGTTTCTGCCAGCCTGAATATAGGGGAGTTTGATTTTGGGGGAGTAACGGAGTGAGTTTACCAGGCCTCAGCTGTACTGGCCAAGTCCCTGGGCTGGAGAAATGCCCATGGAGGGGTTCAGGAAGCTGCTTCTCTGGGGCTGGGCACCTGCCTGCATTAATTAATGCACAGCAGCCCGTGTTTAATGAATGTCCTGCCCTGCATCTCCTTCCCAGGATCCTGGGGGAGAAAGCAGCTCCCAGCTTGCAATCCCATCCCTTTTCCACCACATCTGAGCCCAGCACAACGCTTGCCTTGTTCCCCCCTTGCAGGAAGCTCACAAGCCTCTTTGAGCACCTTCCCCAACTTGCCAAACGCGGTTTTCCCACCGGTATTATGGCATTACACAAGGCTCCCTTTGCCCACAGCCCCCAGCCGCAGGTGGTGAAAGTCAAACTCTGAGCAGGAATAAGGAGCGGGATGGAGGGGTTCGTGCTGTACCTACCAGCACCAGCCTGCAGTGGTGGGGTTGGAAGGGCTGGAGATGCCGGACTGGCAGCTGGAATGTCCCCAGTGCCTCCTTGGTAGCTTTGTCTGCCACAGTGAGGCTCAGCACTGGAAGGGAGGGGGTCGGCTGTCAGGATGAGCAAGGTTTGGGAAAGAGGAGGGGTTTAGGGAAAGGGAGAGGTTTGGGGGAAGGTCTGGGTGAGGAAGGGACAGAGGCAATGGACTGATTAATTTCCAGCAGGCCCTCCCCCTTACAAGGCCAGCGTGGAGTGGACAGGAGCAGGCTTTACATCCAGACCAGGATAACACACACACACATGTGCATCCCAGGGAGCCATGAAGAACAGATCCCAGGCAATTCCAGGAGAGCGAGACTGGCACTAACACAGCTCAGATTCCCACCTAAAAAGCCAGGATTTCCTACTGATGCATGTAATCCACCTCCAGCCCACCCTGCTCAGCTTCCAGGGTTCCATCCTGCCCTGAGCCCTTCCTGCCCCAGCATCCACCCTGGAATCAGTCCTCTCAGTGGTGCCTGGTCCCCATCTGGCCCCTGGCACGGCAGCATCACCCCACGGATTCTGGCACCCCCAGTTCTTCCCTTAAATTAGAGCAAAGCTGCAATTTATTTGACAAGCAGGGGTAGGAGCCTTTTATGGGAAGAAAAAGAAAAAGAAAAAAAAAAGAAAAAAGGAGCTGATGGAAGGGAAAACCGCCCTCTCTTTATGCTGCCATCAAGAGTTGGGCCTCCCTTCCCCCAGCTTAATGACTGTGCCGAGGCATCCGCCTTAACTCCTGCTTGGCCAGCCTGGGAATGCCACAGGTTGTGCCCCTCCCCAAAACAAAGACGAAGAAGGCAAGTGCACGGTCCTCGCTTTCCTGAGCCTGTGCTTTACAGCAAGTGCTCCATTTATATGGAAATTTTCCCTTTCTCCCAGCAACTCGAGGAAGAAGGACCAGAGAAAATGTTCTGGTGTTGAGGGAGACACAAGTGGCTTTTCTGCCTGTCATCACCAGTGATGGATCACACTTGGATTTCTGGGAAATAAAAGGACGGGAACTGTATTGCTGGGGAAGAAAAGCTGTGAGCTGCACCTGGGGATGACAGCTCCAGGATGAACATCTGGGGGGTGAACATGTCCAAACATCTGGGAGGTGCTGGGAGGTGGAGGAGCACACCCAGAGGTGCCACTGGGTCTCCCTGAATTTCTCAGGATCCCGCACGGGGCAAAAAGTACATCAAAATCTCCTCAATTTCACTGAGGTCAGGGCCTAATGGGATTAGGCACAACGTGAAGATTGGTTCCCAACATTTGTTTTGTAAGGAGCTGATTTTATAATCAAATCCCGGCCCCTAATTCCATGAGTTTTATCACAGTTACAGATTTAGCGGCCCTGCGTGGGGAGTAACAGCATCAGGATGTGGCTCCAAATGATACAAGGTGAGGGATGGCAGTGGGGGAAGATTTGGGGTGTTTCCCCTCTGATGCTGATTCCCATTGGATACTTTGGAGGCTGCCCAGAGCATCATCACTTGTTCCACCCTGGGCATGTCCCTCCTGGTCCTACCCCGCAGGCACCACAGCCATGAGCTCAGGACATGGCTCGTTCCCTCTGCTGGGTGTCCTGTGGAGCCTGGACTCCCTAATATCCCCAAATTAACCCCTTGAGGAGATGAGTCCCATGTCCTGGTCCCCAGCATCCCTGTCCCCGTGGTCCTGCAGTGCCCTCACCTGCCCAGGCTGCATCCTCGGCATCCATTTCCACCATCACCTCCTCGTCCCAGGTGGGTGCGTGGGTGGGCGCTGAGGATGCACGGGACGCCTCCAGCTTCTGCTCAGCCCCTCCACTGGTCTCACTGTGAGGAAAAGGGAGGAAAACAGGCAGGGAATGGGGCAGCAGGGAGCTGGGAGAGGGATGAGCACCGGCCCTGCTCGGAGCAGCATCCAGCCCTCAGCAAAGCTCTGCCCCTGCTCTGCGGGGGCTTGGCTGGGGACTCAGTGCCGCTTTTACTCCTGGATCCTGCCGAGCCCCCAGTGATGGGGTTTGCAGCCCCTTTTATCCGAAAGGCTATTTCAGGCCCCGGAGGCTAATTATCCACAGTATTGATAAAGGGACAGGGAGGGTGCTGGAGATTGAATGTTAACGACTGTCATCATTAGACTCGGCACATAACAATGCTGAGCAGTAATTATGGTTCTGTTCACTGCCACAGACCTGTGTGATTCTTCATCTGTGCTGGTGTCACCATCAGGGATGTTTTGGGGTTGTTCCTCCCACTTTTATCAATTAGTCATCAGTTACTCATTAGCTTGACCAATTATAATAATCCCCCCACTTCTAGTGGGGCTGGAAGATCTTTTAGGGGGGTCTCCGCTGCCCCAACCAGACACTTGGTGTTATCCTGGGAGTCCCAAAACCAGCAGAGTCCCACTGCCTGGTGACATGGTGAGTTCAAGTCCCTGCATCCCCACCCATGGAGTGAAAGGGGATGGTGACATCCCACTGTGACACAGATATCCCAGCCCTGTGAACGAGTTGCTCTGGATATTAAGGTGATGAAGGGTCTGGTGCTGGCTCCTCCAAGAAAAGCTCTTCCTGGGTCAGAGCCAACGTGGCTCTTGGGGAGAGGTTACCAGGGCACTGTGGTGACTGAGAAGAGATGGTGGCACTGGAGACTCCAACTCCGGGGGGAAAGAGATTGTAAGTCATAGAATCATTGAATGGTTTGGGTTGGAAGGGCCCTTAAAGATCATTTCGTTCATAAAGGTCCTTCCAGCTGTCGGGTGAGCTCCTGGTGGAACAGAGCAGGTTCATCCCAGATGGACAGAAGGATGGCTGCAAGACCTCCATTCCCTCTCCTTGCTGAAGAGATTGGTCTAATGGACGCTCAGCCGTGCTGCATCCACATCCCGTGCTCCTTTCTCATCTCGCACGTGTCCCCTTCCCCACCAGCAAAGCCCATCTGCATCCCACAGGGATGGAGCTGGCCAGCTGTGGAAGGTGGGAATTGCCATCAGGCTGGCACTGTGGTGGAGGGGCTGGAAGAAACTTGGCTCTCCGGTAATGAGCTCTGTGGGGGATTGCTCTCCCAGCAACGTGCTCGGAGTCCGAATGAAGCCAGACCTTGGCTGGGGGGGTGGGAGGAGGAGCAGGAGGGTGAGAACCGGCCCCCCCTCATTATAGACTTGCCTAAGGACGAGAGAGCATTCCAAAAGAGCTGTGAAGTGGGGAGGGGGAGGAAAACAACCCACAACTGTACAAAGCACAGGGGTGTGCCTCAAAAACCAAATGAATAGGTTGGGGGCAGCGGGAACAGCGGAGAGCACAGAGGGCTTCATGTTTTCTCCTCCCCCCCCCGGCCAGCTCCAGACGCGCTGGAGGGGCAGGAGCGGGGTCTGCAGACACGAGACCGCACACCTCAGGGCGGGACATGGCTGGGATGCACCAAGAGCTGCTCCTCCGATGCTCTGCATCCCTCCGTGCCGGCTCCGGGGCAGGCACTTGGCTCTGCCGTGCGTGCGGGGATGCACCATCCGCCCACCGCTGCGATAAAAGATAAAGATAAAAGATAAAGACGGCCGCCCCCGGGGACTTATTACCCATCAACGTCTCGGCTGCGGTGCTCGGGGACGGCAGCACGCAGCCACCCCGCTGCTGTGACACCAAGGTGCCCAGCAAAGGGCTCGGCAGGGCCGTGCCCAGCCTCCAGAATGTTTATTTATCCGGTGTTATAAGTTATTATCTCTACAGGGTGAGTTATTTCTCGGGGCTGATATCCCAGTGGTTACACTGCTCCCGATCTTCTAACCCTGGGATGTTCCGTCTTCATCCCACCAGGATGCTGCGGCAAGGAGGGAGCGCTTGATCTCGCAGCCCCCGTGCTCTGGGTTTATCAGCTGAGTCCCCGGGTTAATTTCGGCCAGAGCCGAACGGTTTTACTTGCAGGAACACCCTTTCTGAGAGCATCCCGTGGGACCACGACCTGTCCCGCTGCCTTCACAGGTGAACCCACGGGCAGGGGGACAGCGCAGCCCCCACCCCCCAGCCTGGGAGCAGCTGGTGCATTCAGCAGCGACCTTGAGTTGCTTCTCTGGGCGCTGAAGAGCAGAAAGGAGGGAGCGAGGAGGTCCTTTCCCCCGCCCGTGGTACTCAGCGGAGAGGAGAAGCCGGCCGGGGCCAGGCGCTTTGTGCCGTTAATTGCAAACACGCCTGGCTCCGGCACGCCAAGGTCATCCCTGCATCCTGCCGGTCCGGGAGCAATTTATCTGTGAGCACGAGGGGGTGAAAGGAAGATGTGGAACAAACCCACCGCTGCCCCCGAAAGCAGGGAGAGAGGATTTCCTGGGTGTTCAGAGGGTGAGGAGCAGAGCCAAGGTGCTGCCAGATGCCCAGAGCATCCCCGGAGGAGGAGGAGGCTTTCTCTGGGGCAGGGTGAGCCAAAGCCCCTGTGTGGGATCTCCTGCTCCTCAAAGTCTTTCAGGCTCGCTCTGCTAAACCTGTCCCTCCCCAAATCTCTGGAAGTGATGCACACAACTACGGAGCGCTGTGGGATGCTGAGTCCAGGCACAAGCCACTGGGCACGGCCACAGAGGGCAGTGGTGCTGCTCCCGCCCTCCCATCCCACCTGCATCACATCCTTTTGTGGGGTGATGCTCTGTGTGCCAACACTTTGAGCTTGAGATGGCTCCACTGGTTACCACCCGGCTGTTTTGGGGGGATCGGATGCCACCAGACCCCCCAGCAGCACATCCCCCTCCCACCTCTTCCTCCCGTCCATAAAACCCCACCTTTTAACTGCAACATGCTCCTCTCCTTAAAAAGCAAGTGCCCTGGAAAACAATCAGTGATTCCCTTCTGCCTTGGCTCCCTCACTATGGTTACTAAAAGGCCCCTCATGTGTCCTGCATCCCTAATACCCCCCTCCCCTCCCTTCCATCACTCTCCCGTTACCATGGCAATGCGGTGATGGAGCAGCACCAGAATGTAAAGAGAGATGCAACAATCACACGCCACCCTCGTGCTATCATTTAGGATATTGATGTTTAAATCTCCGGAGATCATCTGGGTATAATTGGTTTATGGAAATAGAGACAACTCCTGCCGTAGAGTTACTCAGCCTGTCGGGGCGGAGAGCGGGTCCTTGGCATGGGGGGGTTGGGAAAGAGGGGTTGGGGTGATAGAGGGGTGGCAGTGGAGGCCCCCGGCTCACATGTCAGCCAGCCCCAGCTGCCAAAATCCTGATGATGGAGTCCAGCTTCACCCCTGCCCAGGGAGCCTCTGGGATGCCTGGTGGGGCTGGCACCGGGCACTCTGTCCCAATGACAGACCCTGGGACCCCCTTCCCCACAGAGCACAGGGTTTCTACCCTGGAAAACACCCAGCAAGCAACAGTTTGCTTTACACAAGGTGTTTCCAGGCTTTCACAGTCCTGGCTGCTGATTGTTCCCAGTACATGAGCCCCAGCCCTGCAGCCTTGTTCCCTTGGCACTGATGGATCCACTTGGGTACCAGCCTGGCTGGCACTGCCCTGGGCAGGTGCCCTAAAAAAACCAAGCTCTGCAGCCAGGTGATGCTCTGAAGGCACTGACAGCTGCTTTCTCCCCTCTTTTCCAGGGAAGTGAAGCCCCTCTGCCTCTGGGATGGCAGTGCTGAGCAGGGCAGCCTCCCCCTTACCACAGACCAAAGGCTGACTGGCTAATTGAGTCCCCTGGCACATGCATAATGCACGAGGAGCCAAGTCCTCCTTACCCAACATCCTGTTTTATTTATCAAAACACTCTTTTATTTATTGTGATATCATCCCCAAACCCAGGCAGCATTACCCTGTGGATTCTTTGACATCATTTTATACTTTCAATATTAGGAACACTTTCTTCCCGACGCCCCAGCAAGCCAGAGTGCCTCGTGCCTGCCTTCCCCCATCGCAGCGAGGAGTCCTGGTTCTTCTCCCTGCATCTCACGGAGGCGATGCCAGAGAGCTTCCCCCCTCCCTGGGGCTCATGAAGAGGGTGGCAGCTCCCAAACCCTTTCTCTGTGTCCCCACGATCCCTGTTGTCCCCCTTGGCGGATGCTGGATACTCACACAACAACGTACGGCCACGGCACCCGGCCCTCGCGCGTGGCCGGCAGGTTGGTGGCTCCATGGAGGGTGATGGTGATGGTTTCCTTCCCCACGGGGGCCACGTGTCCCCCACCAGCCATGGATGCGTGCCCGGGACCCTCCGTCACAGCGGGGGACTTGGTTACCTGCCGGGAGCGAGTGAGGATACGTGGAGGTGGGAAGGGCTGGCTGCAAAGCTGCAGCCGTGTCCCCGTCACCCCACCTCGTCCCCATGGCCCAGCTCAGTGCTGAGAGCCCAGATGGAGGAGAATTCATCCCAGTGCACCCCCCCACCCCAAACTGGTCCCAGATGAGGGAAAGCAAGCTGGGGAGGTAATGTCCCCCCCACATCCCCGTCACAGCTGCCTCTTCCCTGTCCCCAGTGTGTCCCCCTGTGGCTCCACACCACAGCAGTGCCACAGTGCTGCCAGGCTCTCTGGGGGGACACCCAGCAGCACCAGAGGATCCTGCCCAGGGTGAAACCATCCCAGCACCCCTGCCCAGCATGGTGCCATGCGGGCCAGCTACACTCACATCCACAGATCCCAGGCCAGGTCACCAAAACAGGGATTAACCATCTAAGACACCCCTATGTCCCCTATTCCCTCTGACCTCCCAACACCCCCCCTCCCCAGCTCCTGTCATCCCCCTGCTCCCCTTGTTGCCAACCCAGGCATCTCTGCAGTTTATAGGGACTCTGCTGGGAATTGGGATCTCAGCCTAATCCGGGGGGAAGAGTGAGAGTGCAGTGGCTCCCCCCACCCCAGCTCATTAATTCCCACCAGCTGATGTGATAAGGAGCAGCAGAGCCACAAGCTGCTCCTCACGCATCCCATCCCTGCTCCCATCACACCCCGGCCAAGTGAGAGACGGTGCCGTCCCCCACCTCCTGCATCCCGCAGCGCCACCGTCTCAGGCAGCACACGGCATTAATCCATCTAATATCTCATGTTTCTGGGGATACAAGGAGTTAAAACCCACTCTGCCCCACTTCAGACCCTGAAATCCAAACCCTTCTTGCATCTTTGGGCCTCCTGGGGTTGAAGCAAAAGCTCCAGCCCGGCGAGCAGCCCGCGGGCTCCTCAAAGCCGCTGCCTGCAAATCCCCTCCGACACGTGGCTGTGCCTCCCAACCCAGTAATGAGGGACTGCTTTGTCCTAAACCCACTCCCTTGTCTCTCCCTTGTCTCTCCCGAGGCTGCCCCGTGGCAGCAGTGGTGGGCTTGGTGACCCACCACCATGAGGGATAACATGCCCAAAGCTGAGGATCACTTGTGGCACAGAAATCTGGGTGCCCTGATCACCAGCAGTCTGGAAAAATATGCAAATCAGCTTTTCTCCCCCTCCTTTTATTTTTTTTTCTTCTGTCAGCTCAGAATCCAGTTGGAGCTTGAGGCTGGGACAGCCTTGGTGTCGGTGACAGCCAGAAAGTGGCACCGAAGGAGGAGAAACATTAAGTGGGGGAGGATTCCCTGACCAATCCATCACTGAGAGAGGGCAGGGAGGGTTGGGGGTTTTGCAGGGGCCGTGGTGCCAGATTTGCAGGCAGGAAGCAGGCACAGGCATGCAGGCAGGGATGTCCTCCCTGGAGACCCCTCTATCCTGTCAAGAGAGCATCTGTTCAGGCTCCAGTTCTGGAATTTCAGTGAACATTTTCATCCCAAATATCACAGAATCCCAGTATGGTTTGAGTTGGAAGGGATGTTAAAGCTCATCTCATTCTAACCCCCTGCCGTGGGCAGGGACACCTTGCACTAGACCAGATTGCTCCAAGCCTCATCCAACCTGGCCAAATATTCACTAAAATCCCCATCTGGAGGAATTCCAGCTGGCAGAACCCAGAAACAACCTTGCTTTAATTGCACAGACACCTTGGAGTTCGCTGATGGAGCCCTGCTCTGGGGGCGGGGAGCCCTGGACCTAAGCTGTGATGCTGGATCAGTGTGTGTCCGT
>VXAY01001003.1:294236-328603 GCA_013399855.1 Oxyruncus cristatus
CCCCCCGCTTTTAAAAAGGAGCAATTTTCTCTTTTTAACCCCATTTGCTTTCCTCGTCAAGGCAGTTATCTGACACTTAAAGGGACATGATGACTGAAATTGCAGGAATTAGAGCCAACAGCCTTCTCCTCCTCGGAGCAGCCACGGTTTGTGTTTTACAGACGGGCAAATCACAAAGCAGCTTGGAAAACCTCCTGAGGATCCATCTTCGCCATCCGAGAAGATTTTTTTTTTCCCCCCTCCATTTTAACTGAGAAAATGGGAATTGCCGCTCTTTGCTGGCCCATTTCTGGCACCAGATCTCCACCTGGGCGGGGAGAAGCATGCAGGGAATTTTGGGTCGAGCTGGGCAGCTGCAGCTCCCCAGTGTTGTGATCGGGAATATAATTTCCTTGCCATACATCACCAGCAACATGTGTTTTCACACTCTAAATCATCATCTTTAAATCAGAGCTGTGCAAGCAGCCCCTTCCCAAAGCCTTTTGCCTCAGGTCCCCTTTGGCTCCCGGCTCCCTCCAGCACGGAGCTAGATGATCAAGGAATGCTGAGAGTCGGAGCCCCCAATGAACCCATCAAGGCACACTTCTCCCTGGGCTGACAGCTCTTCAAAGCCCTACAAATTGCTCGCCGGAGCGGCATTATTCATCTCAGCCGTGTCCCGGGGTGAGCCCTGTCAGCAAAGTTTGTTTTTCAGCCTCATTGGGCTTTTAGTGAGTGGAGGCAGCTCCGGCCCCTCACCCTGTCGTCAGGGCAGCAGGCTGGGGAGAAGGGCTAGAGCTGCTCCACCCTCCCTGTGACTGTCAGCGGGGTGAGGGATGGATCAGCCGAGCCATCCATCACCCGGGAACAGGGACCTCTGCCCCAACCCCACTGCTCTGCTGATGGGAGACAGAAGCTTTTACCCACCACCACCGCTCGGAAAGACAGGGCACGTCGCAAGGGCATCATCATTGCACAGCGAGACCCTCATCCTGCATCCCCTACCGCTGCAGACGGACAGAAATGCAAGATCTCAGCCCAAAACCAACCCCTTGGCACAGCTACAAAGGAAGCCCCATCCTGAATCCCGCACAAAAGGGGCCAAAATTATTCCAGCTGTGGCTCAGAACCCCTCAGGACCCTGTGCCTCAAATTCCTTCGGTGCTCGAGGAGTCCCTTCTTTACTTTCTATATCCTGCTTAAAAAATAAAGGTGATTTTTACCCCTGGGGAACTTTTTTCCTCTTCCCTGTGACTTGCATGATGTCACTTTAGAGCCACTCAGGCTTTGCCAGGGAAGTTGCTTAGCTCCATGGGGAACCCAAAAGGATAAAGCACAGCCTGAGCAGAGCCAGGACCCGGCTTGGTCCCATTTTTCGGACCCATTGAAGCTTCAAATGTCAGAGTAGCTACATGGAGAATCCAAAGGGATAAAACAAAACATTAGTGGAGCCAGGAGCTGGTTTGCTCCCATTTTTTAGACCTGCTGAAACTGTTCAAGTCAGGATAGTTCCATGGAGAATCCAAAGGGATAAAACACAATGTACGCAGTCAGGAGAAGGTTTGGTCCCATTCTTCAGACCTGTCGAAGCTTCCCAAGTCTGAGCTGACTTTGCATGGCGTGGGTGGGCTGTGCTCCCCTCTGGGAGCCCCAGCTGGGTCTCACCCCACTCCTTGATCGCTCTGCATCCCGGTAAACCAGGATCCAGAGGGGGAACACAAGCTGTGTGCAAACCCATATGTTTATTGCGGAGAGGCTGCGATTCCTTCTACCCTGACAGCACCAGATCGCGGCTCTGGGCTGGGTGCTCTCTGCCAGCTGACACGGGAGACTGGAAACAAACCACTCTGTGGGCTGGCAAACAAGTTCAGCTGCCAAGGAGACCTCCAAAAGCTGGCTCCTTCCTCCCAGCACCACTGGGGAAGTGAAATGGGAATGGTTCCTGAAGGGAGGGACTGACTTTTGAAAGTTTTAAAGACCTTTAAAAGACTAGGTGACCTTTAAAGGTCCCTTCCAACCCAAACTCTCCTATGACTTCTGCTGACCTGGAGGCTGATTCCCCTTAACTGAGTCCTGCTGCGAGATCCCCAAGGATCCTGGTGAGCCCATTTCCCTCTCCTCCTTCCCTGCGAGGAGGTATCGCTGGGGCTGGCAGCTCCAAGGCTCAGCCTCAGCTTCAGCCATCCCAGCAGCTGAGAGATGATCCATGGCACGTTATCGATCTGCTCGGTGCTGTGCCCAGGTCCTGGGACAATTAGGGAGCCGTCTGGCTCTGCAACACACACCAGGCATTTGAACAGCCAGCAGAGCCTCCCGCTTCGTGCCTGGGAATACATTATCCACAGGTTGCAGGGAGATGAGATAAAAATCATTATCCCCGTGCCTTGGCCTTTTGCGGGGAGCTCAGCACACATCCATCACCCCCAGCATCCTGCAGAGGAGATGCTCGGCACGGAGGCAGTGTCAAGGAGCTGGTCCCCCTCCCTAGGAAAACACAAAATAGATGGATGTGGTAGCCAGCATCATGATTTCTCAGGACACCAGTCCGAGCTGCAGCCCTGAGATGAAACCCCTCACCCCTATGAAGTTGCCCCTCTCCAACCCCATCATGACTGACTCCCCAAAGTCAGCAATTAATCAGATCACCCAAATCCTGCCTGAATTTAGGCAGATATTTGGTCTCTCAAGCCTCAGTTTAGGGTTCACCTTCAACGTGCACTGCAGGGTCAACATATGATGCCTTGAGACGCTCAGGTTTGGACCACGAAGAGCCAAAACAGCTCCAGACCCACAAGCATCTCCCGGTTTGCTCTGGGCTACAGCGTCCCAGGAGAGTTTTTGGAGGTTAAAAACCAGCTCTACCTGGTGCTTCCCCATAACCCAGGACAGCTCAGCCACCCTTCAACATGTTTTCCATCATTCCAGGCCTCCCAGGAGGGCAGGAGCCAGCACCCCCCCACCTCTCAGCTTTTACTTCTTAAATAAAATCCATCCTGGCAAATACTTGCTGGGTGACATCAGCAGCAGGTGATTTATTGCATTCCCTCCAGGGGCCCAGGAACGAGATTGCATTTGCTAATGCCTCTCCTTACGCCCCTGGCCCGGCTCTGGCTCCGCACCCCGCTCCACATCCCAGCTGATTGCTATCGATTCCCGCAGCTTCGAAGGGTTTCCGTCTAGACTTTTGCTGAGCAAACTCAATCAGGCCTCACTAATAAGCATCTCTGGCCAGTAATTTTTTGGCGGATCAGGCCGGGAATAGCACACGCGCTTGGAAATGAAGTGCTGCGAAGGGCCCGGAGTCGCTCTGGGGTGCCGGGGGTTTGTGGTGCTCAGCATCCTGCCCGCAGCACGTGGAGCAAGGAGGTGCTCCCGGAGGGCAGCTCAGCTCCAGTACCCCGTAACTCCCTTGAAATGCACATTCCAAGCGTCCCAGAGCCACCAGCTCCATGTTCCCGCGCGAGGGAAAGAGCCAAGGCGTGAAGGTGGCCTGCAGCAGGCAGCCCCTGTGCAGGGCGCTCTGCAGGAGACAGGGATGACAACCCAAATTTGACCCTGAAACCTCCCCATCGGAGTCACCAGGACCAAGGAACGTGTCTCCAGCATGAAGAACATCCTCATGACTGCACCCTGAGCAGTATCCCCTGCCATCTCTTCAGCACTGAAGCCCAGAGCTGGGGGGCTGAGGGAGGGCTGCCAGCCCATCCTTGAGCCAGCAGCGCTTGCCCACGGCCAAGAGGCTGCAGATGACCTTGCCCTCAATCCCACTGTCCCAAACTCTCCCACCAGGGCTCTCTGGAGGGAGGAGAGAGCCCAGAGCATGCTCGGGGAAGGTCCATGAGATCAATCCCCTCTCCAGCACTGCAATCCAGCTTTGCAGGCGCTGTTTTCTCAGGTGTGGGAGACACCTCCGAGAGCAGCACAGACAGCACATCCATGGGCGTGTTATTCTTCAGGCGAGATGCAGGAAATGGAGCCCCTGGGGTAAGGGTTGTCTTTTTTTTTTCCCCTTTATTTAGACAGCTTTTAACACAACTAAGGGAAGAAAAACACAGCCTCTTGGACTGCTGTAGCCCTGCCTGATGATTTCTGCTGCTTAAGTCTAGGTTTGAGCTGCAGAGTGAAATATGTAAGACATGGCAGCCCCAGATGCCCACACGCAGCATTTTAAGGCCTTTCAGGTTGTGCCATCCACTGCCCGGGCCCAGCCAGCACGCAGGGATGTGTTCTGGCAGTGAAAATGCAAAGTTTGGTGTCTCATTCCCCCATTCCCGCAACCAGGCTGGAGTTGGGATGACCTGGGAGCAGCGCTGGTACCCAGGCTGAGCCAGGGATGGGATGGAGGTTCCAATGTCCCCTTCCATCCCTCCATCTCCTCCCCAACACTGTAGGCCATGATAAATAATAGTATTTTATATTAATTTAGGATGGTGCTTTCTCCACTGGCTGCACTCACCTGTGCTGGCGAGGAGACCAGGTCTGGGCTGTACCCTGGTGAGGAGAGGTGGAAGCTGCTGCAGCTCAGCACAGCAGGCCCTGAGGAAGAGGAGGAGGAGGAGGAAGGATGCTCTCCTGAGCCACCCAGGAGCTCCGGGGAGGTGCTGAGCTCAGGGTAAGCCCGCAGCCTCTGGGGGTAAGAAAAAGGGTTTGAAGACTCAGCTTTGAGATCCAAAACCCCTTTCCCATTCCTCCCAGTGTCCCAGGACAGCCCCTCTGTATCCCAGCTCCTTTCTCTAACAGTCAGGCTCAGGACCTCACCCTTCAGGGGCAGAACCTTTGACAGAAATCAAAAAAAAAACCACAAAGAAGCAAAGGAAAAAACACCCAACTCAAGCAGCTATAACCACCCCAACAACATTTATTTTAGACTTAGAGACACCCCCTAAGCACCCCTAGGGATTGCCCCTCCACAGCCCCAGTTTCCTCAAGAAAATAAAGAAAAGAACAAAACTACACTTAATTAATGAATTAAATTATTAATTAATTTTTTAAGAGCCCAGCCCTCCCTCCATCCTTTATAGGGAGCACTGCCCACCTCCCAGCTGCCCCTGCTGGGGACTGGCTGCTCCCAGGGCTTAGAAGGGTGAGGTAGAGGAGGGCAGAGAGACACTGGGGAGCTTCATCCTTCCTTGGGGGGGTCTTCCTGGACCACCCAGAAGGTGATGGGATGCAGGTGGGCTGGAAGTTCTGGTCCTACAAGTGCTGTAGGGGCAAGATGTAGGTCTTGTAGATGGTAGGGCATGGTTGGGCCATGCTGTGGTGGAAAGGGCCAGGTGAGTACCCCATAAAGGATCTCTTCCTACAGCTCTGAGCATGGTTTGACTGTAGGGCCCTCTTTCCTGGCTCTGCTTGGGTGGCTGTGATCTCAACAAGACCCTGGCAGCACTTTGAGCTTGTCCCAGCTTGCTCCTTCTCTGGACAAAGAGGATCACAGGGCCATTTAGGTTGGAGAAGACCCTTAAGGTGAAGTCCAACCACTAACCCAGCACTGTGGTGTTCACCACTAAAGCACATCCCCAAGTGCCACGTCTATGTGTTTTTTGAACACTTCTGGGGATGGTGACTCTGCCACTGCCCTGGGCAGCCTCTGTGTCAGTGAGGAAATTCAGGGGGAAACTGAGGCAGGGCTGTGCTGTGTCCCAAAGCCGCCCCTCAAAGCCATGGAGACCTCTCCCTTTCTGCTCTTTCTCCAGCCTGTGTGGGACCATCCAGCTACTCCAGGGCCACATCCTGTCCTAAACAGACCCGTTTGCTCTCTGTCCCCCAAATCTGGGCTCTCCTACCTCGGGGAAGCGGGCATGGCCCTCGGCGGGCAGCGAGTGGTAAGCGGACTCCGGTGTGCGGAGTGAGCGGCGGGAGATTCCCAGATCCGGGGCCGCTGGGGCTGTGCCCGCTGCCTGCCGGTCCTGCTGGGAGCCGGGGGGGCGCGGTGGGGGTGCAGCCGGCGTGGGGGGTGGCCGGTGCTCGTGCAGGGACACGGTGAAGGCCAGGCGGCCGCAGTGCATGGCCGGCTGCTCGCTGCCCACCCGCAGCAGGGCCACCACAGCGCTGTAGTGGTACCAGTCCTCGTTCCTCCCGGCAGAGAGCTTCAGCCGGGGCTGGTCGGGACGGGGGTAGATGGCAAAGAAGGCTTCTCCCACCCGCTTGCCCCTCCTCAGTCTCTCTGCCCGCCCGGGGAAGCGCAGGGCCTCGATGCGGAGCCGCACGTCGTGGTTCTTGTCGTTCTTGCAGAAACCTGCCGGGTGGGGGGTGAAGTCTTTCTTAGGAATGCTGGTGGTCCCATCTCCTGGGCTCATCCCTCGGCAGCCCTGCTTAGCTCTGCTCTGTGAGCACTAGAAAGTGGGTTATCCAGCCTGTATATGTCTAGATCTTGGGCAGGGGTGTTGGTCCCAAGCTGGACCTGCCCCATTCGTCCCATGAAACTCGGACAGCTTTGACTCCAGCTCACGGATTTGGTGGAGGTGTGAGTGTGGTACGGGGGCCTGCAAGCCTGAGACGGGCTGTGCTTGCTCCAGATCTGTGCTCCTGGGTCACCTCCCCCGTCAGACAACCCCCGTGGTGTCCGGCCCCTTACCTCTGGGCAGGGTGAAGGTGAATTTCCTCCTCTGGAAGGAGTAGATCTGGTTGAGGCGGCTCTGCTCAACGGTGTCGGTGGTGCTGGTGCTGCTCTGGGCGGCGTTCCCGCTGTTGACTCGGAGCTGGATGCCGGCGCCGGAGCCCTGCAGCAGCGGGTTCTCCACCGTGAGCCGCAGGGCGTAGCGGCCCCGCCGGTTAAACTGGGCGCTCACCACCTCAAACTCAAAATCCAGGGTCTTCTCCTCAGCCTTCAGCCGGGAGCGCTGCAGGGTCAGGGGGATGTGAGGCTCCCCTGCTTTGCCCGCCATGGGCACGGAGCAGGATTTGGGGGATAAAGCCTCCCTGGAGCAGGGAGTTTGCAGGTCTCTTCCCTGGAGGAAGCCTTCCTGGCAGCCTGGGGCAGGTTTCTGAGCCAAGCCAGCTCTGATTCCACACTCCTCTCCAGCAGGAAAAATGCCTGGAGGTGCCCCTGGGTGTGTGTTGGCCTCACATCTCCTCAGGCAGCTTTCAAAGGCAGCAAACAAGGAAAAGAAATCCCCGCCTCTGAAAAATCAACCTTCGGTGCTGTGGGGAGATGCCGAGAGCTTTCCTGCCCCTGTGCAACGGCACGACAGACACTTTGAACTCCGGTTTGTTTACTGGGAAACCAGGTAACTAGATGCAAAGTGGTGGCTGCCTTCCAGCAAACAGCCCAGAATATCCAGGGCGGCGCTGAGCGATGTGACACACGTGTGTAGGCAGGGAGTGTATTGATGGCTCCTTGAGCCCTTTTCCTTGGGACATCCACCACAAAGGAGTGTGCTGAAGCCCCCAGGAGATGTGGGTGCTGAGGATGGTACAAGCTGTGACTGTTGCTCCCATGTTTTGCTGGCCCTAATCCTGCTCCTACTGCACCCATAGGTTGTTTTTGGATCTCCCCTGCTGGGATCAGGCAGCCAAGTTGGGATCTCAGTGCTGCAGGGAGGGCTGGGCGTGTCCCAGGAGTCAGGGTTGGGCTGCAGGAGGGGAACTGGGGCTGCTGGGGTGCCTGAAGGAGGGTCAGGAGCATTTGGGGGTGATCTGAGTCAGAGCTGCCTACAAAGGGGTTTTTGTCCACGGCTGCTTTTCCCAGCATTACATGGGATGCTCTTTCCCACACTGGAGTGTTTGCTTCTGACTGGTGCAACTAGAGCTGAGCTCCCTTCCCAGTAAGCCTGCTGCTGAGCCAGCTGAGCATCCCAAGGTTCGTCCCACCATGGATATTTCGGGACTGACATCAAGGGGGTTGGTGGTCTGGGTTTGGGCAGGAGCTGAAAGCTGAAAGTCTGATCCTCACCAGGAGCACCCTGTCATATCCCCTTGCCCCATTAGCCCTGAGACTAGCACGTTCCCACGGTTTCTGGGATGTTTCCAGTGAAACGTGAGCCGGAGCTGGGCTAGCAGGTGGCCCTTCTCTGAGGCAGCTCCATACTCCATATAAAAACGCACATTCCAAGCTCTTCACGCTGGTGCAGGCTTGAAACAACAAGATTATCCTTGAGGGGAGCGGGTTGGGGGATAAAACAGTATCTGGGACCCTGCGGCGTAAGATTTTGGTGGGGGTTTTTTTTCCCCCCTAGTACGGGAGCAGCCCAGGCACCTGCAAGGCATCCAGCCAAAACCTGCATCAAAATTCCTGCCTCCAAGAATCCCTCTGGCTACGTGCACGGGCCACGGATGGAGCTCAGAAATAAATCCTGTTCTCCCATGCCTCCCTGGAAGCATCAGTTGTGTGCCCTGGACCTTCCTCAGTTTCTCTTTGGGGAGCAAAGGCACCGGTTGATGTCCCACCTGGAGGAATTATCCTGAACATGACCTTGGCTGATGGATTTAACCTCCCACTGTGGTGAGGATGTCAGGATGAGGATGCTGTGGAGATCGGGATGAAGACAGAAGGCAAATGGGTCATAATTCAGGGGTTTGGGGCACTGAGTTGAAGTTGAAGAAAAGGGTGCTCTGACTGGTGCAAAGCCTGTGCTGGTGAAATGAGGAGCCTGTTGGGAAGAGTGCCAGTGTCTCCAGGGACATGCTGATGGGTGGATTGCTTCCTTGCTGGGGCTGAGGGCATAAATGGTTTTAGTGGTGCTGGAGGAATTGGCTCTTTCCCCTCATGGGTGGAGACACAGTGCTCCCAAAGCAGAGCTCTGCTGGAGAAGGTGTTTTTTCCCAAGATCCCAGGGATGGCTTGAACTGAGTGTGCGATGATACTCTGAGCTGTTCTACCACAAATTCCTAACAATTTGGGCTGCTGGTCTCATCTGGAGGTGTCACCATGTGCAGCTGGGACTTGCCCCAACCCCCTTGTACCCCATGCCACTGAGCTGGGCTCTGCTTCCCTGGGACTCGGCAGCAGGAGAAATCCCAGAGATAAAACTGGCACCCGTGGGAAGGATCATACCCTGGTCCTCAACTCCCAAATACTCCTGGAAGTTTCCTTTGCCTCAGTTAAAACCCTGCCAGGTTCTAATGTGGGGAAGTGGGAGCTATTTCATCCTTAACTAGCCTGCTTAATTTCCTCCCTGCCCTTGTGCAAACACATTACAGAGCCATCACTAATGACAACATCATCAAAGACTAATTTTCCCATAATCTAATCTAAGGCACAGCTCATTCCTGCAGAGTTTTCCCGGCTGTACCAGAGATGCACGTGCAGCACGTCAGGAGGTCCCATTCCCCTTGTGTTAATAGGACATATCCGGGGCTGAGACCCTCCTTTTTTCCCCCCCAGAAAGGTGAATACCAGTTTCCAGGGCTTCATTGGGTATGAGGCTGATTCACAGGATTGTGTGAGGTCTGTCTGTCTTGGCAGCCTGCGGGTTTTTGTTCTGTGGAATGAAAAGGTCTGCGATGGCTGGAGCTCTGCCAGTGTCATCAGCTCAAGGTTTGGGTCTGGAAAGCTGGGTGTTCTGGCCACAGGTGTGTTTGGGCTGTCCTTAGCTCTGTTTCTGCACGTGAAATCCCTTTTCCTGAGGGAGAGATCCCCATCAGCACAGTCGGGTTCTGCCTGGATCTCAACACTGCACCTCCTCACCCGGTGTTACAAGATAAAATAGGTTCAGGACATCAACGCACTCATGGAGAGGACATTTCTCCAGAGACTAAAAAAAAGGGATTTCGTCATTAGTGTTCAAGGTGAGGTTGGATGGGGCTTGGAGCAACCTGGTCTAGTAGAAGGTGTCCCTGCCCAGGGCAGGGGGTGGAACAAGATGGGCTTTGAGGTCCCTTCCAACCCAAACCATTCTGTGATTCCACGATTTGGGGGAGACCTTATCACGTGGGGCAGAAGTTAAGGATGCCTGTAGTGAGGGGCCAGTGGTGTTGGATCCTCCAGCTGCTGTGCAGGACCGGGAGAGGTGTGAGAAGCAGGAAAACCATCCCATCTCCGTGCTTATCCAGCACAGGCTGCAGCACCTTGGGATGCCACTGATCTCCTGACAACCACACATCCCAGGCTTGGGGCTGGCTTCCCAACAGCCATTTTTGAGTTGAAAATGCAAAACTCCTGGAATACCAGCTCTTTGTAGGGTATTAGTGTGGCCAGAGGTGTTTTGGTAGCTCCAAAGCCCTTCCAGGGCTGATGTGCGCCTGTGTAATGGTCGCTTTATGAAGATCAGGACGGATATTGGTGGCATATTTTTGCCTAGGAGGGGGGGAAAAAACCCCTGAGACTCTGAATTTCAGCCCCTTCCCTCCCTACTAGCCGTTTTCCCAGTCTCTCAGCTTTCCCAGGAAGCAGCTTTGGGATCCAACAGCAGTGTTTCTTACTTAAAAACAGTCCCAGGGAAAGGAGAAAGAAAACAACAAACCCTCAGGTCATTTTGTTTACCGTTGCCGCAAGGTTTTGGCTAAAAATTAAACTAAATCTTCGACCTTAATTACTTTTCCTTTGCTTCGCTTGCTGTCACATGTGGGCTGTGTGTGTATTTGTCCAGATCACATTTTTTTTTCCTAAGCTGGTGTCTCCTGGCCTGTGTGGGAAGGGTGTGTTGGCCAAGGGGCAGGTGGATGAGAGCAGTGGTAAAGCTTCCTGTTGCTCCCGGCTGCTCCCACCCGCCCCTGGGGCAAAGCATCCCCCAGTTCTTATCCCAAAGGGTTTTGCATCCCTTTCCCGCTGCTGTGGGACTGTCACCCTGCACCCTTGGCACCTTCTGTGTGAGCCCTGGGCGGGATCCAGCCATGTCCAAGGTGTTGGTGTCCCCAAACGAGGGATGTTTGTCCCCAGGGATGTTTGTCCCCAAGCTTGCACCGGTCAAAACTTTCCTTCCCAGTTCCCAGATGCGCTGGGTGAGGGGGAAAAAACCAAACAAAGCTGCAAGACTTGGGCAAAGGATTGGGCTCGGCTGATTTACGCCAGTCAGGAGCTGGCCCTTTGTTTTATCGTGGGAGGAAGGAGAGACGTTTTCATCCCGAGGTGGGGATGCAGCAGCATCCCTGTCCCTGGGTTTCCCCCTAAATTTCAGCGTGGAGGGAGCAGTTAAACCCCAGCTGAGCCGGCGGAGCGCTGTGGAAGAAGGGGGCTGGCTCAAGCTGCCTCCTCTCCCGAAAAGCTCTGCCGAATCAAAGGGAGAGCGGAGCACGGGGTTGGTTGCTTTTAATTTTCTAAACCCCAGGGTGGCCCCCAGCCAAGGCCTCCTGGCGATGGAGGGGATAAAGTTCCCCGAGCCACCGCGAGCCTCCGTTCACTCGCCAGCGCTCTGAACTTTGCGTTTAGGTTTGCATGGCTGCATCCACGCCGGACCCCCGCCAGCCAATGCTGTAGGCCCCGCTTAGCAAGGCCACGCTTCTCCAGAGACCCCCGCCCAGCTGAGCCGCTAGGTGCCTTCCAAGGAGGTGGCCGACTGCAAGAAGGTAACTTTGTTTTGGTCTCCCTTTTCCTCTTCTCCCACCCCTTTTTTGTTGTTTCTTCTTCAGGCGTGGCGCGGCGTGGCGGGGGAAGCCGGGTTCAAACCGCGGAGCCGATTGCTCCAGGTTGTAAATGCGACTCCTGTTTTCTTACGGAGGGGCAAGTCCTGCTCTGGGGGGTGCAGAACCCCCCCTCCCCCCCAGAATCCCAACTCTGCCCTTCAGCAGGGGTTTCACCTCCGTCTTTGCTTTTCCTGGGGGATGCTGCTTCCCCCAGCATCACAGGAGCAGAGGTTGCAGGGTGCTCTGCCTTGGGTACCCCCAGCACTGCTTCCCATGCCGATGGATGGCTGTGTCAGCAGGTTTTGCTGCGATCCTGCAAACTTTTCCCCTTTCCTGGCTTCTGGGGGTTGTGAGCAGCAGGTGCTGCTGCCTTTGCTTTGAAACGAAGAACCAAGAACGGGGGTCAGGACCCTAAAAATAACCTTACAGAGCCCTAACCTTACATTGGCTTAAATGTTTAAGCTGCCTTTGCTTTTAAAACGCAAAAAGGGGCTTTTTTTTTTTTTGCCTTTCTGGTGAGTTTGTTTATGATCTCTGCGGTGGATCTGCAAGCTCCAGCTCAGCGAAGGGAAAGGGTTTGTGAGGCGCTGGAGCAGCTCCACGGCTCTCTCCGGGTGGTGGAAGTCGAGGTGCTGGAGGGATTTAGAGGGGACNGATCAGCTGAGAACCAGTCGGAGCTGGGAGGAGGGAGGAAAATGTTGTCACAATAGGATGAAACACTTCCTCCGGACCCTTCCCTGCCCCCGGGGCTTTCCTGACGGGAGCTGTGGGCGATATCCACTCATCAGGCTTCCCCGCATCCACTCATCAGTGCAATGAGTTCAGCGTTCTCAATGCCCTGGGGCTGAGCCTGTCCCCGGGGGGAAGGGTGGAGAGCGACTTCCCGGAGGCCCCAGCATCTGGCTGGAGGGTCCAGGGTGTGTGTGGGCTCCTTGTCACTTGTGTTTGGAGAACTTGAAGACAGCTCTGCTTTTCCAGAAAGTCTTCAAAAAGCAAGCGCTGTCTGGGGCATCTTTGGTGCTTGGAGGATTCCAGAGTCACTGGTGGAGGGAACAGAGGGGACCAACTGTCCCCTTGTCCCTCCCAACTGAGCACAGGTGGCTGCAAACCAACCTTTCTCATCTCATTTTTGGGGCCGGAACACTGAGTTTAGTGGAGTTTGGGGCTGGGGTTGCCTGGTGTGGTTTGTGCCAATGACAGATCATGTTTTGCCTCCCCAAGCATCATCTGGAGCTACTAAATCCACCTTTGGGAAGCCCATCCTCTTTTTTGATGTCCTCCAAAGCCATCCCTGTGCCACCTGGCTTCGCAGGTCCCGGCGCGGCTCCTGAATGGCAATTGAATTAGAGGAGGTCTTGCTTAAACAACCCCCCCTTCTTCCCCCGGCCCAAGGGCTCCCTGAACAATTGTGAAATGAGATCTTTATCATTTTTATTAAAAGCTGTACACAAGGCATCACCATTAGGCTGGATGGGAGGAGGGAAGAGGGGCAATTCCCTTATGGCTCCCTTCTTCCCCTCCCAGTTTAATTCATAGTGGTGGGATGCAAAAGCTCCCCGGAGAGTGATGGATAGTGGGAAATGAAGAATATGAAGGAGCTTTATTGAGCCCATCAATCTCGGGCGAGGCTGCTGCGATCAAAGGCCCAGCCTGTTTCGGCAGAGGTTACGCGGAGGAGCAAAGAGATCAGGTTTCGGGGAAACCCGGGGCATGGGGGGGCTGCAAAGCCAGCGAGCTCCTGGCTCAGCCCCGCCCGGAGGAGCCGGCGCCCGCCGAGCTGGGTGGAGAGCCGGGGCCCTGCCCTGGCTGGGGCTGCTGATCCCGCTGAGCTTCTGGCACACCTGCCCCTCTCCTGGGAGACCGGGATTTGCAGCCTGAGCAGGAATCACAGGATGGTTTGAGTTGTAATGGACCTTAAGGATCATCTAGTCCAACCCCCTGCCATGGGCAGGGACACCTTGCGCTAGCCCAGGTTGCTCCAAGCCCTGTCCAACCTGGCCTTGGACACTTCCAGGGATGGGGCAGCCACAGCTTCTCTGGGCAACCTGGGCCAGGGCCTCACCACAGTAAACACGGAGTTAACCCTTCCCTGTTCCATGTGAGGCTGAAAGCCCTCATGGAACGCTTCTCCCCAGCCAAAAAAGCCCACCTCCAGTGAGGTCTCTCCTCCAGCACCTGGCAATAAGAGACCCACTGGTGTCCAGGCTTGGGTGTCCCTGTGTCACACCATCATGGCAGGCACACAGCATCTCCTGGAACAGGACAGCACCCATCTCATGAGGATCAGTGGGCAGGACTGGAGGACTTGAAGATCACCTGGTGCTGGGACAGTGTTGACTCATCTTGGTCCCAAACCCAGACAGAGCCCTGAGAGCAGGATGTTTTGGAAGGGGACATGACACAGCAACGAAGGAGATTGTCAGTTCAGTCTTGAGACATTGCTGCCTGCCTGCTGATAGTTGTGTGCACCAGGCCTGTTATGGAGCCTTTCTCTCCATCCCTTCCTGCTTTTCTCTGACCTCCATGTCCCCGAGTGGCTGCAAATCCAGGCAAGGTGGCATCAGTGGTGGATCATAGTGATAGTGCTGCCTGGCTGGGCTGGTGGGAAGGTGCATCTTGCTTCTGCTCACTGTCCTTCTTTGGGTGATGCCAGGGAGAGGAGAGGGGGGCACAGACAATCCCATGGTGCCTTTTGGAGCTGATTCTTTATCCTGATACTGCATTCTCAGGATGCTCTCCCATTCCAAGGTTGGCATGGCTTGCTTTACCTGTCCAAAACCCACCTCCAGCTTCCAAACCCTGCCAGCCTTTGGTGACCCCACAGGAGGGGAGTGGGGCTTCCAACCCTGTGTGTTCACTGTGCCATGAACTTTACAGGCTCCTTCTACCTTTTTACAGAGTGCTACATTCCTGAGAGGTGAGGTCAGAGCTGCTTCCCTGCACAGGCAAAATCAAGGGGTGGCTGGAGAGTCGATTCCTTGAGGCTGGGACACTCGGTGGTCAAGGATGTGGGTCTGGGATCCATCTGAATTGGATGCTTGCCTGGGGTTGGGGGGGGTCCATCCTTCCATAGGATGGTGGTGGCACCTGGATTTGGACCAAAAGGTGGAGTGGGAGGATCTTCTTTCTGGCTGAGTTTTGGTGCTCTGGGAAGGGAGGTGAAGATCCCAGGTCTTACATCCTGACATTGAGGGAGTTCCTGGAAAACCTGACTGGGAGATGTGATGTGGCCATGGTGACGAGGTGACAAGTGCCACTTGTCTGTCCAGAGCCAGGGCTGCCTGCAGGGCCACAGCCTGATCTGGGGAATCTCTTTGAAGCTGTGCTGGATCCATCACGGTCCCTGGTGAGCACCAGCTGTACAAACAACAGCCCAGAGCAAAGCTGCTGGCTCAGTCATCCATCTCCCACCAACCCCGCTGAGGAGCCCTGTGGCAGTTCGGTGACACCCCTGAACTGTGGGATGGGGTGTCCCAAGGTCCAAGGGCTGTTCCCAGCGCTTGGAGGCTGCACCAAGCATCGCTGCCTGGCGTTTGGAGACGTCTTAGGGCACTGCCTTTCCCACAGCAGTGGTAGATGAGGCATGTTGCAGTTTGTGCGGTGTAGCCCTGGGACAGCAGCAGAGGGTGTGGGGCAGTCCGGGCCAAAATCATCAAAAAATAATTGGGAGAAGGGGAAATGAGAGCCTGTTGGGTCTGGCACCACGGCAAATCCTCCTTCCTTTTTATTGCTGCAAAGGGAGAGGGGCTGGGGGAGGCTGATTGTCACGTGGAGCATCTGGTGGCACAGAGGGACACTTGGGACACGGATCCTGGGTTCCCCAGCCGCGGTGAGATCTCATCCCCCTTTCAACAGCCGAGCCCAAAACTTGACCCTTGCGCTGGTTTTCAAGTCGTTGGCGTAAAAACTGTTAAACAACCCAAACAAAGGCTCCAAACTATCAGCGTCCCGCGGCGGGCGGGGAGCGGCCGCGATGATTAGGTGTGCCCTGAGCACTCGGGATGTGCAGCGGGGGAGGGTGTTCGTCCCTTATCCCTCCTCCGAGTCCAGATAAAAGCTGGATCCTTGGGGGCACAGCTGGATTTTGAAAGCTCCCGGTCCTCCCCCGGCTGCGGGCAGTGACCGGAGAAGATAAAGCCTCTTGGCTCGACGCCTCCATCCCGCATTTCCAAGCGCCCAGGAGGGCCCACCTTGAGCAAACCCAGCCACCCTTCTGCCTCTGCTGCCTCTCGCCATCTCTCTGCAGCCCACGGAGGGAGGAAGGAGACGGCCATGGCAGCCAACGGCTCCGGTGGGATGCACGATGCTCTCCTGGACAGCAGCCTTGTCAGCGACGACGACCTCGCTTCCAACTGGTACATCTACGAAACCATGGAGCCGGCCGTGCCACAGGATGAGTAAGTGTCCAGCCCCACTGGCAGGTGCCACAGGTCCCCCTCTCCCTGCTGGGATCAGACAACCTCCTCCCAGCTGCTCTATCCCCTTTCCACAGAGCAACATCCTCAGAGCAGCAGGGCCAGGATTTGTTCCCCGGGTGAGGTGATTTAAGGGGCTGCTTTTGGCCCCTCAAATTGTTTCATTTCTTTCAAGTGCCCCTGGCATAGTCTGGGGTAAATCCTGCACTGGGAATATCTGCTGATTACCCTCCCTTTTCCTCAACCTTCCCCAAAATTCAAAGTCAAGTGCATGGGGTTCACCTGCTGCCCCGACCCCCCTTGAATCTCCCAGAGACTTTCCTGGCTGCTCTGAATCAATGATTCTGGGTTTGGAGCCATCCTCATGACACAGCCTTAATCCCATCCCAGTTCTCCGCCAGCATCCATGCAGATTTTGGCTGGGAGTGAAGAGAGTTGGCAGCACAACCCAATCAATTTGGACACTCCAACAGGTTCCTGCATGACACAGTGACCCTGAATAGGTTTCCTGCCTGCAAAATAGGGCTGAGCATCTCTGGGCTTGCATGGAGGTCCTCTCCCTCTCCCTTGGAATTAGTGTATCCATGGGTCTTGTAAAGCCTATTCCCTCCCCATCCATGATGATCCACTCGTGAACTCAGTGTATTCCAAAGGGCAGTGCTGTGTTCCCTGCGGGGATGGGACCCCAGAGCCCAACCTTGCAGCAAAGACCCAAGACTTGGTGCCCTCCTAATGCTGAGTGGCCTTCCCAAGGACAAGAGAATTCCTGAAGGGAGGGGAAACTGAGGCATGGAGCAGCAGGGCAATTTATCCAACATGTCCCCAAGGCCCAAAGCCAGGAACCCCAAGGCCCATCTATCAGGATCTATTGTCCCTCAGTTGACTTAGTCCTCCACAGGTGGGTTTTACGCCTCTCAGACCACTCATACCTAATCCTGAGGATAACCAGGAGGGGATCCCAGCAGTGACCAGCCCAAGGGTTTCCTTCTCATCCCTTATCTCTCTCATTGTGAAACAGCCTTTGAAATCTCCTTGCCCAGCCCTGGTTTCCCCCAGTGAAGCCCCACCTGTGTGAGCTCCACCTTCGCTACAATCTTTCCGGGGATGCTTTCGGGGTGTCCCCCAAGCCGTGGTCAGTGAAGGGATGGAGGCAGCACTGGGGGATTTGCCCACCTGATGGCTTCTGGATGCTCTGGACTTAGATGCTGAAGCCTTGGTGATATCAAAAAGGTGTTTGGTGTCCCCGTGCTCTCAATCATGCCAGCTGGATTTCCCGAGCCTGGATATTTTTGGACAGCAGGAGTTTTCTGGTCTAGCCAAGGCCAGTCACTGGCAGCTGGTCCTATAAAGCCTTTTTGTGGCAGGTTGGTGACAGCCTTGGACATACAATGCCTGGAAAATCCCAATTACTCTATCAGACCCTTCCTTGCAGGCTCACTCATGGGAGCTCCCATCTCTGCCCACCCCATTGGAGCTGTGGGGCCCGGGAGGGCAGAAGGGCTTGAGAGGGGTCCTTCCCCATAAGTTATGGGTTTCAGGATGCTCCCACATGTGAGTTATGGGGCTCAGGGGAGGTTCAGCTCTCTGGCACAGGAGTTTGCTGCCTGGTGTTGGGTGAGGGTGTCTGGGTACGGTCGTGCCTGGCCTTGGGGAGAGGAGGAGGGCTGTGCCAAAGCAGAGATTAAGGGGTGTAACAGAGGGCAGGGAATGAATAAATAACACCATGTCTGCTCGCCTGGCCTTGGCTGAGGCCAAGTGTCTGAGGGGGTGAGGCTCTGGGACCCCAGGCAGCCATCTCCTCCACTATCCCAAGCTGTGGGATGGCCCCTGCTTCCATGGGAAAGACATCAAAACGTGCTACAAGCAGCCCCCCAGCTGGAGTGCAGTGCCTTAGGCAGGAAGAACTGCTGCATTCCCTGAGAAGCCAGAGCCAGAAGGGATATGGGTGGAAAGGAGGCAAAGGCAGGGTTTCATCCATCCTCGCTGAACTGTTCTGTCTCGGTGTCCCGGTACGTGCAGGAGACCACCCAGTCCCTGTGGGGCTCAGCTCGGGGCCACTGCTGGGGGTTATCTTGGTCATAAAATCATCTCATGAGGGTGACTTCATCCCTGGTTACTGAGGGTTGTGCAACCCAGCACTTGGGAGGTTTATTCCAGGCGGACATCTCCGCCGTGCCGTGTACGTGGCCGTCACCCCAGCACCTTTGCTTTCCCCTTCTGGGGACCAGAAAAAACCACCAGACACGATTTTCCCCCTGCTCTTTCTAGCGTGTTTCCCGGCATAATCCCAGACTGCGAGCCCACTGTTTCTCCCAGAATGTATCACATCTGCATGGCACCCATCTCCGTAAGTACCTGAGCAGCACCACGGGGTGAGTTATCTGCCCCAGTATCCTGTTTGCTGTCCCCCACTTTGGGTCATGCCCTCCCAAATATCAGGGCTGAGCTCTGCAGCTGGAGCTGGGGTGCTCTTGGAAAGGACTCACACCTCCCTCCAGACCTTGTTCCGTGCCTGTAGTCAATGGAAGGTTTTGATTTACAGTTGGACTTGATCTTTGGTGTCTTCTCCAACCGAAATGATTCCATAGTTCTATGATTTCCTTTTATTTTTTTTCCTGGTATGTTTCCTCTGAGACACTGAGAGCCTCTAACTCCTCCAAGCAGGCTGAGAAGTGCCTGTCTCTCCTCCTTGGAGACACCATTTCCACCCTACTCCCTAAACCCAGCCATGGCTGGGGTGGAAATGGTGTCTCCATGGAGGCTCCCATCACACAGCGTCATGCCCCAGACTTCCCCTCCACGTATTTACTGTTCCCTTGGTTGTGTTCCTGGCAGCTGGCCGTGCTCCTGGGCTTGTCCTTGCTGGTGAAGCGCAGGCGTCTCCACCAGAGCTGCTGGAACGGTGTCCCAGGACTGCTCAGGTACCTCGGCCCTGCGCCCCAGCCCTCAGGGTCCCTGTCACCGTGCAGCCAAGGGGGTGGCGGGAGGAGAGATAAACCAGCTTGGGGGGGGGGTGGTGGTGGTGACAGGGTGCCCACAATCTGGTGTCAGGCTCATTCCTTCCTTGGCTTGCAGCCCAGCCAACTTTCTGGAAGAGGAAGGCAACCAGGGCCTGGTGGCTGCGGTGTTCGGCATCCTCTTCTCCTCCCTGTGCGTGCTGGTCTTGGACAGGGACCCTCTGCCACTCATCTCCCACTCCTCCCAGAGCACCCGGGGTAAGGCCAGCCCCCTCCAAGCTCAGGGGACACCCTGAGCACCCTGTTCACTCTGGTCCGTACTGACAGCGCTGCCTTCTCTCGCATGTTTTGCTCTCCCTTCGCTCTTCCCATCATCCCACCACCTAGAGTACTGGAAGATCATGGCTTTGCTCTACTACCCAGCCTTCTACTACCCCCTGATCGCCTGTGCCACCGTCCGGCACAGGCTCAGCTACCTCGTGGGCTGCCTGCTCTCCTGGTGCCACTGCGTGGTCCACGTCTGGCAGAAGGTGGATTGCCCCCAGTCACCAAAGGTGTGTGTGTGTCCCGCTTCCCAGGGAAGGAGCAGAGAGGTGGCCAAAGCCTGGAGGTGGCTTTCTCACAACCTCCTTGAAGTGACACCGGGGTGTCACCTGCCCAGGGTTGGACCCCCGGGCTGGGGTGGTGCCATGTGACATCTCTGCTCCCCCCCCCAGATATACAGGTACTACTCCACACTCTCGTACGTCCCCATCATCCTCTGCCTTGTCCTCTTAAGCCTTTGGTATCCAGCCCTGCTCATCAGGAGCTTCACCGTCCAGGAGGAGACCTTGGATAAGGAGGTAATGAAGATCCACGGGGCAACTCAGGGAGAACCTCTGGAGGGACCAGCACGGTTTTGGGGACTTTCCTGCCCCGCTGCCTTGGGGATCGGGAGGTCTGGGGTTCTCCCAGTGCACGTGTTCCCCACTTTGCTCAGGCGCTGGAAGTGACTCTGTTTATATCACTGGATTTGAAGAGGGAGGGAAAAATCCATCTTTGGAGTAAACTCCTTAGTACAAGAGGCTTAAGGCATCAATGCATCCCCTTCAGGCTGGGACTGGGGTCGCCTTGTTTTCCCAGTAGCCTGGATAATCCCTGGCCCTTTGAGAAATGCCGGGGCTTTGTTGGGAAGGAAGGAGGAAAAACCTACTTCAAAACAAAGAAAAAAGCCAGCCCAAGTGTGGACTGAAGTGACCCCCGGGCACTTACTGGGAGCTGGCTGATGGGCAGGAGAGATTTCAGCCATCCTACCCTACCGGTGTGTCTGGTTTGGGGCTGCTTTGTCGACGGGAACAAGGCAGGTTTGTTTCCACCTTTGCCGTTCCCGGAAGATTTGCTGCCCACATCGTTCCAACACATACCTTGTCAAAACGAGGGCTGGAAAGCCATCACCTGCCTCTTGCACAGAGATGCCAGGGATGGGTGGGTGGCCAGGGGTAGCTGAGCAAGGAGGTGGGTGCTGGATGGGATGCAGATGCTCTGCTGCCCCCCAGGTCAGAGTTCCTGTGCTGAAATCAGGCAACTTATCGCTGCTTTCCTTAAGGTTACAGGGACAGGGTATTACAAGAAGTACCTAAAGGCTGTCCTATCCAAACGCCCTCGGAAAGGAAGGTAAGGATGGCACCTTCCCTGGCACTGCCTGTTCAGCGAGCACCTGTGTCAGCCCTGCAATGGGACAGAGTGGCTCCCTGTCCCCAAGAACACCCTCTTCACCCTGTCCTTCCTCCCCCAGCTCCGCAAAGATAGAAGAGAACCTCCTCTCAAGGATCCAGACCTATTTATGCTCCTACATCTACACTCCAGAGGAAGGTGGGCCGGGGGCTGCTCTCCTGGCCGCAGCAGCAGCTCGGCAGACAGGCTGCCTCCCCTTCCCCGGGGACAGCAAATGCCTTTCTTGGCTCCTGCCCCGAAGCGTCTGTGCCACGGCAGCTGCCACGCGCCACACGTGCGACGCCGTGGCTCGGCACAAACCGCTCGGGGTGGGGACATGGACCCCCCGCGCTCCCTGGGGGTGTGGGTGGGCTGGGGCAGTGAGGTTCAGGCATGGGTTGTGCCAATAGCACAGAATCATGGGGTGGTTTGGGTTGGAAGGGACCTCAAAGATCGTCCGGTCCTGGACGGGCGGGGATGAGCTGGGACACCTTCCACTATCCCAGGTTGCTCCAAGCCCCATCCAACCTGGCCTTGGACACTTCCAGGGATGGGGCAGCCACAGTTTCTCTGGGCAACCTGGGGCAGGGCCTCGCCGCCCTCACAGGGAAGAGTGTAAAAAGCCTGGTGCTCGATAAGGCTGTGATAAGGGAATAAAATCTGCAATAAGTGGATTAAATCCCTAATAGAGCAGGAATGGGGAGCTATGCCTTGCTCTCTCTCCCATGGAAGAAGCAGGGAGTGTCCCAGGAGGTGGCAGCCCAGGGGCAATGGCACCCAGCTGCTGGAATTTGGCACTGTGGGCTCACAACGTTCCATGGAAAAGGAGGATGGACCCGTACAGCCAAAGTACAGAGAAACCAATCCCAGTTATATATCCACACGGGATTTCCCTGTGGAAATCCCAACTAATATTAACTGTCCTGTTCCAGTGCTTCGCCTGGGGTGTTTGCTTTGGCTGCTGGACTGGGTGGACCTGCAGCCTGCTCCCTTCTTCCCCCGTGATCCCACATCCCGGCTCCTGTCTGGTTCTGCCTTATAGGTTTCCGGATCCCCCTGAAGCTCGTTGTGTCCATAACCATGGCTGTGATCGCCATCTACCAGGTGATGCTGCTGATTAAATGCCAAGCAGAGCCCCTTCCCCACCTCCTGGCCATGTCCTCTCGAGGCAGAGGAGCCCAGGGGTCACTGCCATGCCACAGTTTTGGCTATGGGAATAGTCTTAACGTGCCTTAAGGAATTACCATCCCCCGGCTGAGCCGCAGCAACCGGCCATGTGCTTCCAGGGCTCAGCCAGCTCTAAGTCTTTAAGCCAAGGTGGTGGCTTTGCATTGGAGTGCCGTGACCCAGGGGTCACGTGTCACTGCTCCTTCACAGGTCGCCCTGCTGCTCCTGGTAGCCTTCATTCCCACCATCCAGATCGTGCGGGCGGGAATGACGAAGGACATCGTGGTGTTGTTGGTCCAGTTTGGATTGGTGCCCTCTGACAACCCAACTGTCCCAGGTGACATGGAGAAGGAGCTCAGCATTGTCAAGCACTACCTGTGGTCGCTGGAAGGTGGGTTTCCAGCCAGGCCCCGCGTCCATAGGTGGCTTCTGGAGGATTTCAGAGCTTACCAGAGAGATTTCTGATCCAGAGGACGGTCAGTGATAAGGCAGCTTCCAGAGGGACTTCAGAGCCAGCTGCCAAAGCCACAGACATGAAAAGTGGTGGTGTGAGCCTGGTGCTGTGCCAAGGCGGGCAGAGCCGGCAGGGAGAGCCGGCAGCGCCGCGCTGCAGATGCTGCCCTTCGGCTGCGGGCTTTGATATGTGCTGGAATCGAGCAGATGGCCCCCGGCCCCCGGGATAGTTGAAAGCCTGGAATGGGGGTAGCAGGGATGCCACCCCTCCACGGCACTACCTTGGGGTACCACCAACCCCAGGAAGGCTTTTTATGGCTCTTCCTGAACCACCAAGCCTCTCTCATCATGTTTGGGTTTTTTTCCCCTGACATCTCCATCCCTCCTACCACACTTCCTTCCCCCCTGTTGCTCTCCCCCCGGCATCCACTTTTCTGAGAGCACCTTCCCAGGCTCTCTCCATCGCACCACCTGCTTATGACAGCTTGCTCCAGTGATGGAGCCAGCCTAACTGCTTGGATTTCCCTTGGCTGCTTGTCTTTCCCTGTCTCATCAGTTCACACATGGAAGTTGCAGATCCCCGTATTGCGAAGGAGGGAGGGAGGGAAACTGAGGCATGGTGCCCTGCAACCCCATAACTCAGCCCCTGCACTGCTCCTTAGATACCTTTTCCAGTAAAATCCCATTCCTGGGGCTGGCCATAGGCTGGCTGATCCAGCCTTTCCCTCTGCTCCTCCACAGTGTGCTACATCTGCTCGCTGGTGCTGTGCTGCCTCCTGACCTGTGCCATGCTGCTGAGGACACTGGTGATGCACAGGTACGGATGGTGTCCCCGCTCCGTTGGCTTTGTCCTTGCCACCGAGCCGGGCTGCAGCTGGACTCTCTCCCCAGGAATAACCTGAAGGCACTTTACCAAGGGGCCGTGCTGGACGTGTTCTACAAAGCCCACATCCTCCGCCCGTCCCGACAAGCCATCGTCTGCTGGATGAGCTTCGCCGGCTTCCAGACAGCTTTTGCCTGCTTGGGTAAAGGATTTTGGGGGGAGAAGGGGGCGGGCGGGTGGTGGATCCCCACCTTAAACAGTCTACCCTGGGATTAAGCACCACTTCCCCCTTTCTCACCCCATTTTTCAGAGGGATGGCTGTGAGGCTTTTGTTCCCCTTTCCGCAAACACAATCTGTCCTTCTGCGGGAAGGACCATGCTGAACACCAAATGGTCAGGAATTAAAATAGGAGGGGAGGGGGGGTGTGGGATGATGATTCATTTTGGCTCAAGCCCAAACATTTTGATTTGAGAAGCTGTCGCAGAATCTCGTGCAAAGCACTGTCGGTCTCCCCCGGTCCTGGTCATTCTGGGTGTTCCTCGCTGCACACCTTCCTTGTCACAGCCCGCATCTCCCTGCCTGGGAGGGACAGGCCACCCCAGGGATGGGTGGAGGACATCGAATAGGGTGTAAATCTTTACCCCACCATGGTTTGGAGACATTTTAAGGCCTCTCTGCCCCATGGGAGGCGACTCTGGTCATTGTCTGCCAACAATCAACTGTATCAGCACTCCGAGGTCATGCAGGAGAGTAAGGCTGAGAGTCCAGGGCCGTGATGGAAGGACAGGAGTGACCGTCCCTGGGGAAAGCAGGCACATTGCAGAGCTTAGTGTGGAGGTAGGAGCTGGGGAGCCCCCCAGGAGCTCCTTGCACCAGCTTTCCACGAGCCACCCAGTGCTCGGTGCATCCCTGACAGAGCTGGATCTCACCTCCTTCTTAAAACTCTTGGATTTCAAGTGATTAAAGTAAAGCAGGGGCGGTGAAGCACCAGCTTGAGCACAAGGAACCACAGTCGCTGCTGATCTTGGTGTGATTTATGATTAGAAATCAGAGCTCAGGCTGGATTTTATGATGAGACATCATAGTTGCAGCCCCGAGTGATGGCTCTTCTCAGCGGGGATAATGTGGGGAGTGATAAGAAAGACTGAACTTGTAATTAAATCCTGAGCAGAGCATCGTGTTCGGAGCGGGGGAGGCACGTAAGGATCTCACGGGCATTTCATGGGATTAAAATGAACAGCGTGTTCAGCAATGAGCATGGATCTGGGGAATAAGAGCAAAAACGAGAACCACTTCTCCATCCTCCCCCTCCATGGCTCCTCTCTCTCTCTGTCTCCCTCCCAGGTCTCCTCATCCAGCAAGTGATCTTCTTCTTCTGCTCGGTGGCGTTTGCCTTCCTCGTTGTCATCCCGCTGCAGTACGGCACGAGCACCCCCCTCTTCACAATCATCCAGAACATGTGGTGAGTGCTCCCAGCCCTTGGGAAGGGGTGGAAGACCATTAGGGTTTTGGTGTGCTTTGGGGTGGGTGGTGTGCTGGGGGCTCTTCCAGCTTTGCTGGATGTTTCCGCTGCCTGGGATGGTGCCTCGTGCTCGGGACCCTCCTGGTGTCCAACCTGTCTCTTCCCTCCCGCCCAGGCCCTTCTGGTTGACCCTGGTGGTTGCCGTCATTGTGCAACATTTGGCAGCTCACTACCAGTTCCTGGAGCAGCATCCCCTCCGGAAGGAGCTCACCAACAGGTATGGGGTCAGGGTGGGCCTTCGGGGCAGTGCTCACCCTCCCGAGGTCCAGGACTCGAGGACTGTGTTAGGTTTACACTCGGCCCTGGTGTGGTGTCCACTGGCTCATGAGCTCAAGGGAATTTGAGGCATTTAAGTGGCTTGATGCTCCCAGGGAAGTTTCTTCAGATGCTTCAGAGGGCCACAGTACATTTACAGCCTTGATTTTGGTGGGGGGAAGCTGGTGAGGTCTGTGTTCTGCCCTGTCACCTCCACTTGCAAGACTGAGGAAGTCCAGATCCCTCAGGATCAGCTGGAGCAGCTCAGTGCTGGCAGCAGATGTGGTCACACACGGTGTCACAGCCTAAGATGTGCCTTGCGCAGAAGACGGGACGGGCAGAGGGATCTTAAGTGTCCTGCTCCATCCACCAAAGGCACTTCCACCACTTCCACCACTCACCCGGCACAGCAGGGAGGCTGCTGTAGGCTCTTGTGTCCTCCATGGCAGCTGGTGCCCTCCATGCCAAACCTTTGTCTGGTTTCTAAGTCTCTGAGGAGAAAAGGAGACGCTGTGTGTGCTGGAGGCTGAGCTGTGCGGTCCTGACAGTGCTCTGAGAGCCTGGAAGGGTGTTTGCCTCTCTCCATGGGATGGAGACACCTCAGATGGAGACCGTGTCTGCTGAGGGAGGGAGGGAAGGGCGGGAGGCTTATTTTGGCAGGTTTCTCTGGCAGGGAAGGGCTGTGCTTCCCATCCCGTGGTGTTTGTGTTCTGTGCTCTTCCTTCTCCACCCACAGGCGAGCCCTCTACATAGTCACCTACCTGCTCTTCCCCATCAACGTCCTGGTGGGTGTCCTGGCTGGGATGTGGAGGATGGTCATTTCTGGCCTTTACAACGCCATCCACTTCTGCCAGCTGGACATCAGCCTGCTGAACAGGGGCGTGGAGACCTTCGACCCAGGTAAGGCATGGAGAAGGTCCCCCTGCAACCCCTCTGGGAACATGGGAGCCCTTCTCCCACCCCTGAGCTCCTGGGGGACGTGGTCTGGAGCTGCCAGGACTGGGAGTGGCTTCAAACCACCTGCTTTCAGAAATGGGAAAACGGGAGCAAGTGGCTTCTCCTGATGCCTGCTTGGTCCTGCTTTTCTATCCCCAAAGGTGGGTGATGCCCTTCCGGGTGCCACAAATGGCCAGGCTTCATTTCCACAAGCAGCAGACCCCCAACTCTCCTTTACTAAAGGCAGCAGGAAAGGGACCTCAGCCCTTCCCCTGCTTTTCCTGCTGGGATTTTGGGAGCAGAGTTCATCCCCAGCACTGAAGGCAGAGCAGCTCTGGCAGGGCAACACTGTAGCCTGACAAACAACCCTCCCCTTTGCTCCAGGGTGGGAGGGACAGGGCGGGGTTGGGGAAGGGGGAGAACCAGGAGGTCTGCCCCCCCCAGACGCGTTGACTGTGGGCTGTGTCCCCCCAGGCTACCACGCTTACTGCCACTATCTGAAAATCGAGGTCAGCCAGTCCCACCCGGTGATGAAAGCTTTCTGCTTGCTGCTTCTCCAGCCAGCGCGGCCAGAGCGGCCGGCGGCACCCCAGCCTAGCAACGTGGAAGAGGGTGAGACCTTCCCACCTTTAACCAGGGGGATGCACAGCTGTCACCGTGGGGTGGCATCAGGGCCTCCTCTGCGGGTTTGCTGCTCCTCTGGAGATGCTGGTGGTGTTTGGGGTAAAGGGATCGTGGAGGGTTGTGGTTCCTGTGACCTCTCTACTTTTAAACCACCTTTCCTTGAATTGTGGACGTCTCCACCACAGGAGTTGCTCCTGTGAGAGGGCAGATGAGGCTTCCAGGAGTGTGGATGGAATCTTGGCAGCCCCAGCGAGATGGAGCTGGGGCTGTGATCATAGAATCCCAAAATGGTTTGAGCGGGAAGGGACCTTAAAACTCATCTTGTTCCCCTCCCTGCCATGAGCAGGGCCCCCTTCCACTCCCCCAGGTTGCTCCAAGCCCCGTCCAACCTGGCCTTAGACACTTCCAGGGATGGGGCAGCCACAACTTCTCTGGGCAACCTGTGCCAGGGCCTCACCACCCTCGCAGGGAAGAATTTCTTCCCAATATCCCATCTAACCCTTCTCTCCAGCAGCGGGAAGCCATTCCCCCTCGTCCTGTCTCTACACGCCCTTGTCCCAAGTCCCTCTCCATCTCTCTCAGAGCTTCTTTAGGTACTAAATCATCCCCCCCCCCATTGCCATGTCCTTCCAGGCATCCAGCTGATGCATCCCGAGAGGCCGCCCCTGAGCAGGGCCCGGACCAGGCGCAGCCGAGCCCGTTGGTGGTTGGGTTACACGCTCCTCAACAACCCCTCGCTGACGGCCTGCCGGAAAACCGCCCTCTCCGACCCCACGGCCAACGGCACCCAGCTCAGCCCCCCCAAGCCCTGACCTCCAGAGAAGCCCCCCACCTCTCTCTGCCTCCCATGCACGCTCCTGTCCCATCCCATTCCTGTCTCCTGTTGACTCTAATCCCGCACCGACAGGAGTTTCGGGCACCTCTTGCCCCTCTCCAGCCTCCGGAGCCTTTCCAGCGGTGTTGGGGGCTGGTTTTTATCTCTAGGTCCATGCTGAGCCACTCCCAAGGCCCGGAGGTGGAGGCTGCTGGGTCACCTCCAAGCCTGACCTGGAAGGAGATGAGCCAAGCTAAACCCTTCCGGCATCCCAGAGATATTTTACGAGTCACTCCTGCAATGAGCCCACCCGTTCTCTGCCTTTCCAACACGTGGCAAGGCAGGCAAACCCCCCAGTGCCAGGGCATAAGAAAAGAGGGAGAAGGTGTGTGGAGGGATCCTTAACCATCCTGAGCACAAGGAATTACCTGCATCTCAACGTGATCTCCTAGTGGAGAAGATCCCCACTGCCAGCCCCATCCCCAGCTTCTCCCTTTCTGATCCTGGCTCCCTTTGGGCACTGGGACTTGCTTTTTTTCCCAGTTCTGTGAAGGATAAAACCCCGTCTGCCCCTGTTCTGGGCTATGAGGCTGCAGAGCTGTTTGTTTTCGGCCTGCCCCTGTCCTCTCACTGCCCCCCTGCTCCTCCCCAGTGCCCCTCGTGTCCACCCCGTTTTGTTTAAAGCCAGCAGCTCCCAGGGCGGGTGTCCCTCCGAGTGAGATGAGCTCGAATCCGTAGAATCCAGTTTTATACCTCGCTTGGATGTGCCGAGTCGGGGAAGGTTAATAAATCACATACCTCATTCCTACCCTCCGGGTGTCCTTGGTCTCTTGGATGTTCCCAAATCTGGCAGGGGGGGCATGAGGACCATCATCATCCTGTCTCCGGGTGACGGTTTGGACTGACCTTGCCCAGCAGAGACTTTGTGGTAGATCTGCTTAACCAGGAGGTGACGGGATCAAATGTGTGGTCCCACTTTAGGGCAATTTTAATGCAAAACTGATCCCTGTGCTTTCCCTTCATAACCTTTGGCCCCTAAATTACAGTTCCCATGAAGGGTGGGAACTGAAACAGGGCAGTTCGTGGCTAAAGCACCAAAGGGAGATGTGCAAAGTGTTACTGTGTCACCTTTTCCTACGCTTAAATCCTTGAAATCCTGCCTTTCTGGGCTGGAAGGATGCCTGTGGCAGCAGCAAGCAGAGCTGAGCTCCTGCTAAGTTCTACTGGTGGCTCCTTCCCTCTCAACACCATCACAAACACCTCAGCCTTGCTAAAGCAGCCTTTGCAGCCCACCCTGCACCGAGCAGGGCTGCTGGACCATCCCCTTGCCCCAGGGATCTCCTTGGAAGGAGGCTTCCAAGGACCCTAGTCCCTCTTGCTGGGATGTTTGCAGCCCCTCAGTGTGGTTTGGGGGCAGTGAGGTCGCGCCCAGTGCTTTGGGGTTTGCCTGGAGTTTCCCGAGAGCTCCTTGCAACACCTGGGTGGGAGCCATCCTTTTCCACAGCAGTCTGACCCCCATTCCTTTGTATCCCAGGGAAGACAGGGGGGTCTCTGCCTTCATCTGCTGCCTGCAGGTGCCACCCGGTGTGCTCGGATGCTGGAAATGCTGTCGCATCCGCTGCCCACCAGTCAAACATGATTTAAGTAATTGCATTTGATCACTGTCTGGCACGAGCACAATGTCACCGGACTGGGTGACAGCGGTGCCACCGGAGGCAGGTCTGGGCTGGTTTCTTTTTAAGACAGCAGGAGCCCGAGGTGCAATTCCTGCCGCCTTCCCAGCTTTGGGATTTGAGGTGTGTGTGCCTGGTTTGCACGGCAGAGCGTGGGAGAGAGCGGTGCTGGGTGTCCTGGGTGTCCCTGAAGCGCCTTTCCCTTGCAGCCCATCCCAACCCACCTGCAGCCTCCCAGGCACTGAAGGCAGCCTTGGTAATCCCGAAAATCTTTGGCAGCTCAGAGCCATGGGTGGAGCTGGATTTCAGCATCTGTTTACAGAGCCCTGCCCCAGGCGTCCTGGAGATGTCTTGGCTGGGGCCCTGGTGAGAGATGACAGCCCTGGGAGGAAGACAGGAGGTGGCTTCATGGATTTGCTTGTTTTCTTGGACATAGACAGTGCCCTTGGTGGGGGGACTGAGCTCTTCTTCTTCGTGGTGACTTCACACCTCAGCTCCAAACCCCCAACACTGCCACGGCCGTGGGGTGGCTCTGCCCCTGTGCATCCACACCGCTGTCCACCCAACCTCTGAGCAGACAGTGAGGTGGTTCAGGGAGCTGATCCAGCTGCAAATGGCCCTTAAGGAAAAGCTCTGTGTGTGTGGGGAATGGAATATTCAGGTCTGGCTTTGCAAATGGGAGGGACGGAGGGCTGTGTTATCCCAGACGTGCGCTGTGGCCGTGGTGGGTCCAGATGGTGATGCCAGGTGTGATATCACCTGCATCCAACCCAGGAATGCCATGGCACGGGGCCCTGTTCGTTAGGAATGACTGATGCTTAGTATCACTAACAGTTTGCCATGAAATCTATGAGTAAACCCGGACAAGGTGGAGGAATTAACTTTTTCCGGTGGCAGAACAGCAAAGCTGATGGGAGCTGCAGCTCTGCGAGACAGGCAGATACTTCCAGGCGTGGCTTAGGGCTTCTGAGAGCCTAAATTTGATTTTTTTATCCTTATGCCAAGCCCCAAACCCTGTTCCCGGCTGAGACTGAAGGAATAAACTCCTGCACCCCACTATTCGCAGGCAAGCTGGGAAAGGAGGATGTCAGCTGATGTCAAACTGATGTCAGACTGATTTTAAAAGTTGTATCCTACGAAACGAAACCAAAGCTCTCATTGGGGCCACATTGCTTTTCATCCTGTAATGGGAAAAATATGTTCCTGCTTGTTAGCATCCATTCGTGCGAGGAGCTCCTGGCTGGGTCTGGGATGTTTCTGCCTCAGGACCCCCACGGAGACCTCGGCGCCGTACGGGGCTGTGTTGGCAGCTCTTTGGCTGCCTCTTTCCTTACCCTACGAGCCATCTGGGTAAGGAATTTTGGGGCTGGAGAGCTCGTGTGGAGGCTTGAGGCTCTGGGATAGCTGGTTTCCAGCTGATTTGGGTGTTGCTGCCTTCCCCAGCTTGCTGCAGGCACGGATGGGGGGATTTGGGGGTATCCAAAAATGCCTCCTCCCTCCAGGGTTATGGTGGGGGGATAATGTGGTGCAGGGAGGGATCTGGGGGAGCTGTGGGGGATACTACACTGCAGGGGGACCTGGGTGGGGGATGCTACAGCACAGGGAGGGTTTGGGGGGAGCTGAGGGATGCCACGGGAAAAGGGGGACTTTGGGGGGAGCTGGGGGCATGCTATGGGATGGGGAGGTTTTGCAGGGAGCTGGAGGAATGCTACAGCACAGGGAACTGGGAGATGATATGGCACAGGCAGGGCTCGAGTGAGCTAAGGGGATGGATCCTATGGGATGAGAAGGGTTTGGGGGAGCTGGGGGGATGCTACAGCCCAGGGAGGGATTTGGAGGAGCTGTGGGGGAAAGGGGGTGTCCCTTGCTCAAAGAGGGTTGCTGATGAGCTGTGGTACCCCAGGTGCTGTTCGGTCTAGGGGGGCTTGGGGGTGCACAGAGGCAGCATGCACCAGCTTGTTTAAAAAAAAAAGTGTTTATTGCTGTCCATACAGGTTTGGTTATAAGGTGAGGGGGCTGCAGGGGTCCGTCCAGCTCCCACAGATGGTACGAAAGCTGGAACACCTGTACCTCGAGGTGGGGAAGATGGAGATGCTCAATCCCCCCTCCATGAGACAAAGGGTTCCCCAGCACCCTGGGACAGCTGGATAAGGAATATATGTCCCGCATAGGAATGCTAAAGCACTTAAGGAGTGTGTTTATGGCTTATAGGTCAGCTCAGCTTCTCTCTCCGTAGTCTGGGGTTTCCCAGTCTTTCTTCCTCCCATTCCACCATGCAGCCCCTGCTTGTTATACTGTCAAAGAAGAATGCTGGGGAATCATTTGGGTCTCTTTGAGCTCAGAACTCCCAGCTCGGGTCAGAGCCGAAGCAGGGCAGCTCGGTGGGTCCAGCCCAGACGAGTGTTTTGGACCACAGGTCTCAGCAGTGAAAGGGGAGGGAGCTGGAAATCCTGTGACATTCAGGGAAGGCACAGGCATTTGAGATGCTCCCAGCACCCAGCCAGCTGGAGCCCTTTGTGCTCCTTCAGGGATGAAACCTGTGGCAAATCTTCTCCTGCTCCGAAAAATGGCCCGATCCAAGCCCACGTCTCCATCCAACATGTTCTGCTGGACCCATTCTGCCTGCAAAGCACCATCACATCTCTGTCCCTCAGAGCCACGTCTTCTGGGATCCCAGGACCCCATTCCCTGGCTCTTTCTCCATTCTCAGACCGGTCCTTCTGCTTCAGGTAATGTTGGTTGTGGGAAGGATGCACCTGGCTGGCCAAGGGCCCAGCTGCTGGTCATGGAAGGGATGTTATCCTTGGAGCCCCTCCCTGGTCACCGCTGGATGCTGCAGGGGGAGGGGGGCTCCTGGTGGGCTCTGGGGACAGACGATGGTCACCTTGTTGCGGGTGGACTTTAATCCTGCAGCCACACTTTGATCTCAGGAGGGAGATAAGGGGGAGGTGTCAGATTTGGACACCTGGAAAGCGGCAGCAGGGTGTGGATCTGCTCGACATCACCCAAACTCATTCAAAGCCTTCAACTAACAGAGCCCAGCCCTGACCCCCACCTAAGGTGGGGTTGAACTACCAGCCCTGGGCCTGGGTCTTGGCCCCCTTTGACTCCTGACTGCCCACAGTTCCCAGAAGCTCAGCAAAGGCACGACACTACGTGAAAATAAATGCTACAGAAAGAGGGGGAACCCCCGAGGCACTGTTTCCTCCTCCCCCATTTACCAGCAGAGCACGATGCCCAAGGCCAGCAGGAGGGTCCCCAGGTGGACCTGGGGCAGGGCTCCTCCAGCCCCACTCTTCGACTCCCTCGGCATGTGGTAAACGATCACCAGCTTTTCTCCAGCGCCCGAGGGATCCATTTCATCCCCCTTGTAGCAGCTCCGCCCTCCGAGGTGGCCGGCTTGGGGGTCATCTCGGAGCAGGTCTTCGGCTGGATTCTCCGACCCAGCCAACGCCACGTTGACCGAGACGTCCCGCGTGCCCACGTCGTTGACAGCGAGGCAGGTGTAGGTGCCTTCGTCCTCCTTGCTGAAGTTGGGGATGGCCATGGTGCCGTTCTTGAAGACCAAGAAGTGCTCTTGGCTCTGCTTGACGTTGCCGTCCCGTGCCACGTTGGGCCCGTTGATCTCGATGCGGCGGCTGGCGGTCTGGATCTTCCACCGGATCTCCGGCGGGGGGCTGCCCGCCACGCTGCAGTGCAGGGTCAGCGTCAGGCCGTCGTACATGACCGTGTTGTCCAGGTTGGAGAGGTAGGTGAGCTGCACGGAGGGGGCGACGCAGTGGTGGTCGGGGATGTCTGTCACTGCCCTGCCCTTCAGCCTGGCGGGAGCCGCACACAGGGTGGACCCCCCCTTGGTGATGGAGACCGAGGTGCGCTCGGTCCATTTCTTCAGCCAGAAGACCTTGCAGGAGCAGTTGAAGGGGTTGTTGAAGATCTGCAGCTGGGACAGGGAGGGCAGGTTGTCAAAGGTGCCCTCAGCCAAGGTGGTTAACTCGTTGTCATTGAGCCAGAGGGAGCGCAGGTCCTTCAGGGAACGGAAAGCATCCCGGGACAGCCCGGCCAGGCGGTTGTTGTTCATCTTCAGGATCTGCAGACCGCTGAGGTTGCGGAGGTCCTGCCAGGGGAAATCCGCGATCTTGTTGTGGCTCAGGTCCAGGTTCTTCAGATGCACCAACAAGGCAAAAGCCCCCGGTTCCACCACCCCGATCTGGTTGTAGCCCAACCACAGCGACTGCACTTCAGGAACCTCGGCAAAGGAGCCCTGCCCCAGCCAGCCGATCCTGTTGGCCGACAAGGTGAGGATGGTCACGTTGGAGGACAACCCCTTGGGTACCTCCTGGAGATCCTTGTAGGCACACTCGGCCAAGAGCCGCCCATTTTTCTTGGTGGAGCAGGAGCAGGGGCTGGGACAGGCCAGGCAGGGCCCCAGGAGTGCAGCCAGGACCAGGCAGCAGAGCAGGGGCCTCATCCTTCCTCCTGGGAACAGAGACAGGGCAATGAACGGGATGGGTCTATCTGAGAAGGGGATCTGTTTTTTCTTGCCAAATACTAAGAGGAAGCACAGAAGAACAAAGCATCCACGTGATTATCCCCAGAACTCTGGCTGGAAAATACTGTTTGAAATATTCCCTTATCAGAAGGCATTTCCTCACTAAGAGCAGAGCCTTCAACTACTGCGTGAGGGGGTAACTTCCCCCTAGACCCTTTCCTTCCCCCGCTAGAAGATGTCTTTGCTTGATTTTTGATGAAATACCACCTCCAAAATGCTGTTTCCATGGGGTTCAGAGTTCACTCCTCTGAGACTGGAATGAGGAGAAACAGAGCAACCACAGCTCTTTCCCAACCAGCTTTCCCCTAAACCGTCAAGCTGTTGGGATTTTCTGCAGGGCTCTCAGACCACAAACCAACCCCCCGTCTCCATATTTTTCCATGTCATGGAAAAAAACCCAGCTTCTCAAGCGCTTTTTCTCAGCAAGGGAGCGTGGGGTCCCTGGCTGCTGGAAGTCTTCAGAGTGAAATATTTCGGAGCTAACTCCTTACTCCCCTCCCTCCTGCCTTGCAAAGGGGACGGTGCGTGCTCGGCTCCCGGCGTCTGGAGGCTGTGTCCCACCAGGGAAGAGGTTAAGTACAGCTCTGCGAGGAGCTGGCAGCCAGACCCCTTTGTCTCTGCCTTGTAGGCAAGTTTTGCTGCTCTCTCCAGTTCCCAACCCTGTCATTTAGAGCAGGAGGGGGGGACGTTTTATTGGTAATGGAGAGGCTGAATAAGACATGCACAGCTGAGGGGGGAGGGACGGGACAGACACAGAAAGGGAGGACCCTGCGGGGATTGAACACCCGAGTCCTGGGGTTCGAGGGATAGGGAAGGAGCCCCGCGGGCTCTGGGGGTGACGGAGGGATGCAGGGGGGCTCTGTCCTTGGCTGATGCCTTTGAAGCCCTTGCTTGGTGTAATTTCGGGGTGTCCCGTGCCTGTCCCAGTCCAAGCTGCCCCTCGAGGGGCAGATCCCACCACACCGCGGGATGCGGGGGGAGCAGGGCTGGCGGCGCAGCACCGGGGGG
>VXAY01001003.1:333487-372986 GCA_013399855.1 Oxyruncus cristatus
GGGGTGGAGGGGGCGGGGGGAGGCTCAGCGGGGCCGCTGCCGGTAGTTGCCGTTGATCTCCTGGGAGATGGTGACAGCCTCGGCGCCCAGCGGCAGCTTGTCGCTGTACTCGGAGCGCACCTCGAACTCCTCGCCGTTGGCTTTGGATTGCGACTCCGCCATGGAGCTGGCTGCCACGCTCTCCTCTCGCTCCAGCTCCGGAGCCCCTTCGGCTTCTCTCCGCCTCCTCCACCTGCCTCCTTCTTCCTCCTCCTCCTCCTCCTCTTCTTCCTCCACCTCTGCTTCCCCTACCTCGCTGGGATTGTAGTTCTTCTCAGACTCCAGGTAGGAGACACGGGGGTCAAAGTCAGCGGCCATGTGCTTCTCCATCTGATCCGGGTTCTGGGCCTTCATGATGAGCTTGTAGGTCTTCCCTTGGTATTTGGAGAGGAGGTGGCACCACGTGGCCCCCATCAGGGGTAAGGTGGCCAGCACCAGCAGGAAGATGCTCACCACCACGATGATGATGAGCGAGGGGATCTCTTTTTTGGTGGTGAAGACCACTTGGACCTGGCAGTCCTCCCCGAGGTAGGTGAGGCACACGGAATAGTTTGTGCCGGGGTTCAAGCCCTGGAACCAGTACGAGTTCACCCCTTCTTCAATCTTGGACCACTGGACCAAGGCGTGGCCCTTGCTGCTCTGCTGGCACAGGTAGAGCATCCTGAGGTGGACCTTCTCGGGCTGCATGTAGGTGGGTGTGAGCTGCACCCGGGCGTCGCGCTCTGACACGTCCAGAGCAATCACCCCCAGGTCAAACGTGTGCTGCTTGAAGTCGCCGCTCTGGTTGAAGGCGTGATTGGAGATGTACTTGCTGGCTTGTGTGGAGCCACACTTCTTCTCAAAGGCTGGCAGCTGGAAAGGGATTTGCCCATCTCCCGTGGACTCTGTCCCAGCTGCCAAGGATGGTTGGCTCTGCCGGGTGGGACCAAGGGGTTTGTTCCTCTCATCTGGTGTGAGCACGCTATTCTTCGCTCCCTTGGCCCCAGGCTTCTTGTCACCCGGCTGTGCTTTACCCCCCAGTGGGTCCCTCCCGGGCTGCAGCGGGTATTTCTGAGTGCCCGCCACAGCCACATTGACCGAGGTCTGGTTGCTCCCCATTTCATTGGAGGCCAGGCAGGTGTAGGTGCCTTCTTCCCTCTTGCTCAGGTGGGGAATCACCAGCGTGCCATTCTTGAAGACCAAGAAGCGCTCAGGGTCCCTTTTGGACTGGTCCTTCCCAGTGCTCTCCTTTGGGTTCCCGTTGAGCTCCAGGGTTTGGCTGGAGGTGCGGATCTTCCAGCTCACTTCGGGCAGTGGGGTGCCTGTCACAGCACAGTGCAGCGTCAGGGTGAAACCATCAAAGAGCTCAGTGGTGTCCAGGTTGGGGTAATAGGTGAGCTGCACCGTGGGTGAGGCACACTGCACGTCTGGGATCTTCCCCACCGGCACTCCTTGGAGCTGCTCCGGGAGGGCACAAGTGATAGAGTCCTTCTCAGGGATGGAGATGAGTGTGCTGTCCATCCACTTCTTCAACCACTGGAGCTTGCAGGAGCACTCAAAGGGGTTGTTGTAGATCTGCAGGTGGGAGAGGGAACTGAGCGAATCAAAGATCCCCTCAGCAAGGGTGGTGAACTTATTGTTGTTGATGCGGAGAGACCGGAGGTCCTTCAGGGTGTGGAAAGCCCCCTGAGGCACAAGAGCCATGTGGTTATTGTTCATCTTGAGCAGCTGGAGAGCGCTGAGGTTGTAGAGGTCCTGCCAGGGAAAGTCCACGATCTGGTTGTGGCTGATGTCGAGGTTTTTCAGCTGCACCAGGATGGCAAAGGCACCGGGCTCGATGGAGCGGATCTCGTTGTGTGCCAACCAGAGGGAGGTGACCTGGGTCACTTCCACGAAGGAACGCCGCTGCAGTGAGGTGATCTTGTTGGCCGAGAGGCTGAGGGTGGTCACGTTGGAAGGCAAACCCGTGGGCACCACTTGGAGATCCTTGTAGGCGCAGTCGGCGAACTGGTGGGCGTACTTGTCCACGCAAGCGCAGGGCTCGGGGCACGCCCGGGCCAAGCCGAGCAGGGCCACTAGCCACAGGGCCAGCAGCGGGGCCATCTCCCCCTGCCAAGGGATACAGGGGGTCTCAGGGCTGCCGGCCCACGTCCCCGCCCCGCTCCCGGCCCCGGTCCCCGCCCGGCGGGAGGCGGCGGCGGGGCCGCGCCCCATTGTCTGCACTCGGCTCCCCCCCGCCTGCCGCCCCCTCGCCCCTCGCTCGTGCTCATCCCCTCTTCCCCTTCGCGCTCGTTTTCCTCCCTTTCCCATCTAGCTCTTCCCATCCTTCTCACTCTCTTTTTCTCGTCTTGATTAGGTTTTTCTTTCCCCCAGCCCCTCAAAAATTAATTAAATCTCGTTTTCTTTCTTCTCTGCTTTAATTTCTCCTTTTTCGATTATTTCTTTCCCTTTTCTTTTTTCTTCCTTTCTTTCAGCTTTCCTGTCCCCACTTTTCTCCCTCCCATCTCCATTTCTCCCTAGTTCTCTCCTTCCCTGTTTTCCACTCTCCCTGACTCCCTCCTTCGCCCCTTTCCCCCCCTTCCCGCACCGTACCGGGGCTGACCCCGCACCTTACCCGCTCCTAAGTGCCGTTAAGCAACACGCAGCCCTTCTCCTCGCCGTTGCCGGCCCTCCGCATCCTCCTCCCGACCCCCGTCCCTGTGGCACGGAGGAGCCTCCGCCAGCCCGGACACGACGGTGAGGGGCGGGGGGACCCCACCCGTCCCCCCGCACCTCTCCGGGCTGAGCTGTGAGCCGGAGCGGGGCCGTACGGGCACTGGGCTGCCGAGGCGACAGCGAAAGGGAGGAATTAGCATTTCTGCCAGCCTCCCCCTCCGCTCGGCTGCCCCCTCCCTCCTCGCCACCCCTTTCCCATCCCACCACCCACCCACCGCCGCCGCTCGCCAGCCTGCGGCGAGGACGGGGCCGGTTGCTCCCGCGACGGGCGCGGCACCTTCTTAGCCCCCCCAGCCCCCGCAAATACCAAAATAACCAAAATAAACACCCACCCGGCAGAGCAACGAGTACAACTCCGCTCGCTTGGCAGCAGGCGTTATCCAGCCCACCCCGTCCGCCGTTTTGACTTCCCCGGTGCCCCCCCGGCGGGACCGAAACGCCGTCGGGGCGGATGCGGGACGCGGCTACCCCCGTCCTCCCGGGACGTCGCGGGGTCGCAGCCCTTCGGGGAGCGCTTGTGGACGGGGATGCGCAGGTTGGACCCTCCCGCCCTCGGTCCCCGGGCGGTGCTGCCATCCCCCTGCGCCCGATCCATGCGGTATTTCCACGGGCGACGAGCGGCGTGTGCCAGCCGGACCCGTCGCTCGGTGCTCATTGAACGCAAAGCGCTTTTAAACACAGAGGGGGTAGGAGATGGGAGGGGATGGAAATACACGGGCGCTGCCGGGCGTCCCCAAGACGGGACCGTTCTCTAGCAGCTTCCTCCCGAAGGTTTCAGGCCCTTGGAAAGCCGCAGGGAGCCCCCTATTCCCCTCGTGGTTTCGCCTGGACGTGTGGGGCTGTTCTCCCCCTCCACCCCCCGATCCTGCCCCTCTCATCGAGAAACCATTGATTTTGGGAGCGCGATCGATTCCTGCCTCCCGCCATCCCTCCCTTCCCCCCCTGCATCCCTCTATCCTCGCCCCTCCGGGAGTTCTGCCGGGGGGTGCCGAGGCGGACTCATCATGGATTCGGATGTGTCAGTCCACTCCTCCCGGTGTCCCCGACCCGGCTCTGTCGCGACAGCCAGCGGCCCCGCCTAGAGCTGCGGCTACCGCCCCTTCCCCGTTCCCCACGGGGACTTCACACATCCCGGGGAGCTTCAGGCGTGGGGACCCCCGGCGATCTTAGGGGGGGCCCCGCCGCCTCCCTGCTTGCTCGCAGGCAGGGTAAAAGCCCGGCCACCTCTCCCTCGGCGGGAGCTCGGCTCCGCATCCCCGCCTCGAGGCCACGGGATGGGCGTGTTCTTCCAAGGACGGGGAGAGGGAGGAGGGAGCGGAGAGGGGGTGATGACTGGAGGGACAGAGCACAAGTTGCTTGACAGCAAAATGTCAGATTTGATCCTCGATGACGGCTCCCATCCTCCCGGAGCCGTGTCCAACACCCCCCCCCCAGCCTGACACCTGCTGCCCGGCACGGATTGGGCCAAACCCAACCAACACTCCACAAGGAAAGCCCTGGGAATGGTCCAAGGGGACTGTCCCGAGCAGATGGACAAGGCCACCTTGGTACAGGGGGTTGCAGAGGGGCCACACAGAAGGCAGGCACCGCTTCAAATCTGGTGGATACATCCACAGGGCAGCACTTCCATGTCTCCCTTCCTGCTGGAGCAGTTTGAACGGCAGTGGTGCTCTCAGCATCCTGGGAGCTGAGCCATGACTCATTCCCATCCCACCCCTGTGGCTGGCTGGTCACCCAAGCATGTCCTCACCCTCACCATGACACTCCCAAGCACCCGCTCTCAGGGAATTACAGCATCAGGCTTTTGGAGTTGTGGTTTATAGGCATTTTTCTCTCACTTTGCTCACTCTCTGAACACCCGTGGGCTGTCACACTCTCTCTCCTGAGCCCCACAGTAGGGAGTCCTGTGGTCAGTGGGGCAGCACTTGGGGGTTCAGCATCTCCAAACAGATCCACCCTGCTCCTCACGCAGGTTGTTCCACACCCCAGGCTCCCCGCGCTGCTGTGGGGCTGCAGGACCACGGATCAGCCCACGCTGGTGTCACCCCGTGGCTGCAGAGCTCAGGTGGGAGACACAGGGGTGGAAAACTTGCTTTGAGGAGCATGGAAGGGGGTTAAAATGCCACAAGGATGTGACCAGCAGGGAGAGGACACTCGTTTTCTGTCTTGACTGCTATCCACGGCGCTCTGCTGAGCTCTTCCGAAGATGCCTTCATCCATCATGCAAGAGGAAGGAACCCAAGTGTCCTAGATACAGTGGCAGCATTTCAGGAACATTTCATGTTGTGCTAGAAATGGGTCAGGGATGAGGCACGTGTGGCAAGATGGATACACATCCCTCCTCATGCTCCTGAGGGCCAGACCCTCACCTGGACACTTGGGAGGGAGCACGAAGCAGCATGGCATGGGATACACCAGCCATCCAGATCCCCACTCACCCCTCCCCAGCTGGCACAAGGGGTTCATGTCACCATTTGTGCCTCAGTTTCCCATGGGCTGAGAGCAGGGAGTAACAACAGTGCTCTGGTGGCTCTGCAGTCATGGATGGATGGATGGATGGATGGAAGAGCAGACTTTGGAGCCTGCTCCTAACACCTCACTTGCCTCAGCCCCAGGCACCCCAAGTTTCATTGTGCTCCTAAACACGTGGCAAGTAGAGGCTGGTGTTGACCGTCACAGCTCCAGAGACACAAATCCCACTGGTCAGGGACATTGCCTACTTCAGAAAGAGAAGGCCAAGCCACCAGGCTGGGCTCTCCTGGCTTCCCCAACTCCCCCAGGATCAGGTGAGCACATGAACCACCAACCTAGGAGCATCCTGGTTGCAGGACCTGCCTGCCCAGAGACAATGTGGCTTCTCCTTCCACTCAGAAAAGTCTTTCCTCGGCTTGGCCTCAGCACTTCTCCAAATATTTAAGAGTCTCGACCACCCCGTCCTCTCTGTTGCTGTTCCATGGGATGCAAACCTGTTCAGGTGGTAGTAGAGTTATGTTTTTATTAGGAATGTAATCCAGGTAACCTTTCCCAGGCTCATCAAGGCGAATCCTCCTCTGCACTAGACTTCCCCCACCCTGGCCAGCAGACCTGAGCGATCCCGCAGGGCACGATCAACGCAGAGGAACCAGCCCTCTGGCTCTAATTAGTTTTGCATGATTGTTGGGGAAAGAAATCCGTTTTCATAACCAGAAAGGATTTATGCTTCCCCTTCTGGCCTTTTTTTTTCCCCCCTCCTAAGTGCCAGAGCACTTTGCTTGAGGCTGGCGGGGAGTCGTTTTACGAATGGTTTAGATTGAGCAATGCATTATTAATAACAGCCAATCAAGCAAGCAGGATAATATATATCATTTTGGGAGGCTCGCTTAATTCAGTGAAGTTATTTATTGTGCTAAGAGAACCCAGAGAGACCCTGAGTCTTCCTGGAAGGGGGATTTTTCACAGGGTGGCTATGGGTGGAAGGGATGTCTGCACCAGTGTCAAAGCTTCCTGTTGGAGGTGGAAGCTGGTGGGGCTTTTGGGGAGCCCTCAAAGCCCTTTTCTCCAGGGTTTGAGAGCTGTTGGGTGCTGCTCTGCTCCCCTCACAGTGAGAGACCCTTTTCTGGCCGGATGAATGAGCTTTACGGCAGCTCAAGGCAAGAGAAACAGCTAATCCTGCTCCTGCAGCCCATTGGCCCCGTCATTGTTTTACAGGGCTTTGATGAGGCCGCTGACAGCAGACAGATGGGCTCTGCCCTCTGCCCGCGCCCCTCACGAGGCTGATCCCCCGCAAAACCCTCGAGCAGCCTCCTCGGGGTAGATTTGGTGACAAGCCTTGTGTGTCAACGTGCCGGCTCCTTTGGGATCGCTGCTGTGACAGGAAGAACTCATCGCTGTGTCCAGGACGTGGCTTGCTCCCAGAAGATGGGAGGCACTTTTCCTCCCTGTGTCCCCCGTTTTCCAAGCCTGGCAGCTCCCCATGCACCCTCCTGGAGGGGAGACCCTCACCCCTCCCTGCCCCCTTTTACCCTTCCCTGCCCACCTTCACCCTTCCCTGTTCATCTTCACCCTTCCTTGTCCGTCTTCACCCTTCCCTGCCCACTTTCACCCTTCCCTCCTCACCCTCCCTGTCCACCTTCACCCAGCTCAAGCCCCCCAGAGCCCCTGCCCACCCCTCCCACCCCTCTCCCTCTGTGCCCAGCACAGCAGCCCAGACACCTCAGTGACGGCCACGGTGCCCCCCACGCACGGCAGGGATCAGTTGGTGGGCCCTGGGGATGCGGGTGGTGTGAGACGTGGGGGTGTGAGCGCGCACGAGTGGGTGTGAGCGCGCACGAGTGGGTGTGAGCGCGCACGAGTGGGTGTGAGCGTGCACAAGTGAGTGAATTCACACGTGAGTGTGAGCGCCACCGGGCGCGAGTGCCCCGAGGACAGCGCCAGCCCCGGTGCTCCAGCTGTGTGAGGCTGTACAAAGAGGACACCTGGTGGCGTGTGCCCCTCACTGCCGTGTCACACACGAGCCCTGCTCGGGGACACCCGATGTGGCCGCCTTCGACTGTCACCAGGGACACATCCAGCCTTGGTGGGGGGAGGTCCTGAGGGGCGGGGAGCGAGGCAGGGTGAAGAGAACCCCAAGCATCTCCCCTCCTGCCTGGCTGGAAAAAGGAGCAAGAAAGATGCCCCAATAAATTACATTGGCCTGTGTAGTGTAATTTATTTTAGAAAGATGTTAATTGGATTAGGCTATTTCTTCCCCATAGAGCTGGCCCAGGGGCCTGAACCTTTTAAGCCCAGTGCTGGAAGCAGAGAAGGTTTGGAAGTCCTGTTTAATGCTGCTGAGAGCTTCCCTGCACCCCTGGTGAGCATCCCTGCACCCCTGGTGAGCATCCTTGTGTCCCTGGTGAGCATCCTTGTATCCCTGCATCCCTGGTGCAGTTAACCTGAGACCTGGCCAGCTCAGCTCACCCCACAGTTGCGTTCACTCCTCTTCCAGCTCCCGGAGGATGAGGTTGCGCTGTGCCAGCACCTTGGCTGCCCTCTTGGTGAGCAGCTTCTCCTGCACGAAGGGCCAGAGGAGGGTGTAGCTCTGTGCATTGCGGTGGGTGAGCATCATCTCCATATCCAGGCTCACAGGGAGTGCCAGGGCTCCCCAAAGATCCTGCAAGGCCTTGGCCTTGGCCAGGGTGCCTTCGCTGAGTCGCTGCTGCAGGAACCTTTTCAGCAGGTTCTTCAGCCTGTAGGAAGGGGCCTCGGGCACCTTGTCCCTGACCAAGGACAACATATCCATGTAACCACACACAATGTGGCAGAAGTCCACTTTCCTGCCCATGGCATCCAGGGCATTAAAGAGAGCAGGCAGCTCCAGATCCCAGAAGTTATAGAAAATTAGGATGGGTCTGGGGAGCAGGGAGAGGTACCAGAGGAGGTACTGCACTGCCACCTCCAAGGAGATGCTCTGGGGGAGCAGTGCCAGCACTGACTCGGGGGTCTGGATCAGCGTCTTGAAGGAATGGTCTCCGTTCACTGCCGCCATCTCCATGATGTGCTGGGCTGCAGAGGGGAAAGGATGGGGCTGGAGTAAGTGTTTGGGGGTGCCCCTCTCTGCCCCTCAGCCCCTGGGAAAGGCAATGCTCACTTCTCGGATCAACCTTCAGGCTGAGGAACACCAAAGCACCCGGCTCCAACCTGTCGTCCAAGGGGCTGGTGGGGCCAGTGCTGTTGTGGGGTGAGGTGCCACTTCTGGACCACGTGGGGCTGGAGAGCTTCTTGCTGTCCTTGGGCTCGCTGAAGGCCTGCAAGAGATTGGAGAAGGGATCCAAGTCCCATCTGCCTGCTTGGACCTGGCTGGGAAGTCATGAGGAGCACCCTTGGGTGCCCCATTGGCAATAGACAGGGATCTGCTTGTGGCAATGCCACAAAAACCACAGGTGTGATGTCCTGGCACTGGGTGTGTCCTGTGTCTGCAGTGGGCTGGAGTCCAAAGAGGGGAGCCCTGTTGAGAGCCCAAAAACAGGGTCAGAAACAAGTGAACAAGAGCAGAGCCCTGAATCCAGCTTGTCCTGAGCAGGGTTGGGATTCAGGCACTAACACACAGGTCTGGGGATTGCTGTCCCTCGCTGTTCATCTCATATGGATGCGGATCACGGAGGGACATAAACATGCCTGAGCAACCTCACTCCATGAGATACTTAAAGATCTTATTGGTGTCTAGAGGAAACCGGATCAGGATGACTGGATCAGGTCAGAAGGAGGTTTGGAGCCTCTCCAGGCTCAGCAGATCCAGTGCCTACGGCAGTGTTTCCCAAGGATGAACAAAAGTAGCCACACCACCAGCCCCTGCCCAGCATCAGCAGGGCTGAACATCCACAGTGAATATCTCCCTACAGGAGGAGTAGGACAGCAACACATTCAAGAGGCTCCAAACTTGGTTTCCTTCCCTCTTTCCCCCCAGGACAATCCTGCACCTCTTTCCTGGGTATCCTGCAGTGACGGGACATCCATCTCCCTCCACAACAGATCTCTGCAACTTCACCCCCAGCCCAGGAGTGGTGGAAACACGGCTGGACAGACATCTTCAGGCTCCTCAGCTCAGGGAATGTGGGATTTTTACCCCAAGGACCTCTCTCTGCTACACCCTTAAATCCACATCATACTACAGGACACCTGGTTCACTCAGGGATTTCTCCCAGCAAGCTGCTAACATCTCCCAAAGCCCCAGCCTTGGGATTTTTTGCCACTAGCAGGGACTGGGGACAGGTTTTAGCCCTACAACTTTCTTTTTCCCTTTGTTAGAAATGAATCAGAGGAGCCAGGAAAAACAGGGAAGGAAGAAATGAATAAGGAAGCCAGCAGTGGCTGGGATTTAATCTGGAAACAGCTTTATTGAAAGAGTAAGAAGAGCTTCTGCATTAGTTTATACAAAAAAAAAAGAAGGTATTCACCCCTCATTAAGCCAGTATTGGAAAACCAACCCCACTTTCCGATCCCAAATCAGCCACATTTGCCTCTGGTTCCCAGGGTGTCCCCTTCTAGTGAGGGTGACATGGTATCCCATCAAGGATCACACCCCTTGGATCATCTCACCACCTCAGCCAAGGCCATTTGGTTGCCACACACCAGTTTGCAGCACCAGAGTTGTGAAATGTCACTTTGGGGGTGCTCAGGTGGTCGATCCCTGCTCCGGTGGCTCCCGGGAGCGTCTCAGCCCGTGCAGGTACAGGGCTGATGAACTCTGTAAGCACAGATGCTACATTCAACTCACAAATTCGATCTTTAGATCAAAATTGATTGGTTTTAAGCTGAGAACCACTTCCCAGGAAGCCACAAGGACCGACTAGGAAGGGTTGCCTCGGGGGATCCCACCTCAAAGCAGACCAAGGCGGGGTTTACAGCTGCTCCAGAAAACCAGGAGCATAGGTTGGGGAGAACTAGATTTGGGATGGCCCGGATGCCCTGCCACCTGGGAGCACCTGAAGTGGAAGAGAAAGCCACAAGCAAGTCTCTGGGTGCTGCTGAGAAGGAGAAGGCTTGGCTCCAAGCACAGCTGGAGGAAAGGGAAAGGCACCCAGAGACGATGGGGTGCAGCTGCCTCTTCTCCGGCAGCGCAGCTCAGGGAGGGAGGTCTGGCATTACACTCACCACCGTGTCCTCCTCGCTGTCATCCGAGCTGCAGATGATGATGCTGGTGATTTCTGTGGGAGGAACGGGAAGATGCTGAAGCTCCAAGACCGTGATTCTGGATGGCACCAGATCAACTCTCCTGGGTTTTGCCGCAGGACCACGAAACACCCAGCCCTTGGATGCACCCTAAGGTGGGGGCAACCTTTCCACTGCTGCTTCACCCCATGGATACCACACCAGCCCCTCCAGAAGCTCCATTCCATCCTCTATCCTGTTTGCAGAGCTGATCCCAGGACTCCTCACTGCAGGATGCAGTGGGGTTGGCTCAGCCTGGGGAAGAAAACGTGTTTTCCTAAGAATTATGGTGGGTTTTGCTCCAGGAAAATTTACTGCTCCTGGAGCAGGAGGCAGAGGAGTCTTTCTGCACTTTCCCTGCTGATATGCTCTTCCCTAAGCCTGGATCTTGGCTACCTTGAAAGCAGGACATGGAGCTGGATGGAGCATCCACATCCACCCCGAGCACTGCTGTTGTATTTATTCCCTGGGAAGCAGCTCCCGCCCTCAGCTTCTCTGACCCAGGGGAGGTTGGCCAAGGCTCTGAGTGCCTGGGGGTGCAGAGAGGCTGGGAATGGGTGCCCATAATGGAGAGAAAAGCATGGGATAACAAGGAGGGCAACATTCACGGCCCCCACCTGCATCATCCGTGTGGCTGCTGGTGGCAGGGGTGCTGCTGCAGTTCCGTCCGGGCATGGAGGTGCTCGGCTCCCTTTGGAAATCCCACCGTTTTGAACTGGGATCACTGGGGCCCGACATGTCGTCACACTCCAGCTTCAGTATTTTGGGAGAGATCTGGCTGCTCCTTTCCATGCAGGGAAACATCCGCTTGTGCCATGAGGAGACAGGGAGAGCCTGGACAGGGGAGAGTACAGGGCGTAGAAGGTGCCGGGGTGGCAACTCCTGGTCCCCAAGGGCTCCTGCCTGGCCGGGATGGTTCTTACCGTGTCCATATGCACCTCCTCGAGGTTGGTGGGCGAGGTGGGCAAGGTACTCTGGTTTTTGGGCTGGACTTGATCCTCTTGCTGCGGAGAGAATGCAGAGCAGCATTAGGGTGGATGTGGAGAACACGGACCCCTCTGCAGAGCTGGGGTGCCCCCAGGCAGCACGGGGGGCAGAGACACCCTCAGGAGGGGGGGAAACTGAGGGACAGCCTGGCCCTGTGGCTTGGCTCAAAGTTTGTGCTCTAGTTGTGGTTTTCCCTGTGGAAAGTGAGGGATGAAGCAGCAGGCTCGGAGAAGAGCGATGGGGTAGGCAAATGCCTGGGAGCTGGAAAACCCCAGGGAGGTTTGTTGTTGAAGAAAAAATGGGACTGATGGGCTGCGGAGGGGAAGGTAGACCCCTGGGAAAGGTAAGAGGAAGGGAGAATCCATGTTTTTGCTGATGCAGGAGGCCTCCCCACAGGGCACCACATAGGGATGAAACACTGATGTCTCACCATGTTGTTCTCCAGGGCCACCTCAACCACAGGGACAGGTTGGCATTCAGTATCTGCAATGGAGAGAACAGGGTTGAGATCCCAAGTTAGATCCTCCAGGGTTCCCACCGGGCCCTGGCAACAGCCAAGCTGGGAAAACCCTGCCTGACAGCTGCAGCAAGGAAGGGACAGCTCTGGTCTCTCTTCCCTTTCCCAGCCCTTTGGTCTGGGATGGCCCAAGGGTTTAGGAGACTCTGGAAACCCAGAGCCTGTTAGACTGGTGGGAGACCACAAAGGGGTCTGGCCATATAAGCAAAGGAGCAAATCTTGGCCCCAGTAGAAATAAGGACCAACAGGAATGGGTCTGGGCTTGTCCCGCTGCAGGGAGCAGAAGTGGAAGAAGAAGAGAAGTTATGGATGCTTCCATCCCTGGAAGCATTCAAGGCCAGACTGGACAGGGCTTGGAGCAACCTGGTTTAGTGGAAAGTGTCCCTGCTCATGGCAGGGGTGGAACAAGATGAGCTTTAAGGTCCTTTCCAACCCAAACCATTCCATGATTCTCTGATTCCCGCAGCAAGTCCTCACCTGGGTGCCCTGTGACACGCTCCACCAGCGCCTGCAGCCTGGCCCTGCACTCGGATAAGTCCCCGGGCTGCCCTCGGTCCATGGCCACTGGCATCTGCAGCTGCTGGAGCTCCTGCAGCGAGCCCTTGATGAAGGGCTGCATGTCCATCACCTCCTGCTCCGTGGCGTAGAGGCTCATCTTCTCCACCAGCCTCTCGCCCGCCTCCATCCGCCGCAGCACCCCCTCCACGTGCCGCAGCTCCCGCGCCAGCTCCCGCCGGCCCTGCTCCTGCCGCGCCTCCACCAGCCCCACCAGCTCCTCTTCCTCCCGCCGGATCAGCCGCACCAGCTGCTCCACGCGCTGCCGGATCAGCTCCCGCATCTCCCGCTGCGCCTCCTCCAGCCGGGCGGCCTCGCCCTGCAGGGACGCGTAGGTGGCCTCGAAGCCGCTCCGGCGCCGCCGCAGCTCCCGCTCCATGGAGCTCAGCTCCTCCTGCCTGCGCTGGGTCTCGCTGCGGATGTCGCGGAACGGCGCGTGCTGGTTGTCCAGCAGCGCGCACGAGCAGCACAGCGCCTTCTCACACCTCTGGCAGTAGATGCTGGCAGGGAACACGAGCGTCCTTCAGAGCCGGCACGGCACTGGGGCGGGAACAGCAGCTCTGCCGCGCTGCCCACCGTTCCCCCTGCCCCAGGGACAGTGCCAGGGGAAGCTGAGCCACGGGGGCTTTGCCTCCCTGCACCAGCTGCAGGGGCGGCCATGAGGATGGGCCTTCAACCCTCCTTTGCTGCCCTCCCTCCTCCTGGGCTCCTGCCAAACCCATGTCACACAGAATCATACAATGGCATCTCCTGAGCCGCAAGGGACCCACAAGGACCATCAACGTCCAACTCCAGGCCCTGCACAGGACACCCCACCAATCCCACCATGAGAGCATTGTCCAAGCGCTCCTTGAGCTCTGGCAGCCTTGGGGCCGTGACCACTGCCCTGGGGAGCCTGTTCCAATGCCCAACCACCCTCTGGGGGAAGGATCTTCTCCTAACATCCAACCTATACCTCCACAGGCACAGTTTCATGTGATTCCCTTGGGCCCTCTCACACCTTGCTCCTGCCTGGGGTCTCACCAGGGTGCAGCTATTCCTCTCCAAAGGCAGGTGATGAAACCCCTTTGGTAGGGTTGCTCCTGGAGCAGCAGCCCCAAACCCCTTGGAACAGGACGGGATGCAGGAACAAGGCACCACTCTCACCTGCAGACGGGGCTCTGGTTGGGGTGACTGGAACTGTTGCAAAAAAGATTACAAGACTTCCTGGTGTCTTCCAAGAATTGATGGGCTGACTCAGCACGAAGCTCCTCCACCTTCCTGACTTTGTGAGTCTTCTTCTTGTGCCACCACTGATGGTCCTCAAAGCACTTGGCACAGAAGAACTCCTCACACTCGCAGCACCACACCAGCGCCACTTCGCCCCGGCACCGGCTGCAAGTGGGACCACCGTGGCTGGTGATCTGCTTGTAGACCCTCAGCCGGGCCTGCAGGTTGGTGAAGAGCAGGTTGTCCATGTCTGGGATGCCGTTGGCCTGCGGGATGGCCGTGCAGCACACAGGGCACTGCCCGACGGGCTTGTTCTCACTCAGGCAACCGAGGCACAAGGTGTGGAGGCAGGTGAGGAGCTTGAGGTGTGGCGATTCCTGCCGGCAGCCCTCGCAAAGGAGGAACTGGAAGTCATCTTCCACCGGCGGAGGGTGGGATGGAGGTGAGCACACAGGTGCATCCGGCTGGGGTCTTGTCTCCATGGGGGCAGCGGCACCGTCTCCATCTAGGTGGGATGTGGAGGAAAGACCGCCATGAGATGGAAGTTTGGGAGGCTCAGTCCCACCTGTGGTCGTCCCACTTCACCCAACCGCTGTGGGGGAGGGATGAGGGAGCCACAGGGTGTGTTCGAGGCTCTTCTCCTCCCCTCCTGCCGAGGGCGAGCGGATGGCAGCACTCCGGGTGCTCTCCCTCGGAGATTCTCTGCTGGATGCAAAGGGTTGCTCTCCCCCCTACCCTCTGTGTGGGACCCTCGGAGGCTCTCCTCCACCCTCCCCAACCGCCTTCCTTTTCAGGAATTTTGGATTTCAAAACTGGGGGTGGGGCAGGGGAACTAAAGTAAAACTATTTTCGTTTTGCTGCTACTGCCTTTTCCTGTTCTGCATGCAGGAAAAGCAGGGGAGGGAAAAGGGGGGACCCTGGCAACGGTCCCCAGAAATTCCCGCAAAACCTCCCAGGCAGCACTGAGATGCTGGCACAAGCCAACACCCAGAGGTGTCCCCTTCCCAGCTCCTCGTCCCCCCAACCCTCCCCCAGGCCGGCAGGGCAGAAACCCTCCTCCCCCCGCCAGTAAAGCCGGGACTCCACTTATCACCTCCCTCCTGAAACGGTTTTGTACCCTAAAAACTAACACGCACACACCCCCTTCCAAGCAGGCAATGCCCGCAGGTCCCTTTGGGGAACTCTGCATCGGGCTTTGTCCTCCTCCCCACCCCGCCTCCCTCCCCAGAAAAGCGGGGAGCCCCTCGTTACCCGCTGGGGGTCCGGGACCGGGCGGCCGGGGGCCGGCGGGGCTGTCGGGCATGAGAGCGGTCAGAGGGGACAGCAGCCCCAGTTCACTTTCGTTTCCTCAGCCTGGCTGGAAAAGAAGGAGGAGGAGCTGGTGGCAAAAAGGCGGGGAAGGCACGGGGGAGGGTGCCCGGCCGGGAGGGACCGAGGGAGCTGGTGGGTGGGAAAGGAGCGAGATGGGGGTCCCCCGCTCCCACCCTCTGCCCGCCCTCTGCCTGGGGGGGCCGGTGGAAAACCCGAGGGACGCAGAAATGCAGGGAACGGTGGGATGTTGGTACTGGGGCGGAATGTTGGTACCGGGAGGGAGGGCAAGCCGGCACCGGCGGGACGCTGGTACGGGGGTGGAGATGCTGGCACCAGGAGGACATTGGCACCGGGGGGATGCTGGCACCGAGAGGGGTTCGGATGGCAAAGCTCTGCTCCAGCTGTTAGACAGGACCCCCGAGCTGTGCTGTCCGGGTGTTGTCTCGGCTGCAAGAGCTGCTGCTCTCTCTGGGGCAGTGTCAGGCTCCCACTTCAGCCGAGGGGGGCTTTAAATCCTCATTATTGTCATCCTCTATCCTGGGCAGCGCCTCGCTTGGATCTCCACTACGTTTTGAGCCGGCGAGATGGAGGGTGGGGGGCTTTGGCATGGTGGGAAGGCCACGCTGGAGCAGGAATTCCTCGGAAAACTACCTTTCCCGCTTCCCTGTGGGGTCGGGGTACCCTCCGGAGCCCCCCATGGTGAATGTGTGATGGAGAGCCCCGTCTTCCCCATGGCCGGCGGAGCGTTTCCCCGGCAGGGCCTCTCCGCAAAAACTCACCGAGCCGTGAGCCGTGAGCCGTGAGCCATGAGCCGTTCCGTCCCTGTGCCGTCAGCAGCCACATGACGAGCGGACCAGGAAGCGACAGCGGCTCCCTCCTTCCTGCCCTCAGCATCCTCAGCGCGGCCTCCGCTCCCCAGGGCCACGGGGCTGCTGGCCGAGGGCACCCCAGGGTCATCCCCGGCTCCAAGGGGGAAACAAAGTGAGGAGAGACCGCGGGGTCGCAGCTTTTGTCTCCCGGCTCGGCTCCTGCCCAGAGGGTCTCCGGGAGGATGTGAAGCCTCCAGCCCCCCATCTGGGGTGAGACTCCGGCCAGGGAAGCCCCTGAAGGATTGGATTTCTTCCAGCAAATGTCCTCCTGTAATGTGACTACAGCAGGGCTTGTCAGCTGCATCTCTCATGGCAGGGACGTTGGTGACAGGGATGGAGGCGGCTGCGATGGCAGCAGGGAGCCAGGATTAGAGGAGCACCTTGGAGCACCAGGAGCAAGGCCGTGTGCAAGGCACCAGCACCATGTTCAGCCGGTCAGGATACCAAGCCCTTCCCTTGGGAGACTTTGACCGCTTCCAGCAGTCCAGCATTGGGTTCTACGGTGCCCAGAAGGGGTTTTTCTGCTTCAGAGACAAGCAAGACCCGCTGGGACCGGCTGGGAATACCACAGGTGACTCCCACACCTAGAGGGGAGCTGCTGCCTTCCTCCCTATTGCCCCTGGTGCTGTCGGGTGTTGCACTGTCTGGGTGCCCCCCCACACTGCCGGCTGCCCTGGGTGCAGGGTGCGTGGGGGGAGAGGCTTGGATGGGGGTTCACGGGCAGGGCAGGGGGGTTTGGAGCAGGTACATCCCCCTTTCACCCTCCTTGCAGACACCTCCCAGGGTTGGCTGTCCTGGATCTGCCATGGGATTATCACCTCCTTGGTTTTCTTGCTGATGATTGTCACCTTCCCCATCTCAGGGTGGTTTGCCTTGAAGGTAAGTGAGAAAGGCAGGTGAGGAGTGGGATGACAACCAACCTCCATAACGGGACCGTTACGAGCTGCCCCTGGTCCTGGCATTGCAGGACCCAGGGTTTTGCTTCTGCCCTGGTCTAAACTTTCCCATTCCAGGTCGTGCCCACCTACGAGCGAATGATCATCTTCCGCCTGGGCCGCATCCAGGCGCCGCAGGGACCCGGCGTGGTCCTGCTGCTGCCCTTCATCGACCACTGGCAGCGGGTGGATCTGAGGACGAGGGCCTTCAACGTGCCCCCCTGCAAGGTGACTGCCATCACTCAGGGCGGGATGGAGAAATAGCTCTCAAATTCCCAGAGCAGGTGGATTTTGGGATGGTCTGACCCTTGGTGACCCAGCTTTCAGCTCCTCCTGGCAAGGCCAGGGACATTGTAGTTGGTGCTGTGTTGTCAGAGTCCTCACCTGTCTGAGATCAAAAAGCTCCTGTTGCCTTGTTCAGTGGGTGTTCCTGGCTGGAGACATCCCAAAACCATCAATCTCCAGCCTTCCCAGATGTCTTTCAATAACAGCCCAATCCCGGAAACTGTCCTCACCATCCAAGCTAGCCCAAAATTAATTATTTGGATTGGTTTCATTCCTAATAATCCTCTTAATAAAGACAACTGGGAATGCCTTTGCTCCCAGGATCTACACACAAGGGTTGGGCCGGGGGCCGGCGAGGGGAAGAGATCCTGACTCCTTTCTGCCCCAGGTGACCTCCAAGGATGGGGCAATCATCTCCATGGGTGCCGATGTCCAGTTCCGGGTGTGGGACCCTGTGCTGTCCGTCATGATGGTGAAGGACCTCATTGCGGCCACCCGGATGACAGCACAGAACGCCATGACCAAGACCTTGATGAAGAAGAGCCTCCGTGAGATCCAGGCGGAGAAGCTGAGGATCGGGGAGCAGCTGCTGGTGAGGACTGCCTAAGAGCCCCCAGGACACCCAAACCCTTGGGATCGTGGTGCGGAAGTAAGAGTAAGGAGAAGATGGAGCTGATGAAAGTCCATCTGGCCACAGACCTGGACAAGCAAGGGAGCTGGGAAAATGTGGTGATTAGCAGGGAGCAGATACTTTCAGATCTCCAGAGCTCTGTGGCTCATCTTAAGGACTTTGGCTGCATAGAAAGGCTCACGTGTTGTGATTTGACCTCCTTATCTCCATCAGGAAAATGTCTGGAGGGAGGCTTTGGGTGAGAGAAGAAGGACAAGGTGGTGACAGAGGGGCAGTGAGTCCTGCCTGCAGTCAGCCTGGGCCAGGCCAAGATGTTGTGGGTTCAGTGTGTACAAGGGGTGATATAAAAAAAGGCTGAGGGGTATCTCTGGGGTGCCTGGGGTGATTTGGAGGCCAGAGATACTGCCTGGTGGAGCACCACGCCAGGACGTGTTGCCCAAGGGGGAACAAGGAAAAGGGCCATGGAAAGAGGAACAAGACTGAGCTGTCTCCCCTGTCCCAACCTCCTCCAAGCTGGGAGAGCAACTGGAGGAGGGGGGTTTGAATGTGAGAGTTGACAGCCTGGAGGAAGAGGAGGACTATTGAGCCTGGTCTAACAGCCCATTGGTGGGTAGCAGCAGCACAAGCTATAGGATGCCAGTGGTTGGGGGTGCCATGGTGTGGAGGTGGTCTCCATGGCCATATCCAGCTCTGCCTGGGCTGTCAACACCTTTCCCTTTCTTCCCAGTTGGAGATTAATGACATGACCAAGTCCTGGGGCCTGGAGGTGGACCGGGTGGAGCTGAGCATGGAGGCTGTGCTGCAGCCACCCCGGGAGAACCTGGCGGGCCCTGCGGCCACTGTGCCACCAGTGCCGGGGCTGGAGGGGCTGGATGGCACCATTCAGCAGCTGGCTGCCCACTTCTTCGGCGGCACCCTGGCTCTGGCCGGCGGCGGGGCCGGCGCTGCGGAGGCAGGTAACCAACCCTGGGTCACTGCTCCTCTGCTGGGGGGTGTCCCTGCTGCCCAGTGACCTTTGTGTCCGCTGGCTGTCTGACAGAGGAGTCAAAGTCTGGGAGATGTCACGCTCCTACGAGCACAACACAGATAGGCTGGTAGCAGGGAGGAGAGAGGTCTGCCTTGGGCACGGCTCCGTACAGCACGTGGCACAGAACCAGCACTTCAACAAGACATTGGAGAAGGGACGGGGAGGGGCAGAAGCAGATCTGCAGGAGCCCCGGGCTCAAGACCAATTCATATCTCAGCATTTCCACCAGGCAAACTTGAGCTTGAGTTTGCCAAGAGTCACGTGGACTTTTTTCCAGAAACTCTGCACCAATTTGTGCCCCGTTAACTTTTCAGGGATAATTTTCCTTGCCTTGTTAGCCAGGGAAGAGTAACCCATGGCAGACAGTGGAGCAGGAACTGGCAAAAACAGTTGCCCTCTTCTTGCTTAGCTGGAGACTTGCTGGATAAGTGGCTTGTTTTCCTCTGCAGACCTTTTCTGGTGGGTCTGGGTCACCACACAAAGGTGTCCCCTAATCTGTCCCGTTGTCCCCAGCAGACAGTGTGGAGATGGTGAACGAGGTGGAGGCTCCCACCACTGCCCTCCTTGCCCAGAGGAAGCCCAGCGCAGACGAGCTGCTCTCAGCGGTGGAGTCTGTCCTCTCTGAGGCCCTGGTCGGCCAGGTGGGAGCATCCTACCAGGTCAACATCGCCCTGTCCAGTGGCACCTGGAGCACCTACTTCATAGACCTCTCCTCAGGTCACCACTCTTTGGGGTTGTTGTGTTGGGGGTGTGAGGGTGTTTTGCTCGTGTGCCCCCTTTGCATGCTCTGAGCCCCACCGAGCTCGGTAGCCAGAGGTCCCAAACCAAACCCCTTTGGTACCTCCATGAAAGCCACCCCGGGGCCCATCGGGTGAGCAACGCAGTTTGGTGGTCATGACCTTGATCCATGCTCCCTGGAAGTCCAAAATATAATTTGTTCTGCCTTAAAACCATGAATTTTCCTTCAGAAATAGAGTATTGATGGAAAATCGACAGCCAGGTCTCATGGTTGGCCTGGACACCTCAGGAATTGTTGGCTCTGGTGGGACACCAGCACAAAGGGGTAGTGATGGAGGGCCCCTGCCATGCTGGAGGATGTCCTTTCAGCACCCTCGTACATCCCCCCATGGTTGCTTATGGTTTTCCTGGTGGTCATGGCAAAAGCAGGACAGGGCTTGGAGGTGGACCACTGTAAAGGACATTGGTGGAGCAACACAAGAGAAATTCATCTCCATAAGGGTGTAAGGACTCCTGTCTCCAAAGTCTCCCTGCCAGGCCCTTGTCTGTCTTCTGACCCATCTCAAATCTCATGAAATGGCGGGGGGATAACACCAGCTGGATCAAGGTTGGATCCCAAACTCACTGTTTCTCCCTCTCCCACCCACCGTGTCCCACAGGCAGCGGGCGGATTGGCCGCGGCGTGCCCGAGGGTGTTCCTGACGTCACTCTGGAATTGTCGGAGAAGGACCTTCAGGACCTCTTTCTGGGTGACCTGCGCCCCCTGAGTGCCTACATGAGCGGGAGGCTGCAGGTGACAGGTGACCTGCACCTGGCCCTGAAGCTGGAGGAACTCGTCAAGGCGATGAAGCAGCGTAGATAGAGCGTGTGCGTGGGCGCGTGTCCGTGTGCTTGTGTCTCTGTTGGTGTGCGAAGGCGTGGGGACATTTGGGAGGACCGTGCTGTGTGGTGGGGACCTGACCATGCTGTGTGGTGGGGGCCTTGCCGTGCTGGAGCTCCTGCTGCCCTTCCTGTGGAGGCTGCAGGACTTGGGCGAACATCTGAGCAGGGAAACTGAGGCTGAGCTCCACTGCCCATCCTTGTCCCTGGCTTTCCCTCTGTTCCTTATCCCCTGCTTACAACATTATGGGAACCAGTTTGGCACCTCAGCACGTGCCAGTTTGCTTCCAGTTTCACAGAATCATAGACTGGTATGGGTGGGAAGGCCTTAAAGCTCATCTCATTCCATGCCCTGCCCATGGCAGGGGACACCTTCCAATAGAGCAGGTTGCCCCGAGCCCCATCCAACCTGGCCTTGAATTCCTGGGCCAATGTGCCACCAGGGCACAGACCGATGTCCTGGTGTCCCCACAATCTGGTGCATGGCCAGGGATCTCACTGGAAGGGGTGTGAGCTGAGCAGTTGGGTGGAGGAGAGCTTGGGGACACTATGGCCAAGGACAGGCGCCATGGGATGGGGTGGGCAGCCAAAATGGGCCACGAGGGCTGGCTGGACCAGGCTGGGATGCCACCAGCAGGCTGGAACTGGGATCCAGCGTGGCACCACTGGTGGGATACTAGCACTTACAGGGATGGAGCAGAGGTGGCAATTTGGGAAATGACCTGCCTTCCCCACACAGTGGTCTGTAATTAGTGACTGCGCTAATTTGTGCTTCAAGATCCTTTTGCATGCGTGCTGTGAGGTGTGTCCACGGCAAGTGGGGACTGGATGTAGGCATATAGAGATATTTATTTATTTTGTAAGCTTCCTTTCTATCCACTCTCGATGGACAATAAACCTGGTGTGCAGCCTTGGGCAGCGCTGGGCTCGTGAATTCTGCAGGCAGATGTGGCTGCACCCCTTGTGCCTCAGTTTCCCCCAAGGCAGAGACCAGAGCATGGGAGGAGCTGCCAGGCAAGGAGGCTCGATTGTGATGAACACATGAAGTCCTGGAGTGGTGAGGAAGAGCTGGCAGGACGCCGTGTGGCCTCTTGGGGGATGCTCAGCTCCCCAGCAGCACCCAGCACCCCAGGGCTGAAAATGTCTTGGAGCTCCAGGCAGCTTTACCAGCTCCAGGATGTTTTGCTGGACCTGTGGGACAAACCTGAGTGGTCTTGCTGTCTCATCCCATCCATGTAAGGGGCTCCTTGCCAGAGGGTGGGACAGGGGGAAAGAGAATTGACATGTTTCCAAGACTGAAATGTTTGGAACTGAAACGTTTCATGGCTGCAACCAGACTAAACCACCTGTTAAATGTCTTCTTCAAAGCCTGGGGCTGGGTGGCACCAGCCTGAACCAGGCTTTGGGGATCCTCAGGGACTCCAAAGCCCCCAGAGGAGTTGACAGCAGCGTCCTACCATGCCCTCTCCCTTTGGGGGTGCCAGGAAAGGTGAACCCCCAGCACTCCTGATGGCCCCCCCATTTGTGGTGGTCCCCCATTTGTGGTGGTGCCCTTTCATGATGATCCCCATGGTGCAGATGGCTGGGGGTACCCATGCCCTGCAAGAAGGAGCAAAAGACGGCCAGAATACAGGACAAAGGGATGTGGAAATCCTCTCCAGTCCTTTCCAAGGTCCCTGAGCTCCCTCACGGCCTGCAAAGGGCATCGAAACAGCCTTTGGCAGTGCCCGTCCGAAGCACGGCAGGGACTGGGACCCTGCTGCACGTTTCTGGGGGTGCTTCTCGTTGGGGAAACCCCTTTGGGCGGGGATCTTGGGATTTCTTCCCTCCCGGATGGCCGGGAAGGGCTGAGCCGCCCGCGAAGCGTTTCCCGGGCGAGAAGCGGGACTGTGAGCGGGCTCCGTGAGGCTCCCCCGCCCAGACCCGGAGGAGGAGTTATTCCCGGAGCCGGAGAAACCGAAAGTACAGGCGGGGCAGGCAGCGCGGGCAGGCGGGGGGTCCGTCCCTTCCCGCCCCGCCATGTCCCGGTCCGGTTCCCGCGCCCCGGTCGGTCCAGGGGGGATGCGGGAGGGATGCGGGCGGGACGCGGAGGGGGCTCCGGCCGCTTGAGGGGATAGGAGGTGTCCAGGACACCAGAAGTCCCTTGTCCCAAGGCGTGGCGATGAGAGTTTGGGGTGTTTCTCCGCTTCCCGGTTTGGTGGGTGGCGGGGAGGATGTGTCTGGTCCCCAGTCCAGCCCCCGCGGCCCCGCTGAGAGGGGGAGGTAGGAGGCCAGAGGGATGAAGGGGGGGGGGGTCAGGGTCGATGGTCCCCACCCCACCAGCGTGGCATCCGGGGGTCTTTAGATGTTTCCTCCGTGCCCCCATCCTTTGATCTGCCCCTCCTCAGCCCTCCCCAGCCCCATAGCTGGGGCACTGTCTCCTCTTTGCTAGAGGGAGAGGAAGGGCTCAGCAGGGTCCTGTCCATCCGACCTCATCCCGATGCACTGGACACCTCTGTCCTGGGCGTCACTGGTGGGAAGTGGTTACTCACTGCTTGCTCCAGGAAGGGTTTTTGGGTCACCTCTCCCCCCAGGATGAGGTTTCAGAAGCTCTTAAAAACACTCCTCAGTGCTCATTCCTCATCCTCTCCGCCTCTCTCTCTCACCAAGCTCCTAGAAGATGACTTCCAGTTCCTCCTTTGCGAGGGCTGCCGGCAGGAATCGCCACACCTCAAGCTCCTCACCTGCCTCCACACCTTGTGCCTCGGTTGCCTGGGCAAGGACGAGCCCGTCAGGCAGTGCCCCATGTGCTGCACGGCCATCCCACAGGCCAACATGGACAACCTGCTCTTCACCAACCTGCAGGCCCGGCTGAGGGTCTACAAGCAGATAGTTGGTGGACTTGACTTGTTTTGTGACAACTGCAGGAAATCAGGGGAGTTCTGGTGCTCCGAGTGCTTTGAGTTCCTCTGCACCAAGTGCTTCGAGGCCCACCAGCGCTACCTGAGGTGGGAGAGCCACAGAGCCAAGAGGGTGATGGACATCAGGGCAGGGTCTGCCAAAGACTTCCTGGAGGGGATCAGGAGGTCAGGTAGCTTGTCCTGCTCCAACCCAGACCACAAGAGCCAGCCTGTGAGGTAGGTCTGAGAAGGCTTGTCCCCATCTGGGTGGGTTCTTGTAATCTCTTTGGGTCCTATGATGGGACCCCCAGAGGGTGGTTGGGCATTGGAACAGGCTCCCCAGGGCAGTGGTCACGGCCCCAAGGCTGCCAGAGCTCAAGGAGCGCTTGGACAATGCTTTCATGGTGGGATTGGTGCGGTGTCCTGTGCAGGGCCTGGAGTTGGACGTTGATGGTCCTTGTGGGTCCCTTGCGGCTCAGGAGATGCCATTGTATGATTCTGTGTGACATGGGTTTGGCAGGAGCCCGGGAGGAGGGAGGGCAGCAAAGGAGGGTTGAAGGCCCATCCTCATGGCCGCCCCTGCAGCTGGTGCAGGGAGGCAAAGCCCCCGTGGCTCAGCTTCCCCTGGCACTGTCCCTGGGGCAGGGGGAACGGTGGGCAGCGCGGCAGAGCTGCTGTTCCCGCCCCAGTGCCGTGCCGGCTCTGAAGGACGCTCGTGTTCCCTGCCAGCATCTACTGCCAGAGGTGTGAGAAGGCGCTGTGCTGCTCGTGCGCGCTGCTGGACAACCAGCACGCGCCGTTCCGCGACATCCGCAGCGAGACCCAGCGCAGGCAGGAGGAGCTGAGCTCCATGGAGCGGGAGCTGCGGCGGCGCCGGAGCGGCTTCGAGGCCACCTACGCGTCCCTGCAGGGCGAGGCCGCCCGGCTGGAGGAGGCGCAGCGGGAGATGCGGGAGCTGATCCGGCAGCGCGTGGAGCAGCTGGTGCGGCTGATCCGGCGGGAGGAAGAGGAGCTGGTGGGGCTGGTGGAGGCGCGGCAGGAGCAGGGCCGGCGGGAGCTGGCGCGGGAGCTGCGGCACGTGGAGGGGGTGCTGCGGCGGATGGAGGCGGGCGGGAGGCTGGTGGAGAAGATGAGCCTCTACGCCACGGAGCAGGAGGTGATGGACATGCAGCCCTTCATCAAGGGCTCGCTGCAGGAGCTCCAGCGGCTGCAGCCACTGAGAGCCGGGGACCAGGTGGAGCCTGGGCCCTTTGCTGAGTGCAGGGCCAGGCTGCAGGCGCTGGTGGAGCGCGTCACGGAGCAGCCAGGTGAGGAGGCACTTGGCCAGGTGGGTTGGGGAGGTGGGAACTGAAAGCAGAGATGACCCGTGTGTAGACCACATTCTCCCTGGGTTTCTCATCTCCTTCAACATTGTGGCTGATCCCATTCCCACCCCTGATGGTGTTCAAGGCCAGGGTGGATGGAGCCCTGAGCAACCTAGTCTAGTGGAAGGTGTCCCTGCCCATGGCCTGCAGGTTGGAACCATTCTGTGATTCCATGATTCTATGACTTGACGGAGCTGTGCCCCACCCAGCCTTAGCTCATGCATTGAGCACACCCCAGCCTCTCCCAGGGATGGGATGTTGTTGTTGCACCCATCACTTCCAAAGCAGTGGTGTCTCTTGCCCTTGCAGAGTATGGTGGGTGGTCCCCAAACGCAGTTGTACTGGGACAGAACATGTGGGATCCCTTGGGATGAATCTGCTGTCTCCAGACCTGGGCTATGACCTCCTTGGCTTTCTGTGGGTACCCACTACTGAGCTTCCCAGGGCGAGCTCATGTACCATGGATGGTCCATGTAGGAGTCCAGGGGTGATGTCCTGGATGGGGCTTGGGGTTTCCCAGGGACAATCTGCCCCCCACCCCACTACCTGCATCTCCATTGCATGGTAGGCATCATGCCTGTGTTTCCCTTCTCCACCTCACCGAGTCATGCTTTGAGGACCCTTGGAGCCCTGACTATCTCCCTCTTGTTTCCTTCACCGCTGCTTCCCGCAACAGGTACCTCCACTTCCCGGAACAACTCCCTGTCCGATGAGAGCACTTCGATCCTTGACCTCAGGCATCCCAGGGAGGATTGCCAACCACAAGGAGATCTCCCTGCAGACCTGCCGGCCCAACACCAGCCCTGTGCCCCTGTGTTGGACCCCTCTGGTGGCAGGGGACACGTGTCTCCAAACCAGGGAGGGGATATGTCCCCCACCCTACCCACGGCTCCAGCTCTTCTGATGCAGAGGGAGGAAGGAGCAGAGGAAGACTCGGGCGCAGCCCATGGGGACACTGTGCCTCTTCCCAGGAGCATCCAGGACTCTCTGGCCTCCCTGCAGGAAGGTTTTGGTGGCTGGGCCAGGTCCAACGTGCAGCAGGTGGACAAGCTCCTGAGGATGGGCACTCGCCTCCTGCAAGCTCAGCAGAGGGCAAACAGGCACCTAGTGGCCATGACCCGGGAGATCCGGGCCATGTCCCAGTCCCTGGCCACCATCTCCTCTGCTGTGGGACCCCTGCTGCAGGTCGTGGCCTGCCCACAGAACCCCTCCACTGCAGACATGGACTGGACATCACTGCCCTCCAACTTGTTGGATTTATTCCCTTCCAGCACCCCGCAGAAGGATGAACCACCAGTCCCAGCAGCTGCTGTGGCCTTTTCCCCCAGAATACCCCCTCCTGCCACCCCCCCTGCCAGCCCAGCACGCTCCGAGACCCCCAGCCTGGAGTCCGAGTGGGAATGCCCCAAATCAATGCATCCCACCAGGGGCAAGCGGGGTGGGCAGCCCAGCACCAGACTTTGGAAGCGGAGGAAGTGAGGGTCTGCAGAGCAGGACGTTTGCCATGGACTGCGGCTGCTTGGAAAACCCTCCAGAGGTCCCTGTGGAGACCTTTAGGGCTCCATTTCACTTTGCCATGCCAATAAATCCTCCTGGGATGAACAGTGTGTTGGTCTTTCGCTGGGTTTGGGAAGGCAGCAGCTCCCCCATGAACGTACCCTCTCTGCAGCATGGCAATAACTTGCTCAGGAACAGCATGATTCCACTAATGTTCCTTTTTCTTTCCTTTCCAGCATGTGGGACCTCCTGGCTGATGGGTCTGGGGTGGGTGGGAGGGCAGCAAATCCATAAGGGAGAGCTGGATGGTGGCTGGGGGGAATGGGCACCTCTCCAGCCCAGCCTGGAGCTAACTCCTGGATTCCAGCCTCAGTAGCATCTCCAGGGGGTGACTCTCCGAGGAGGTGCCCTCAGAGCCACCTGCGTCTTCTGCAGAGGCTTTTCTTCAAGGCTGCTTTAGCTCTGGCTCTTGGCTGGGACTTTCCAAGATTCCACTGGAACGAGACCAGCCAAGCTGGCAGGGCACAGGGCTGCGGGGCCAGGGTGGACTTTGTCCCTTGAAGGCACTTTTCTGGCTGAGGTGCCAACCTCTCAGCACGAGACATGCCACTGCATGCACTGAAACAGCTCTCAGAGACGTGGTGGTTTGCAAGGCATTTCCTGCTCTGCCTTGCTTAAATGCCACATGCTGCCACGGACTGTGATGGATTTGGTGCCTCCCAACACGTCTTCCACAAGAAGGGCAGAGTCCAACTCAAGCAGAAGCGGCCTTTAACTGGCTCTGTTCTGGTTTCCAGTCTCACAGTGCATGTGATGCCCAAAAAGGTGCAATGAAACTGTTTAGAGACAGAATTTTAGCCTTTAAACAGCGAAGGTATTTATTGCAACGTTGGAGAGCTCCCTGGTTCGCACCAGACAAAGAAGCTCTGAAAATCCAGCGAGGAATTCATGATTATATACAATTTCCATGAGAGGTTACAACATCTTTACATACATATTCATATAATTGCAACATCGATTATAATATTCATAATAGGCGGAGTCTGGGCGGAGCTTGGGGCGGAGTCGTCTTTTGGGTGGTTGTTTTGGTGGTTGTTCCTCTTCTTCAGCCTAGCGGGGTCGTCTTTTTACTCTTCTTCCTCACTGAACTTTTCAACTTTCTCTGTTTTGCTGACTCCGTGATGGTGAATTCTGCAAGACTCTTGGACTCATGCCCCTATTTGGCCTTCTGTTTCTTCGTGTTCCTGCCCCATCTCCATTATCTAGCGTATAAGCATACCACAAATTCCTAAAACCTGGCTTCTGTCTCTAGTTAAGCCTTACATTTCTCAGAGCAAGGTACCAGGATCCAGGATCAGCATTCTAGGTTAACTCTTTAGGTCCTTGCTTCGTTTCACATGAAGGACTTGTCCAGCATCAGAAGTACCTTTGCCTGGGACAAAACCAGGGCTGGGGACCCCCAGGCTGCCCCCTGCATCCCCAGCCTGGGATTCAGAAGGGCTTATCCCTGCCTGCAAGCCCTGCCAAGCCTGGGAGCTTCACGGTTGGACCAAGAAGATAAAGATGATTTATTGCCCCAGCTCAGGAGGGAGAGGTTCCCATCTTCTCCTCTGCAGCCGTTGAACAAAACAGAGTTTTCCTGACCTGTGTCAGGCAGAGAGGAAACCTTGATAAGTGTGGTTGGAGTGGCCACAGCCCCAGAATGAGGATGTGGTGCTGGTGCCTCAGAGCAGCAGATACCATCGGGTCAAGAGGACTTGATTTGGGCAGGGACAGACCCGTGTGGTCCCCTTGTTCAGCTGCGCTTCGGTGGCAAAGGCCATCTCCATCCCTGACTGCTCACCGGGCTCCTCTTTGCACACTTAGGTGTCCATCCCCTCCCCTGCAGAGAGGAGAAAGTCCAAATCATCCTGATGTCGCGGGTGAAGGTGGTGAAGGTGATGAAGGTTGGAGACAATGGCAATGAGTGGAACCATGCTCAGACCGGCTGTTCAGTGTCCCCCGTGACTCCCACCAAGGACAGCCTGCTAGAAGACAGGCCAGGGTACAACACTGGGCTGCACGGCTCAGGTAAGTCACGCCTGGAGCGATAAATCCACAGGTAGGCTTTAGGGGGTGTAAGTCATCGAGGTGGGGCAGTTTGGATCACCTCTGTGGATCCCCTGGTCCCACAGTTTGCTTGAGGACGAGCACAGGATGACTCATGTACATGAGACAGACAGCTCCCCACGAGGAGGGTGCTGGCTTGAAGACAAGGAAGAGAGCACCAAGAGGTCCTGTTTGCTCAGGGAGGTGCCGAGAAAGGCTGTCAGCCTGGTGCCTGTGGGAACAACTCAGGTCTTTTTCCTTCAGATGGTTCTTAGCTCTCCTGCTGGAAGTTGCCCAGTTTGGATCACGCCAAACCAGCCTGATTAAGCCACAGGTGTCACCTAAAATTCATGGGCATCTCACCTGGTTCTCACCTGAGTGTGTGGAGGCAAAGCACTGGGTGTGCCAGTGCTCACAAGCAAACATCCTAGTTTGAAGCCTCCCCAGTGTCACCTCAGTGCCCAAACTGCTTTTCCTCCTGACCCGTAGCCTCAAACCAGGCATGAGGAAGCTTGTAGGGTGATTCATCTGGATCAACCCGCCCCTGGAGTGTTTGTCCCCCCCATGGAGGGGACAACCTGCTGCTGAATCCTCTCTGGAAGGGACGGGCTGCTCACACACCATGGGGACCATTTTGCCCCAGGCCAAATCATTCTAATAGTTAATAGAAATAGTTATTATTTCTAATATTAAATAGCTCTAATTTATTCCTGATAAGGAAATTATCACACACACACAAGCTCCATCCCCCAGCAGCCCTGCTACAGAAGGACCCCATAGTCTGGAGGTGGGACATACAGGCTGAAGGTGGGGCACACCTCTGTGTATCCCAGCTGGTCATTCCCAAAAAAACCAGGGGGAAAAACTGCAAGCTGGCTGCACAGCAAGCCCAGCATCTCTCCTGTGAACAAGGGACCCAAACCAGCATCTTGTTAAATCCCACCCCAGGGGTTCCACAGGGAATTGGGTCTCTCAGCTGTTTCCAGCTGCCCTGATGGGAGGTGTGCTGAGCATCACCTGGGGTGGGAGCGGCTGTGGGAGAGGTGGGCTATAAAAGCTCCCTGGGCAGTGGTTTCTCCTTGTGCTGGACCTGGTAGGCAGGATGAGGTTGGGAAGCAGCCTCGGGTTGGCTCTTTTGTGCTGGGTTTTTGGGAAGGTGGTTGCTTACAACCCCCTGGATCTCTTTAGAGGGGAGGCAGAGCTATGGAGGTACAGAGGGGATCCTTCCCTGGGGCAGCCACGGACCTTCTCCCAGCCCTGGGCGTGGGTGGATGTGTCCCAGCTCCAGGCTATGGCCCCGCTGCACCCCGTGGCCGTGCAGTGCCAGGAGGCACAGGTGGTGGTCACGGTGCACAGGGACCTCTTTGGCACCGGGCGCCTGGTCAGGGCTGCGGATCTGAGCCTGGGACCAGCCTCCTGCCTGCCCCTGGTCTGGGGCACCTCTGAGACCACTGTGACCTTTGTGGCTGGGCTGCATGAGTGTGGCAGCACCCTCAGGGTAAGTTGGGGGGGGCTGGACCCCTAAGGGTGTGTGTGTGTGGGGGGGTGGCCTGCCTCTTGGCTTGCACCCTGGTGCCTTGAGGTGCTGAGACTGAAAGGATTTGTGGTGTGGTTGGGCTCAGGGAAATGCTCCAAAGTTTTCCTGGAGGCTGAACACCTTAGTTAAGAGGAGCAGGAGCTGTGCTGTGTTGTCTGGGCCTGTGTGAGCAGGGAAGAGGCAGATAAATAAGTTTGTGTTTTTTTTTTTTTCTGATAAATACAGAGGTAGGTAAATACTCCAGGACTCTTCGTGCTGCTGCTGCCACCTCGAGGGCGGAGCGCGGAAGACCCGGTATTGGGAGCCACTGCTCCTTACGGATACCTCAGGAAGAATCTGAGTGCTGCTTACGGGGTGTAGCATGAAGCTGCTTCACCAAAACTTGAATTTGAAGTGGTTTCTTCACTGGGAGAGACTTGGGGGCCCATGAGAATGAACAAGTGCCCCCTTTCCCCCCCCCACCTCGATCCAGGAAATGAAGTCACCCTTCGGTATCCTGGGAGTCAGACCTTTGTGTCTGCTGTTCCAGGGCATGGAAACTATAGAATAAAAATAAGAATCAGCTAGAGCATGTCTGCTGCTGACTACAGGCTGTCCTGGGACAGGCTGGAGCAGATTCCCATCCCAGAGGATTCCTACATCAGGATGAGTGCCACTCACCCGCCTCGAGTACAAATGCTGCTGGCTGAGGACCAGAAAAAAACATCTTGGTGCTGAGTCGCTGGTCTCAGATGTGCAGCTCTGTGTGTGTGTGTGTTTGGTCAAATTTACGGGGCTCTTAATGACTGGATAACTGCCTTGCCTTTCCCTAGGTGACCCCTGATTCTCTAATCTACACCACGAGCTTAAATTACAGCCCCGTTCCTCCCAGCAATCCTGTTGTCATCCGCACCAGCCCTGCTGTGGTTCCCATCGAGTGCCACTACCCCAGGTGAGCCAAGGCACGTGAGCACCAAACAGTCCCTTCTGCTGCCACAGTGAGCTCAGCTGTGGCCATTTCTCCTCCCCAGGAGGGACAACGTGAGCAGCAATGGTGTCAAGCCCACGTGGGCACCCTTCCGTTACACCCTGTCCTCTGAGGAGAAGCTGCTCTTCTCCCTGCGCCTCATGAGTGGTAAGTTTGGGGTGAGGATCTCCTCTGGTGGCCATGATTCCATTAGATGGTTCAGTTCTGGGCAGTAGCCAGGGCCTTGTGCCCGTTGGGGTTTCCCTGGGTGGAAGCAGTGAAGCCCAAACCAGCTTCCCATCGAGGAGTGCCTGGTGACCTCTGTCCTTCCAGATGACTGGAGTGCCGAGAGAGCCTCCGCTGTATTTCAACTGGGAGAGGTCCTCCACTTCCAAGCTGGTGTCGATGCAGAGAACCACGTGCCTCTGAGGCTCTTTGTGGACAGTTGTGTGGCCACCCTGACCCCGGACAGGACCTCTTCTCCCCAGTATGCCTTCATTGAATTCAGTGGGTAAGAGCTGGCTGTGCCCTCGTTCAAAAGGACCTCTCTGCAGGTTTATGGAGGTGTCTGACAGTGGGGCCCTGCTGGCCCCTGTGTTTGTGCCCAGGTGCCTGGTGGATGGGCAGCTGGATGATGCCACTTCGACTTTTATATCCCCAAGACCCAGGCAAGATGTGCTTCAGTTTGCAGTAGATGCATTCAAGTTTGCAGGAGACTCCAGCAATCTGGTAAATCCTTCCTAAAGCAATTAACTCCCTTTTCTGGATGAGAGCCTTGCTCCATTAGGAAGTCTAAAGTGGTTTTTGTCTGGAATTACATTCCCAAGGCAACTGCCTCATAGCAGCATATGAACAAGGTCATCCTGTACCACGGCTGCTGCATCATGGCCCTCTGAGCCAAGGATCAGTTCTGATGCTGGCCAAGAGAAGCCCTTCTGATGGGCTTTGATAGCTGAAATCCTAAGTGGCTTGAAGGAATTGGAGGGGGTTGAGCTGCCCTGGGGGGTTGATGGTCCTACTGGTGCTCCAAGTGGAGACCAAAATCAAGGTGTGTGGGAAAGACATGAAGACAGCTGATGGCCAAACCCCTCTGCTCTGCCTGCCCTGCCCAGATCTATGTCACCTGCCACCTGAAGGCCTCCCCAGCTGACCAAGCTCCAGACTCTCTGAACAAGGCCTGTTCCTTCAGCAAAGCCAGCAACCTGTGAGTAGCTGGAACAGCAGCTTGGCCAAGGGTGAGGAGCTTGGGATTCTGGCCTGGTGTGTCACCTCACAGGGAGGTGGGGTTGGACACCCGCGCGGGAGGGCTTGGGTCTCTCCGAGACAGACCCCAAAGCACGTGAGGTGTTCCTACCACAGAGTGGGCTGGTCACCAGGCTCTCTTCCAGCTGGGCTCCTGTGGAAGGCACCCGGGATATCTGTTCCTGCTGTGAGATGAGGAGCTGTGGCTTGGCCAGGCACTCCGGGAGGCTCCATGCTCCTTCCCGACAGGCAGGAGGACGTGTCCGGAGAGAACTGCCCTCCCAGCCTGGTATGTCTCTTGGTCTATGCCAAGCTGGAGCTGCTTAACGACCTGTTGGCTCCTCAGTGCCAGTCCAAGACTTCAGAGAGGTTCAAATGAGTTGGAGTGCTCACAGGTCCTCCCTTTCAGACCCCTCGGTGAAAGAAGCAGATGTTGTGGTTGGACCTCTCCTCATCCACAGCTGGCAGGATCACACAGTGAGGAGGGTCCCTTCACAAGGTAGGGCAAAGCCAGGGAAGGGGGATGGTTTGGGGGACAGGTTCTGGCTGTGGCCATAACCACCTCCTTCCTTCTCCTTCCTGGCTGCAGGTCACCTGTGGATGGTTTTGGGGCTGACTGCAGTTGCTGGGTTGGTCCTCCTGATCCTGACTGTCCTGGGAGCTCTGACTGTCTGCCACAAACCCAGCAACCCTGTCTGAAAGCTGAAACCAGGGACTTGTACTCCCTCCGACTGACTTTTTTTTTTTTTTTATTGTATAACTGTGAGGGACTTGGTGAGGAGAAGGGAGAAGTCTTCTTTGAGAAGATGGATAGAATCTTCATGCTGACTTTAACTTCCTGCTGCTTTACCTCCCTAATCCCAACCTTGTCTCCTTCTCCTCCAGCCCTTCCCCCAGCAGAGCTTTGTGCAACCTTACCCTCCTCCATGAACTTCTACCGGAGCACCTCTTTGGGGACTAATGTGAAAAATCCCCACCTAGATGCTCTTTTTGCCCACCTGTAGAACCAGGGAGTTGGGTTGAGTCTCCAAACACTTTTACTTTTTCATGGAGCCACGTGGGTCTGCTCCATGCTGGGAACTCCTCGCTTGACGAGTGAAGCATTTAATAAAACTTGGACCACTCTCCTCTTGCCTCAAGCTGTTTTTTGAGAGGAAAATGTGGCTTTGCTGGATTGGGAAGGGAGCAGAGTTTGAGGGTCTGTGGGTTTGGCTCCTTTTGGGACAGAGAGAGGCAGGAATTCCAGCCCCAGCCCCAAGGACTGTTTACGCATAGCTGTATGTAACAAGCCTTGGCTGAAATGTATAAACAGTCCTTGGGGCTGGGGCTGGAATTTCTTCCTCTGCTTCCCCCCCACCCTGTGCTCCAAAAAGGGACTTTCTGGCATGCCTGAGTCACACTTGCTTTTTTTTTTTTTTTTTTTTCCCCCCCCCCAGTGCTGTGGAATTTGGGCTCTTCTGCTCAGCAGAGTGGCCATAATGGCCAGATGTTCATCCCCAAACCCAGGCCCCTGGTGCTCTCCACGAGCTGGGAGAGGTTCACTCTTTAGGCAGTGGTGCAATTGGACCAGCTGAACACCTTGAGATGCTGTGTTTGTTGTGGGAGGAAAACTCCACAGGTGCCTGGATTTATGGAAAAGTGACACCTGTGAGGAGCTGGGGTTTGCCTACAGCATGGCCACCTCTTGGGCTGGATTTGCAGAGAGCAGGAGTCGTCCTGCAGCCCCTTAACCTGCCCTAGGGGACTTGTCTTTGTCATAGAAAACAGAAGAAAGGGATATTTTATATAAACTTGTGGGCCTTGGGGTGTCACCCAGCATCCTGGAGAGCCTCAGCCAGATGTCCTGGGATAACTGCTACCTTGCACTCTTTGGTACAGGGTGCCAAGCTGAACTTTAGGTGACCCAAACCTTCTGGAGAAGAAATATTTCCTCCTCCCCGGCCACAAGTTGTGGCTGCTGAGACATGTTGAACCTTCTGGACACCAGTTTCTTCTTGGTCAACATTTTCTCCAGGTGTTCAGGGCCCTCATCATTCCTTGGCATAGGTGCAGGGACTGTCTCTGGTTTGCTGAGACACACAGAGGGACTCTAAGTTAAAGCCCTTTCCCTGTGACATTGGGCACAACCAAAATACCTCCCCTGGTGCCAGGATGGAAGACAAGGAGGGGCCAAATCTGGTCAATAAGAAAATGGGGGATGGGGGAAAAGCCCTCTGACTTTCCAGAGCAGCCATCCAACTCCAGCAGCAGCACTTCTTGGGCAGCACCCCCAGCACTGACTGAGGGATTTGACTAAAAACTTTGTTATAAGGAAAAATGGGATGTGCTTTATATGATGGGGCAACACTGGGGTTTGTGCATTTGCAGTGCCCTGGGACTTTCTGGTGTCTGCCTTTCCCAAAAGTTGAGTTCATGCTCTTTCCCAGCTGTGCTGGCCCATGGCTCCAAATCTATGAATCCAATGGGCTGTGCTTGGAATAACATTGGGACAGCAGAAATCCCCTTTTTCATAGAGAAACACCCCCCTCTTCCCAGAGCCTGTGATCATCTCTCCCTCTGGTTTTCCCCTCTGCTCATTTGTGCTGCGTAAACACGAGGTGATCCCTCTGAAGGATTTATCCTCCTGCTGGGATCAAGCCCTGGGACCCACAGACCCCGGAGCTGGAGCTTTCCAGGGTGAGACCAGGCATCTCCCGTGGTCCTTGCAGCCAAGGACTCAGCTGAGCAGAGATTCTTCCCCCGGGAGGGGGGCAGTCACCTACTTACTGAATCAGCATCGCCTGCTGCCCTTATCTCCCTGACGCAGGAGCTCAGCCTCTGGAATTCCCGGCATTTCCAAGCAAGTGCCACTTTCAAGGTATTTTAAACGTGGAGAAGTCCTGGACCCGCTGGCAGCAACGGGTCTGGGGCATTGGCTTCCGAGGGAAAAGCAGGAGGTTTTACGCCAGTCCATAAATGTTCCCACGGGTGGGTTTTGGGGATGTCGAGGCAGGCACAAGTCAGTCCCAGGTCCAAACCCAGTGGGATTTCCGCTACGATCGGGCTGGTCAACATTTGCCCCCAAAACTTTCTGTTTCTCTTCTTTTTCCCAGAAATGGTTCAGCTGTTCCAGCTCAAACCTCCAAATCAGGGCATTTCTTCTGTCCCTGAGGTTTGCCAGGGACATCCTAAAAGATGGTGAGGGATTTGGGCTATGAAATGGAACACCCCTCATATGGAGCCAAGGGGATGCTGGCAGAGCTCTGGCAGGGAAAAAGGAGTAAAGACCCTCAAAAGAAGGGACAGAAACTCCATAATAATAATAAGAACGATGAGCCTTGTAATAATAGATATGATTAAATTACCCCATAATAATGAGTTTAATAAATAATGAGGCTTGAAAATCTATAAGATTTCTTTTTAAGCAGCTTTCCCTCTTCTCACCAGGCCCCTTTCCCTGAAGGCAACAAAACAAACACAATGGAAAGAGCCAGGGAAGGGCAACAGAGATAAAAAGGAATGGCTGGGGCTCTGACCTCACTGCTGAGGCTGAAGCAGGGTGCTGGGCCCCCACTGAGAACAGGCACGCTTGTGACCGTGATGAGGGCTCTGTATCATTGCTGCTGACCCAACACTCCCCGTCCTGGCCCCGCTGAGAGCAGGGGGGTGCACAGAGCCCACCTCTGGGATCAAACTGTGAGCACGGGGGCGGCTACCCCCCACCACATCAGCATCCGAGAGGAAAACCAAAGTCCCAGGGGGCCCAGTGGTGCCGGGCTGGGACAGTCCCTGGGATTTGGGATCACAGACCCTGCTCTCCCCACTGCTGTCACCCCCACAGCAGCCTTGAAAAGCCCCTTATCACCCTCTAACCTAAACAAGTCACTTTGTACCCGTCTCCCCGTCTCTGGCTTCTGCTGAGTTTTATAAACAACTTCCCCCAAAGAGGCTGACAAGGATGTTTGCTCTTGCCTTGGGCAGCCCGGGAACAGGGGGTCCCGGCACCCCGGAAATGACGGGGTCATGCCTCCCCTCTGCCCGCACCCACGAGGGCTGGCCTTTGGGTGCCATTGGCCCCCAAACGGGAGCCCGGGGGCAGACGGCTCCTGCTCCGGGGGGGATATAAAGGCTGAAGGAGCAGCCCCAGTTCTCTGTGCCAGGGTTTGCTGGAAGAAGGAGGGATGGGACCAGAAAGCAGCTTGATCCTCTCTCTTCTCTGCTGGGCGGCAGGCGAGGTGGCTGCCTACCCACCCTGGGATTTCTCCTGGGGTGAGCCGGCGAGCCGGGAGGCGCGGGCAGACCCCAACGCCTGGTCCTGGGTGGGGGACTCCCAGTCTCCAGGCACCTACAGGCAGCACCCCGTGATGGTGCAGTGCCAGGAGGCTCAGCTGGTGGTGACGGTGCACAGGGACCTGTTCGGCACCGGCCGCCTGGTCAACGCGGCCGACCTGACGCTGGGGCCGGCGGCGTGCAAGCATTCCTCGCTGAGCCGCGCCCACAACACCGTCACCTTCACCGCCGGCCTCCACGAGTGCGGCAGCACCGTGCAGGTAAGATCTTCTCCCTTGCAGCGCTTCCCCCGGACCCGGCGTTCCGCCTGGCTCCTCCCCCGCCCCGCTCCTGGAGCAGCTCCAGGGGCTGTGCACCGGGCGTCCCGGTGAGGCTGGGGGAGCCCCAGGTGCTGGATGCAGAGCACAGCTGAGGAACAGCCCAGGGGAAGGATGAGCAGGTATTTCCCCCAGACTGGAGCATTTTTCCCGCAGCTGCTTTGCCCATTCGGCTGGAGCCATGCAGATAGCACAAAGCCATTTCACCCGTTTCACAGTCAGACCCATTTCACTCATGTTTTACCCCTTTAATTTAACTCACTAAGGACAGAGTAGGGCTCCTTCTCTATCCACTTTTCGCCCCTTTCTTTGGATTTCCCCAGCGTTTCCAGCTGGGAAAGGCTGGATATGTGGCCTGGTGGTGGTGCTGAGGGTGGAAAGTGGCCTCTCCAATGGCATCTCAATGCTTTTGTGCCCAGATCACGCCGGATTCCCTCATTTACCGCACGCTGCTCAACTACGACCCCAGCCCTGCCAGCAACCCCGTCATCATCCGCACCAACCCCGCCATCATCCCCATTGAGTGCCACTACCCCAGGTGAGGCCTTCCTGCCCTCAGCACCCCCACCCCGCTCCCTGGGGATCGGCATGGGGCCGTATCCTGATGCGTGGTGTCCCTGTCCAGGAGGGAGAACGTGAGCAGCAACGCCATCCGGCCCACCTGGGCTCCCTTCAGCTCCACGCTGTCAGCAGAGGAGAAGCTGGTGTTCTCCCTGCGCCTCATGAATGGTAAGTAGGAAGCCATACTGACCCGTGGATGGGGATTTTCCACCTTTTCCCAGTGCAAGAGAGCTCCTCAGCACCCCGCCAGGGACACCACGGCAAACCCCATTGCTCCCGCTTTTGGGCCTTGCTCCCCTGAGAACTTGGGGACAAGCAGAGCCATCCCCTCTTTATTGTCACCCCTCACAGAGGACTGGAGTGCCGAGAGACCCTTCACCGGTTTCCAGCTGGGCGATGTCCTCAACATCCAAGCGGAGGTGGGCACCGAGAGCCACGTGCCGCTGCGGCTGTTCGTGGACAGCTGTGTGGCCGCCCTCAGCCCCGGCGCCGACTCCTCGCCCCACTACACCATCATCGACTTCAACGGGTGAGCCCCGGGATGGGCGCGGTTGGGGGGCATCCACTGGGGTGCTGACCCCCCCCACCCCATCCCATCCCACCGCAGGTGCCTGGTTGACGGGAGGCTGGATGACACCAGCTCTGCCTTCATCACCCCCCGGCCCCGGGAGGACATGCTGCGCTTCAGGATCGACGTCTTCAGGTTTGCGGGGGACACCAGGAACCTGGTAAGGCTGTGTGTCCCCTGCCAGCCCCAAAAACAGCCGCTGTATCCCCTGACGGGTGCCCACCTCTCTCCTTTCCCTCCCCACAGATCTACATCACCTGTCACCTGAAGGTGACCCCAGCAGACCAAACGCCGGACCCCCTGAACAAGGCTTGCTCCTTCAACAAAGCCAGAAACACGTGAGTAGCCGCCTTGCCAGGATGGGGCACATCCAGGAAGGTCCCCACCAGCATTCCGCAGCCCTGGCACGGCACAGGGGTGGGTCACGGACACAGACGTGGGGGACACGAATGCTCTGTGGGTGCCACGGGGGGTTCTGGTGACGATCTTCCCACCCTGCTCCAGCTGGGCACCCGTGGAAGGCACCCGGGACATCTGCAGCTGCTGCGAGATGGGCAACTGCGGGTCCCCTGCGCTCTCGCGGAGCCTCAACCCCCTGGAGCGATGGCCCAGCCGCCGCTTCCGCCGCCACGACACCAAGGGTGAGGTTCCTGTGGGGACAGAGGGGACACCCCGGGGCGGCAGGACAAGCCTCATCGCTCCTTCCTCCCCAGGGAAAGAGGCTGAAGCTGACGTGGTCATCGGCCCCGTGCTGCTCTCGGGGCACCTGGGAACGCGGCAGCAGGAGGGTGGTCAGGGTGAGTCCCCACTGGATGTACCCCTGTGACATGGCCCTGGTGGCAAGCGGTGACACTTCCCTTGATTTTCCAGGCGGGGTGACGGCCGTGCTCGGCGTGGGGACGGTGCTGCTCTGCGTGGTGGCCGGCGTGGGGCTGGCAGCAGCCGTGCTGGCCATCGGCGTGGGCCGCAGGAGGTGCGCCCGTGCTCAGGCCTGAGCGTGGGGCCGGAACCCAATAAAGCTGGGAAGGACAAACCCTGTCCGTGGTGCTCTCTCTGTGACAGCATCCTGGGACATGACTGGGAGGGAGCATCCATCCCTGGGACACGGGAGTGCTGGAGCCCCCAGTGCCAGGGGAGGGCCCCGACATCTCCACCTGGGTTTCAGCCCTTGCTGGGGCTCAGTTTTGGAACGGCCCCAACCATGGGGGACGTGGAGGACAGTCCCCTCACCCTAGAGGAATTCCAGATGGGTTTCCTGGCCTTGTCACATCAACGCTCCAGGGGGAAGGGGGAGCAGGGCAGGGTGCAGGGCCCAGCCTGGAAGATCTCAGTGGTGAGTTGGGCTGCGCCAGCCCCGCAGGGTTCCAGCCCCTACAGACCTCTCAGGTGGCATTTAGTGACTGGGAGCCCCCCAGGCAGCTCCATCCCCTTTCCCACGGGATTTTTTTCAGCTCCAGCCCCAGCATTTCCATCACTCCAACATCGCTTTGGGTCTGGCTCCAGCCCCAGGGCCTTTATGTCCCCTCAAGCCCCACAGTCGCTATTTCAGGCCCAGCCCCTGCCCTACAACCTTTATTAAATAAACACTGTACAGGTAATAACAGCATAATAAAATAATAATAAAAAAAAAAAGGTAAAAAAACAGAATAATAGAGCTAAAATACGACACCGCCATAAAATAATAACACACCAACAGGATAAAATATTAACAGGAGAAGAATAATGATAGAATAATAGTAGGAGAACACGACAGCTTTATTGTCTTTGATGACAAGAGCTTAAGCTCCAGGCAGCCGCGGGGGTCCCGCCCGGCGCCCCCCGGCCCGTCCCCCGCCGCACGATCGCCCCCTCCCGGCCCCGCGCGGCCACTGCAGCCGCCGCCCCCTC
>VXAY01001003.1:382881-404725 GCA_013399855.1 Oxyruncus cristatus
TTTTCCCCCTCCCCAGCCCTTCGGTGAGTCACGCCGTCAAAATCTGGGTTGAATTCGGCGGGGTTTGGTCCCGGGAACCACTTCTGCCCGCCAGGAGCCGGGAGGAAATGCGTCCACTCCGGGGAGAGGAGATTTCATCTTTATATACTTTTTTGTTTGTTTGTTTGTTTTTTAACCCTGGAGTGATTCACGCCGTCAGAACTAGGGACAATTTAAAGCATTTTAATCCTCGGAACCGCCTCCAGCGCGAATCCTTCCCTCCCTGAACCGGGGCGGGGAGGAAATGCATCCACTTGGGAGAAAAAAGTGAAATGTTGGGGTCGACACTTTTTTTAACCCTGGAATGAATCACGCCATCAGAAATTGGGTTGAATTATGCGTTTTTCGGTCCTAGGAGCCACCTGCAGCATAGATCCTGCCCTCCAGAAGCTGTAAGGAAAGGCTGTGGGGTGCTGGCTCTGAGCAAAATGAATCCCCTTGGCATAAAAACCTGAAAATTCACATTTCTTCACTTCTTTTTAACCCTGGAATGAGTCACATCTTCAAAACTGGGGATAGATTTTAGTCCTAGGAACCATGACCAGCACGGATCCTCCCTGAGCCTGGAGTAACTGCATCCACTCGGGATTAAAATTTGAAATTTCAGGGTTTTACACATTTTTAAACTATGGACGGATTCACGTCTTCAAAACTGGGTTGAATTGTGAGGATTTTGGTCCAAGGAACCACCTTCAGAAAGGATCCTGCCCTCCAGGAGCCAGGAGGAAGGGCTGCTGCCTCCAAGCAAAATGAATCCACATGGGATAAACCCCTGAAATTTCAGGGTTTTTACACTTGTTTTTAACCCTGGAGTGATTCGTGCCTTCAAAACTGGGGACCATTTTAAGGATTTCAGTCCCAGGAACCACCTCCAGCACGGATTCTGCCCTCCTGGAGCCAGGAGGAAATGCATCCACTCCAGACAAAAACCTGAAATTTTGTGATTTACACTTTTTTAACCCTGGAACGATTCACACCTTCAAAACTGGGGGTAATTTAATGGATTTTGGGCCTAGGAACCACTTCCAGCATGGATCCTGCCTTCCAGAAGCTGAGAGGAAATGCATCCACTCTGAACAAAAACTCGTAATTTCAGATTTTTACCTGAAATTTCAGGGGTTTGCAGTTTGTTTCTAACCCTGGAATGATTCATACCTTCAAAACTGGATTTTGGGCCTAAAAGCCTCCTCCAGCACAGATCCAGCCCTCCAGAAGCCAGGAGGAAGGGCTGCTGCAGGGTGCTGGCTCCAAGCAAAATGAATCCCTTTGGGATAAAACCCCAAAGCTTCACTTTTTACCCTTCTTTTTAACCCTGGAATGATTCACACCTTCAAAACTGAGGGTGAGTTAGTGGATTTTGGGCCTAAGAACCACTTCCAGCAGAGATCCTGCCCTCCAGGAGCTGGGAGACGATGCATCCACTCGGGATAAAAACTTGTAATTTCAGGTTTTTCACCTGAAATTTCAGGGGGTTGCACTTTGTTTTTAACCCTGGAATGATTCACACCTTTAAACTGGGGAAGATTTTATGGATCATGGTTCTAGGCCCCACCTCTAGCATGGATTCTGCCCTCCAGGAGCTGGGAAGAAGGGCTGCTGCAGGGCAGGGTTCTGGCTCCAAGCAAAATGAGTCCGCTCAGGATAAAACCCTGAAAAATCAATTTTTTACTATCAATAATATCACTATTTTTTAGTGATGCACACCTTTGAATTGGGGAAGATTTTATGGATTTTGGTCCTAGGACCCACTTCTGGCCCAGATCCGCCCTCCAGGAGCTGGGAAGAAAAGCTGCAGGGTGCTGGCTTCAGGCAAAATGGGATAAAAGCCAATTGGGATGAAAACCTGAAAAATCACCTTTTTTTTAAAACCATTTTTAGCCCTCTAAGGATCCTATTTTCTCCCAAAGGGACTCAAATTTCTACCAGTTCCTATCCCACAGAGGACTGATGCCGGGAGAGGGCCTGGAAAAGCACCTTCACTCCCTCACAAAAGCTTTCAGTAAGTTTCAAAGGGAAACTGTGCCCAAAAAAAGGAAGTTTTCTCCCAGAATTTCACTCTTTGGGTCAATCTGGGATTGTTTTCCCCATGGTAGTGTGTCCCAAATGAGGATGGGTCCTGCATAAAACACCCGGAATAAAACCGGAGACCAGTTGGTAACTCAGTGCTGGAAATATGAAATAAAAAGGGGGGGACATGAGGAGTGATTACAGGGGGTCCCCAACCCTGCTGCCAGCTGGATCCAGCCCCTGCCAGTCGAGAATCCATCACCACACTGGGGTCATCACTACGGCTCGCTCCTTCACCTCATGGAATGAAGGATCTGGGCTCCTTGTCCTCTCCTGGGTCCCCTGAACCCCCTCCCGCCTTTTTACAGCCTTTTACTCCCAGCCTGGCATCCGCAGGGGGGATATTTCGGGGCAGAAACGAGGCTGGGGAAAAAGCATCCCGGTATGCTGGGATTTCCCCCGGGGAAGCTGAGGCAGCACCCCGAAAGCTGGGTTGGACACCCCAATCCCTGCCACCCCCGTGTCCCTGCAGTTGCCCCCGTGCCACCTGGCATTCCCCTGTTGCTTTAAGTCCCGCCCACTGGGACGTGTGTTTTCCACATGCAGATTTTTTCCTTTTCCCCTTTTCCCTCCCTCCTGCCGCTCTCGTTCCCAGCTCCAAAGCCAGGGGTGGAGCCAGGCTGAGGCCAGGGGCCAAGCCCAGCCGGACCGCCGGGGGATCGCAGCTCCAAGCGTTATTGAGGGGCCTGAATCCCACCCGCGGGATTTCCCGGTTCCCTGCGTCCCCCAGTATTTCCTTGCTTTTCCTAGCTCCTCCCTTCTCCCCGCGGGGACTGGAAATACCAGAGTTGATGTAATAGGCAGCGCAGCGCTGGCCAGGAAGGAAATCCTGGACTAACCTCCTCCTCCCACACCCCAAGGCCCCACGGGGGGGACACGGCGGGGCTGTAAGCGGGTCACTTCCCTCTGCATCCCCCCAGGTGGGGAGGGGCAGGATTTGGGGGGATGGAGCGGGAAGGACACACAGGGACAGGGTTGGAGGGGGTCCCCGGGTTTAGTGCAAGGGTGGGGGTCCCGTGTGGCTCCATATCCCGTCCCCCAGGCCATGTGATGCCACTGGGATGTGGTGGCCGAGGGGACAAGCTGCCACCCCCGTCCGCGACCCTTAACGGGGAGGGGGAGGGACACGCAGGGGCCCATCCCAAATCCCCACAGCCGCCTGTCCTGGGTGGGGACAGGGACATGGGGGCAGGTGGTGGGTCACTTCCCTCTGCTTCTCCCCAGACGGGGAGGGATAGGATTTGGGGGGATGGAGGGAGGGACACGCACAGAGACAGGCTTGGAGAGGGGTGGAGGGGCTATGGGGGGCAGGGCTGTATAGGTTCGGGAGTCCCACCTGGCTCTGCACCCCGTCCCACCCCCCAGGCCATGTGACGCCACCGGGATGTGGTGGCCGAGGGGACAAACTGCCACCCCCACTCCATGACCCTTAACGGGCAGGGGGAGGGACGCGCAGGGCCCCGTCCCAAATCCCCACAGCCCCAGGCGGGTTCAGACCCCGCGGGGAGGATGCAGGAGGGGTGGCCAGAGGGCTCCTGCCCCCGGGCCACCGCGGAGTGACCCGAGGGCCCGTGTCCCGCTGTACGGGGGTCCCACCCCCACTAGATGGTGCCAGCAGCCCACGCTTGCGGGGCCAGCGCGCCGGGGGGACACCAGCGACAGGCACCTCTGCAGGGGCCGCTCCCCACCCCGGGCTCCACAGAAACCCCTGTCCCAGGCGGGGAGCAGGGGCTGGACCCCCTGCAGCCTTTTTTGGTAGCCCCTTATTTTTACAGGGGAAAATATTGATATATATTTGTGCAATTACATATTCACGTATTGATGTATTTTTATGGGAATAGATGTGGGAGCTGGTACCCAGGACCAGAGCTGCGGGAATCGTGGGGGGAATCCCACAGAGGAGGGTGAGGTGAAGCGCGGCGCTGCGGAAACTGAGGCAGCCGCCGGCACAGCCTCGGCGCATCCACCTTTCTCTGCTGGGATCAAATCCCGGACTTCCCCTCAGCCTGTCCGTCCTGCTTTTCCTTTGCAGAAATAAATTACCAACACCAGGAATTCATTGCATTCCCAAGTGATTAAATTACTTAGCAACTTAATTCCCTAAAAAAAAATAGTTTTTCACTGCTATTATTTTTAGGTAAATTGGGATAGTCACGTGAGCGATTGAGTGTCACCCTCTGGAATTCGGGGGGGACACGTGATCATCGTGGGGCACGGTGGCACTAAGGTTCCGCTGGTTCCATCCCCCTCAAACTCACCAGAAGCTCATTTCCAGGTTTTTCCCGCCTCCTTTCTAGCAAGGATTTTCCAGGAGTGAGTTGACTTTCAAGACAGTCAGGTGAGGAAAAGCGCAGGAGAGAAAAAAAGGGGAATTTAACTGAACCTGAATCTCTACTTTCTTGCCCCAAAACAGGTTTTGGGGAACAGCAGGCTTTTCCCCCAAGGAATTTTAGCAGTTTATGGCAGAAATTTCCCTTTCTTTTCCAGTTCCCACCTCATCAACGACCACAAGCCCCAGAGGCAAGGTCAGCATCCTGCATCTCTTCAATCCCAGTGCTGTGGGGATGAGTGGGTGGGACTAAAGCCTCCCAAGGCTCCCAGTGGAAGAGGACAAAGACCTCCACCTTTCTCTGATGGAGCCGATGTTTTCCTACTCATTTTCCCCCCAGCTCAGTCAAATGTAGAGATGTTACAGCCTCACCTGACGAGGAAATCTGCTCATGTCACCGCTGCGGAGGAATCACCTCCTTATCCCGTCATCCAATGGCTCTCCTCTCTCCAGACAAAAAAAAAAATCAAATAAAAAATAATTAAAAGGGAATAATAAAAATGTCTGTTCTTCACATCCCTCTGATGGCTGAGAAAGTTGAGTGTGCCAGGTCTCAGCCATCCTCTGGGATGGACCCCAGGGAAGCCGGGATGTCTCCTGCTCCATCCCTCCCTCCCCCCCACGCCTGAGCTGGTGCTCTGCATTCCCCTCCCTCCTGCCCTGGGATGCAGCAAGGGAAACACCAGGACCTGAGCAAATCCCACTCTGACGCCTCCAAAATCCCCTGTCCAACCATCACCTTCTTGATTCCATCCATGGGGTCACTTCCAAGACAAGGAAGGGCAGATTTGTCCTTGCATCCCTGGCCAAACCCACGAAAATTGTCCCGGGCTTTATATTCCTGGTTTCCCAGGTGGGTACAAGAGAAGAGAGAGCATGAAGTGATGCCAGAAGTTAGTGCTAGAGGGATTATTTGGATCATCTTGTCCCTAAAAGTCTTTTTCCTCCATGAATTTGGCCATGGCACCCCATGGGAAGGAGCTCCAAAGCCAAATGAGGGTTGTGTTCCTCCCTTCACAGAGCCAGTCTTGAGGCAGGAAGGGAAGAAAAAAGGGGGGAAACGTATGATTTGGGGCAATAAAACTAAAAATCAAGTGTGTGTGGGGATGGCTCCTCTCCTCCTTCTCCCTAACACCGCAAGAAATGCAAAATTCAAGAGGAATCCCATGGCTCAATCTATGGGACGGAGCAGGGAAGTGCCAGACCTGCCACCACCCCACCTGGGCTCCACCAGCTCCTTTCCCACCTCATGCTTGACCCAGAGATGGCTGGGGAGGGTCTCTAAGGGATGGGAGTCCTTCTCCCAGCACTCTCTTTATGGCTTCCCAGTGTTTTGGAATGCTGGCAGCACTCCTTGCTTCCTACACTGACATTCCTCTATCCCATTTAGCAATTAGAGGTGATTTTCCTTTCCCCCACGTGTTCGCAACAGAGCTTATAATTAACTCCTATCCCTGTTTGTGCCCTGGCCTCGTCAGAGGTGTCAGCAAAGCTCTCCTGTAACGTTGCCTCCGGGTTTTTTGTAGCTTGGGATCCTGCGAGAGACCCACTGCAAATCCAGCGGGTCTCTTTTCCCAAAGGACGAGAGCCCCGCTTGTCCCCAGGAGATGCTGTCCCTCAGCTTCCAGCCTGGAGGGACATCCACAGGCAGATGTAGCTGGCAGGACTCACGGCTTCACCCAAATTCCTGGCTCCTGCTCCCAGCCCAACCCACGCTGAGCATCCCATCAGGAGCAGCAGGGTTCAGGCAGAGCCTAAGAGAAATAAAGCTGCTGAGCCCTGTCTCCATCGCTCAGATTAACCTTCAGTGCAGCGCCGGCCGTCGGGTGACGTGAGAGGTGACAGGGAAAAGCATCCTTTAATTCCGCGTGGCTGCCTGCTCCCGGCACACGTGCCGACGCTCCCGCCTTCCGCCGCAGGTTTCTCCTGGAAATTGGAATAAAGTTGTCACCACCCTAATCTCACCGGCTCTGCGTGAGGAATGTTCCCTCCCTTATCTCCCCAAAACTCCTGCCTCGGCTTTCCAGCCCCTCTGGATCGCTTTAATGTTTTTTGCAATGCAGCCTGGCTCTCAGCGGAGCAGGGAAAAATCCGTCATTTGCCTCGAGGGCAGAGGAAAGTCCGTGGAGCTTTTTGCCTTCCCAGGGGACGTCGTCCTCTGATCTCCTGAGCCTGGTCACCCTCACGGCCCCCAAGTGCAAACCAGCCCTCACTGGGGAACAGGGCAGACAGGGTGGGCATCACCCTCGGCAGCTCTGGACTCCTTGTTTTCCATCCTTCCTGTGCTTCCATGGTTGCCACCAGCTTGGATCCACGGGCAGATCCTGAGGAAGCAGCTGCTCCTCCTCACAGCAAGCATCTCCTCCTCCTCCTCTCAACCAGCAGTCCTGGGGTGAGACGTGCCCTCCCTGGCTCTGCCTGTAACCCCCAGTAACACCCTAAAGCAACATAGACCACTTCTCCCACGAGCAAATTCCCTCTTTTTTTTTTTAATTAAATCCTCATTAAATCAAGGTTTTCCCTGCTCAGCCTGGTGATCTGAGGTGGCTCAGCTGTCCCAGCATCAGCAGATTGCAACCTCGACAGCCGAAAACCCGCCCACCGCTATCCCACCCGCCCCTGCAGCACCCCTCAGGGCTCTCAGCATCTCTGTGGGGCTCTCAGAACCCCCCTGGGGGTCTCAGTTCCCCCCTCAGGGGTCCCAGCACCCCCCAGGGGTCCCACCCATGGCAGATGCCGGGTGCCCTGCGGGCTTCACTCACGGATGGCGGGAGATGGAATTAATTAGGGAGGCAGAGTGGATAATAACATGTTTTTTAAAGCAAGTTGTTTGCAGCAGACTCCTCTGGAGTGGGTTATTTATAGGACACGGCTATAACCTAAATAAAGCAGCGGAATTTTGCCGTGCGGCTCCAGGGGGACGACGCCGGCTCGATCTCGGGGGGTGAACCCCCCACACTGGTGCTCCCCAGGAACCCCCAGACCCTCCTGGGTGCAGCTGCACGTTGCAAACCAAGCCACAAGGTGCTCCTGGAGGACCCCGAGCATTCCTCTCTTGAATTAACACCGGTTGAGTGAGATGGTTTAAGGACCAGAACTCGTGAGGATCCTGCAGCCCACCATGGGGTCCTTTCCGTGGGACCTCGAGGGGGAGGAGGCGATGTGAGCCGTGAGCTGGACCAGCTGCTTCATGCCAAGGCTGCTGCAAACAGGAGCAGGAGCCGGGGTTGTACCCTTTGCAGGGTTGAGACAGGGTAAAAGTCTTTCCCAGCTCCAGCTGGGAACGAGGGGGTGGCCTTAGTCACCCAACTCCAGCTCATCCCAAGGGATGCTCACAGGGATACTACAGCCACCGCCAGGAGCAGTGAACTTCCTCCCATCACCTTCTTCTTCTTCCTGGCCTCCTTCTTCCTCCTTCTCCTCCTCACTCTTTAACATTTAATTTCCCTCCCGGTTCAATTAATTAAATATTAACTAATATTTAATCATCCAGGCTGTCCTGGATGGGCTGGGACAGTGGTGGCAGCTCCACCAGCAGACGATTGTCCCCAGACCTTGCCAGGATGGCCCGTGCTTGCCACAGGATCCCCAAAAGCCCCTCCTTTACTAACCAGACATGCTCAATGTCATTGTGATCCCACTCCCCNCTCAGTTTCCCCTCCTTGCCTGGGAGAGGCCCCGGCAGGAAGCTGAGCTGACGGCAGGGAGGATAAATAAACCCCAACACATCCCTTGGCATTCCCAGAGCCGCTTGAAAAGGAGAAACACCACCCACAGCTGTGACAAATGTCTTTGTCTGGCTCTCAAGCGGGATAGGGAACACCCGGAGAGCGGTGGCTGCTCGCGCTCCGGAGTGGTAGGTGTTTAAATATATAGTGAATAAAATGAATAGTTTTGTTTGTTCTGCTCTTCTCTAATTTAACACCTTCTGGGTGAGCAATTACTCTCTGTAACAAGAGCAAATAAGCAGCATTAGTGTAATTGGTTGAGTATTACTCTGCTTTATGCCATATAATTCAACATTAAGACCTCAGCATTTACTCTTAAAAGAAGGTTTTCTGCTCCAGTCGAGGCTCACTGTGGGTTAACCCTGGGTTTACCCACCAACCCCCAGATTCAGCTCCTGTTTGCCATTCCCAGCTAGGAAAAACTGCTTTTTTTGCTTGTTTTCTCTCCTTAATATTTGCTGCAGAAGCTCTGTGGGATGAAATCTCCTCTGGAGGAAGGGCTGAGAGGTCTCGCCATGGGTCTAGAGGTGTCTCACCATGATGCTCATCCCCTTTGCCAGCCACAAAAAGGCCGAATCCAGCCTGGAAAGCCAAAAAACCCCAAAAAAAACAACAAAAAAAACCTCATCCCTGTGCATGGCTGGCTTTAAAGGAGAAGAGAAAAAAAAAAAAAATCACCTGTCAGGAGAGCAAGAGGAATCAGCCCATCGTTCCTCGGTCAGATCAGTGATGTACATGGATTTAAATGGTCATTAATGCATCCCTTCCTGCTTGGAATCATACCTGGGTTAATGTCCTCACCCACCCATCCCTGATGGACATCTCCATTGGGAGCAGTCGGGAAAGCCACAAGAAGTGTCTTGGGGGGGAAAAAAAAAAAAAATCAAGGAGAGAAATTGGCTCTGGGGTTGGGGAGAGGTGGAAATGTCACATAAATCCAGTGAGCTGCTTTGTTGCTGCTGAGGAAGTGGAAGAGGCATCTCTGGGTCTGGGGCTGTGTGGAGAATTAATTGGGGAAATGGGAGATAGAAACCAAACCCAGTTTTGGGGGTTTTCTAGGTGGAAACAGCACCTTTTTTTACTCCAGCAACACCAAATCCTTCTCCCCACGCCCATCGGGGGCTGTCGGATCTTTGTCCCACAGAGGAAGTATCCCCAAAGTAACCCCAAAGTAAAGCCCAGTTCTTCCAGGTACTCCATGTTCCTCACTGAAACACTTCCAGCAGCTCCCAGTCTTTCCAGTGGTCTTGGAAGAAAGAACTGGAAAGTTTGAGGGGTGCTTGCCCTGAGTGTCCCTCCCTATGGTAAAGAGAGAAACCTTTGTTTCCCCTTCCCCTTTCCAGGAGCAGGCAGGGGACCCAAAAACTCCATCACCTCCCTCAAACAACAGCACCCCGTGGAAAAACCTCAGGGAATTAAAGCCCTCATCCCCTTTAACCCCTTTAGCAGAGTTAGTTCCCAGATGGAACAAGGCCCTCCTTTATCCTGCCAAAGCCTCCTTGCACCGCAGAGCCACACGAGCACCATCAGTCAGTTAGAGCACAAGAAAGTTTAAATGTCCCTCAGGGCTGGAGAAAATCCTGCTGAGATGTTTTGATCTCCTCCTCAGAATTCCCAGCTCCAGCTTTGGCTTTACAGCCTCCTTCATGTCTCCCCTTCCGTCTGGGAGGCTGCGTGGGGAGGGGACAGCAAGCACAGACACAGGGACGATCCCAAAACACTCCAGTGCCACCCCGGAGAGCCTCAGCTCAGGGTCAGGACCACAGAGATGGATTAACATCCATCTCTGGGATCAGATGGGAGAGGACCAGCAGCCTCCTCCCCTCCTGCCCAGCGCCAAGGTAATTTCCTTCCACAGCCAAAAGGAGCCACCAAACACCACACACTGGGTCCCACCTCCTTCTCCAGTGGGTTACACCTTCCTCTTGGAACCAGAGGCAGCCCTATCCATGGAAAAAACACCTCTTGAGCCCAGGCCAGGAGCTGAAGCATCACCCAGGGAAGTGCAATCCCAAAGGGACTCATGCTCAAGAGCCCCAGCTTGGGGTGACATTCCCCATGATGGAGCTGCTCCTGCTGCCCATTATCCCTCACCAGCATCCCGGGGGAAGAAGGAAAAACAACCCCAAGCTCAAATCCCCCTGCACACAACGTGCTTTGAATCAGGAAGGAAAGCAGAAGATGAGAGAGCGAAGCAGCAAGGCTCAGGAAACGATCTTGTTATGGATCTCAGCAGGGATGAGGTGTAATTAATCCCAACAAATCCATCACAGAGCAATCCCTTGGTTTGGGATAAATTGCCTGTGGCATCATCCTGAGGAGGTAGCAGGTACCTCCAGGTGCTTTGTGGCAAATGCAGCAGGATGAATCCTCCCTGTTTCCTGCTGTTGTTGGGCAGGAAAGGGGGTTTTTCCATGTTATCAGATGGCAAATGGGGACAGGTTTACTGTGGCCTCCCAGGAACCCAAATCCCCCCAAGCTGAAATGAGGAGCAGGATGGGGACGCTGGAACAGGCACAGCCACCTTCCTCCACAATTCCAGGGAGGAAAAAAAGGCTGAGATCTTCCCAGATTGCAGCTATGGGGTGAAACGAATTGAGTAAATAAATCCAGGTTGATCTGCTCTGGATTTTTGCAGGGATCACCTGTTTTCCTTCATTTTGCAGAAGCACCATTGCAAGCTCAGCCAGCACTGACGTGGCTGCATTGCTCAGCCTTCCCCATCCCCTCTCATCCTCAAAGAATTCCCTCGGCGAGGCAATTTCGTGCCCTGTCCATTTAAAGTAGGACACGTTAAAAATCTCTCCTGGAGAGGGTGTTTGGCTTCAAGTGCATCGGGATGGATGTGCTTTGATGTCTCATGAAGATGCAGAGGGACATCTGTGCTTCGTCATCGCGGTCTGCAGCAACAAAAATAATAACAGAACACCCTCCACTCTGCCAGCTCTTCCCTGCTGGAGCCTGGGAATCGCTGCTTTTAGCGTTCCAGACTGGGATGCTGGGCTCTGGATACCACCAGCATCCCAACGCCCTCGCGCTGCCCTTCCCAGCACGGGAGGGCTTTCCTCCCCAGAGGCTTTCCCAGCTTTCCTCTCCTCCTCGCCGTCTTGTCTCATCTCCTAAATGAAGTATGTCGGGCAGCATTAGCTCATCCTTCCCCTGATCCCTGCCCAGGGAGCATCCCTTGGAAAACAAATCGCTCCATGTCAGCAGAAGTGTCTGGAGTGATAAAAGCTGTTCAGCAGCAGCGGCTCCGTATGACCAACCACTGGACACTCCCAAACTTGTTCCAGAACCTGGAATATATCGGCAGATTTTCTGCTCCACCTGCCAGCCTGGCTGAGGATGGATCAATTCCTCATGCTGGCTGGCTGGGTGGCTGGAATCTCTTGCTTTAAATTCTTTATCCCTCATGGAGGTGGGTGACCCTTGGGTGGCCTTTCTGGGGAGATGACAAAGCCCAGCCCTTCCTTGCTCCACAGCAAGTTTCCCCACCTGTTTAAAAAAAAAAAAATAAATAAAGATCAAGATTAATTCTTAGTTTGGGATCTATTTATCCCTTCCCTGAAGACAGAACAAGCAGGAGGGCTCTGGGAGATGCTCATCCTATTCCCTGCTCCAGTTCAGGAGGAATTTTCCTCCTTGTGCTTGTCATGAACTTGCCTGGTGCTGGGGAAGATCAGCCTGTCCATCTTTTTGCAATGTGAAGGAGGGGAGCTTTTCACTCCCCCTCCCCTCCCTTTTCTTCTGCCAGTTTTCTTTTTGTTTTGTAATTTTTCCTTACTTTTTTCCAGCTTTTTTATTTTCCCCCTCTTCTCCCACCCCTTTTTCTCTCCCTTTTTCCCCCCCTTTCTCACTTTTCCTTCTTTTTTTGTCTTTCCCAACTCCTGCCACTCACCACGAGGATGTCGCTCCTGCTTCTGTTTTCCCACAGGACCTGCTCCTGCACCAGCAAGGCCACAAGCCCTTAGGAATTTCAGCAGGGCTTCCCCATCAGGAATATCTGGGAGGGAAACAGGAGAGGGACACGGAGGGAGTTGATATCAGGGGGAATCCTGGAGGCAAAACCTCCAAACCTGGATAACTAGACCCTCAAATAAACCAACCTAAAAAAGCTAAACTCTTGGATAAGCTACACGACAAACAAAGCAGCAACCCAAATTCCTCAATGTTCCTTCTCAGAGGATCCCAAATCCATTCCCTGGGTTACAGATGAGGGTCTTACAGACCTGGGACAAACAGCAGCACTCAGGCGCGTGCACAGGTAGTTTTGGGGGCTCCACGGTTTGTTTTGGATGGTTTTGCTCCGAAAAGAAAAAAGCAATTTGTGGCTCAGGGACCTCCTGAGCCACAGAAAGCTCTGGAGATCTGATCCCTCATCAGCTGGAGAACGAGGAGAACAAACACTGGGCACACAGACTTCATTGGGACGGGTGAGCACGGAGAGACTCTGTGCAAATATTAACTGAGATAATCAGAGCTACGGGGAGGGATGAGCCGCGAGGAAAGAGAAATCTCTCCTTCCTGTGGATCAGGTCGGGAGCTGTGCGAGGATGGGGATGGCTGCAGTGACACGGGATGCTCGGGGTACCTGGGCAGGTGGAAGCAGGATGCTCAGGGTGCCTGGGAAGATGCAGGATGTTTGGAATACCCGGGCAGACAGATGCAGAATGCTCAGGGTACCTTGGAAGACGGATGCAGGATGCTCAGGGTACTTGGGAAGCTGGGAGCAGGATGCTTGGAATACCTGGGCAGTCAGACACAGGCTGTTAAACCTGGAGGAGAGGGAATATTTTTCACCCCAGTAACGTCAGCAGGACATGAGAAGGTCTGGCCTGTGGAAGCACAGCCTGGGAGAGCTCCATGGCATCCCTAACCGATCCTGCTGGGTCTGCAGGGGTGTTGAGGAGGCTTGGGACTCACCCAAGGGTTTTGCAAAGGTCGGATCCATAAATACAGCTGAGGCCTTTACCCGTGTCCGTGCTCATCCCACAGCTGTGCTCCTGGGGGACGCAGAAAGCAGGAATTCAGGACAGGGAAAGCTCCTGTGGCCCAGCTTGTCGATAGCCACAAGGCCCCAAAACCAGAAAAAACAACTTTTTGCTACGACTTTTCTACAACTCCATGCTCTACAGGATCAGCACAGCCTGGGAAAGCTGGATGGGGACCTCCTCAAACCGACACTCATGGAGAGCCGGTCTGGAGGAGGGACTGTGCCCGGTGGGGAGCTGGAGGCTGCAGGTGGCCGTTTCCCTCAGGGAAGCACAACAGGCCAGGAGAAATTATGGGCTTTCATCTCCTGGACTGTTTGGTCCAATGAAGAAGCACCCAGAAACTTACTGTTTTCTGGAAAAAGAACTGGAATGTTTCCAGGAAGAACTGGACCTCACATTTCCTCTTGACCAGGAGCTAAAAGAGCAGGCACAAGCCTGGAGGGAGAGACGTCCATCATGGACAAAACAAGCCTGAGACAGGGAAAAGCTGATTTTCTTGCCTGGAGGGCTCCAGGGGGCTCCAAGACAGCTCTCCTACCCTGATTTTGACCACGGATTTCCTCCTGCTCCAAGAGTTCCACCGTCCCTGATGCTCCAAGCTGTACTTTCCTACACCTACAAGAAGTTTTAGCTCCGAGCAATGTGTGCAACCCCCCCCCACTCCCAGCTCTCTGAGAAGTTCATTTCATGCAGAAAGTTGGAGAGTGATTTCTTTTTCACCTACTCATGGGAAAAAAAAAGGGAGCAAGGAGATGTATCTGGCTGAAGGTGTGATGTTTTCCGAAGGTCTCCTCCAGCTGGCCGCAGCATCTTTTATTTCTAAAGCAGCGACTTTGCCACTCGAAAAAAAAAACCCCAAAACCTCCCAAACCTCACCTTGGGTTGGGTTGATTTATGCAGGTTACATTGATTTGTAACATAAATTTTGCAAGATCATTTCATATTCCTTTTGTTGTACAACTCGGAGAAGCCTAAAATGTGAATCTGAATATAATAACACTCCTCACTGAAGTGAGCTCCTTTCATCCACACACGGAACGGGCCCAGAGGTTCTCTCCCAGGCTCCCGGCTTCTCTCTAATGGCATCCATCTCCTGCCTTTCTATATATAATTCCCTGTCTCTGGGTCACTCGACCCATCGTTGTCGTGGAGCCGATGGCTCCAGGCGATGCTGTGGCAGGTGCCACGTCCAGCAGCCAAATGCTGCAGCTCAAGGTAGAGGAAAGAGGTGGTGGTGGGGGAAAAATCCGCCATAAATTGGAGCTGGGGATTTTCAGGTGTTCAGGAATAAAACGACACGTGCTGGGCTGAGCCAGCTGGGGGAGCACAGGGCGGGGGATGCCACCCCTCACGCTGGCACTGCCACAGGGGGAGGACACCCATCCCGGCGCCTCATCGACAGCCCTGGTCCTGCCACAGCTGGGGGAGAGGAGGGAGGATTCAGGACTCCGTTGCAGCTTCTTTCTGCAGTCCCAGCACAAAATTTCAGGCAGCTTCAGGTGATGCAGGACCTTCATATGGTCTTTGGCGGCCCTGACCCCATCCCTCCTGGACTAGCTGATCAAGCCTGCATCTTGCTCCATGCACATCTGCAGGGTTAGTTATCCTCAAGACAGGATAACCGGATTTTCCAGTGTCCAGTTTCAGCTGGACACCACAACTCAAGTCACTGTTACCCCCCCAGGCCCTCTCCCTCCCCGAGGCCATCAGCACTTACCAGAGATGCTGCAGATGTAGCAGAGATCCCTGTGCCGTGTCTCCAGTGACACTGAATTCTCCCTGCGGGGATGGGGACAGCTGAAACACTACCCAGGATTTGGACCAAAATTGTATTTCCTATTGATTTTTTCCCCATTTCAGACCCAGAAGGGGGTGCAGGATGTGGGGACAGGCTACAGACAAACGTAGCTCCCACTGATGTTGACCACAAGCACCTCATTTTGGGAACTGCTCTTTCCACACATCTGATGGTACAGAGGATTCCAGGCCTTGGGGATGGCAATGTGGCACCTTGGGCACGTTCATGGTTCAACAGACCCTTTCTTGGTGGCAATGTCCAAATCATGCTACTTGGACAGGCAGTTTCAGGGTTTCCTGCAAAAGCAGCTCCCGTTTATAGGTTCATTTAAACCCAAACAACTCAGCAGAAGAGTTTTCAGTGCAGAGTTGCCCATTCCCTGGGGCTCCCCGCTGCCAAGAGAGGGAGGGCACACCAGGGAGGATGCTCAGCACTTCTGCAAGATCTCCCCTGTGCTGTGGCCTCTCTTGGACAGCACAATCCCATTTCCAAGGAGGCAGGAGCATCCTCTCCCCCACCTCCCCATGCCGTGAGGATTTAGCTCCATACACCAGCTGAACAAGGTCTAAGAAGGCACCCATCCCAAAAGCACCATCCCCAGCCTCCGTGCCACCAGCAGGCCAGCCCTGGCCCCTCCAGATGTTTTCCAGACAGTGCTTTTAAGCCCAGACAGGAAAATTTCTCACCACCAGCCCAAGCAGACTGTTTTCGCAGCTCTCTGCGAGCCTGACAAGGTGTCTGGGTTCTTCTTGGAGCTCTCCAGGCTGCTTTCAGGGGAGTGAAAAGCTGTTTTTAGAGGCATCAAAAAAAAAAAAAAAGGAAGGAAATTAAAAAAAAAAAAGGTGTTTCACTGTAAGAATCAATTCTCCCTCGCTGGGCCAAGCTGACTAATTTGTAAACTGCGAGAAGAGAATAAAAAGGAGCCAGTGAGTGAGAAATGCCAGGCGAGGATAAGTGCAGAGCATCCCTTGGCAGAGGGATGCTGCTTCCTCAAGGGCCTAGCTATTCTCCTAGAAAATTGGGAAGCAAAAAGCAGACTTCCCGAGGGTGGTTTCCCCTCGAAATGCCACCTGGGCGGACCTCACAAGCCTCTCAGCTGCTGAGCCTCTTGGCCTGGTTGATGGGAATCTTCTTGACTCTCTCCAACCCAGAGGAGAGTGGGAGCAGCCAGGCAAGGGCAGGAAAAGCTCCCCTGGGTTCAAACCATCCCAAAGCTCATAAACCACATCATCAACCTGCTCAGCTCCATCACTGCTCCCACTGACCGCCTCCCTCACTGGGAAAATGCATCCCTGAGTCTACATTGCTCCATTTAATTCCAGTCCAAGCCCGCTTTTAGTTCAGGATAAAAGGCAAGAGCAGTATGGGTTAGCATTGCTAATTAGAAAGGATCAGAGAGGAGGAATTAAGGGGATGAAAATCAGGAGAGGAAACGGTATCGGAATCCGAAATTTCAGCATCCAGCAGAAGAAACACTTAACATGGCTCCTGGGATCCAAAGGCAGGAGGAAGGGCTGTGCAGGCAGCAGGACACAGGAACGCCACTGATGCTGCGTCCCAGCTCTTTGAAGGGAGCAGGAGCAGGGAAATCCACTTTTTATTTCAACCCAGCACCAAATTAAAGGTGAGTGAATTCCTGCTTCTGCTGCCTCCTGACAAAAGAGTGGGATTCAGGAGAAGTCCTGGGACTTCCAGACTGTGCCCCAACACTGGCACCTGTGTGGAACTTCTGCCACCTCAGGGCTGTGGGGCTGGAGAAACAGTGCAGAAAACCCAGGCTGGCTCTGAGTAAGCCAGGCCAACACCCCCAAACCAGGAGTCCCAAACTGGACCATGCCCAAGGTCCTGTGAGATGCCAACTCTGCCGGAGCTTATCAAGGCACAAGTCAGTGATGTCTGACCTTTTAGAGCCTGTCTCCAAAACACCTTCATGGCTTGTTTTAACCATCCTGTGCATGTGCAGTTGGCTTTTCATCTCCCCAGGAAATCCACTGGGCTGGGAATAGCAACTGGGGGGGGTGGGGGAGGAGTGTTAAAAAGAGGGATGGTGAAGGCTTGCCCAGTTTTTGCTCCTCTCCAAGTGGAGTGAAAACAGAGCAGGAGGGGAGCCCAGACTTGGGCAGCCCCAGGTGCCAGCAGCGAGAAGGAGGAGGCTCTGAACTGAGAGATGTTGGTCTGGGAGAGGCACCCGACACCTCCACAGCGCTGCTGATGCATCACCAACCCAGGAGAGGAGAAGAGGGGAGGGATTCTCACACCCTCAGGGCTGGGACGTGCTGATGGATGCTGTGAGGTCCCAGGAACGGGAGTTCACCCAGAGACGAGGTCACGCCGTGTTCTCAGCCAGCATCTCCTCCCCAGCCCGAATCCGAGCCCCTCGGCAAGAGCTGAAGGTGCCCAAGTCGTTTAACATCTCTGGGGCTCCCCGATGACCCATTTAGGATGGCTTTGGTAGATCTCAGTCTACATCCCATGTTTAATGTGATTACAAGGCTGTGTAATTGCTGCGTAATTGTCCTTCTTCCTGAGGCTGGTGCACCCTGGGGTTCCAGCCTCTCAATCTTAATTAAAAAGGATAAATCTTAATCAGCCTCAATCGGAATTTCGGAGCTTGGGGGGCGGAGGGAGGGTCCCTCAGCACTCTTTCAGGGTGTAAGGGGAAAGTGAACCCATGTAGGGAAATCAGCCCGACGAAGGGTCTCGGAGGTGCCGTGTCCCGTTATTAGGGGGTCTAATTGGGGACTGTGTTAAACTATTTTAACTCCTCAGCAGCTGATTGATCGGCAGGGCAAAGCCTTGGGAAGATCCACCAGGCAGCTACAGAGCGTTTCCATCCTCTTCCCTGCACTTTATGGAGGGAAAAGAGCACGAGCAGAGATGCTCGTCGTCTTCCATCTGCTGGGAGGCAGGAGCAAATCAGCCTTTCCTAGTCCTTGATTCAAAGTGGTGCCACACCTCATTTCTCCCAGCGAAAGTTTGCGAGAGGAGTTTGAGACCCACGCCCCCAATTCTCCTTTTGCCCTGCCACTCACAGCTTTTGGCTGTGGAAAAGCACCGATCCAATGGGCCAGAGAGGTGGGATGCAAACCAGCTCCTGCCTGGAAACCAGCTGCAGGTGACACAGAATCCATGCCAGTGATGGGGCAGAGAAAACGAAGCCTTGCCAGGATCTGGTCCCCAGGCTGCTGGGACCCAGGGAACCCAAGGATGGGGAGAAAGGGCTTTCCAAGAGAAGGGTTTTCCAAGGCAGGGGCCTGGAAAGAACTGCTGAAGGGGAAGGTAGGAGTGAGGAAGGGGTTTGCAGGAGATACACGGCAGATGACAGCCAGGACGGCACCAGAGATGCTCAGGCAAGTGACGCTCAAGGGAAGGTTTGGTCCAATCCCCACCTTCCTCCTGCTTTTTGCCACCCAGGACCAGGAGAGATGCCCTGCTAGCCCCGATATTTTTAGGGGAAAGCCACCCAGAGAGCAGGGTAAGCTGAAATGGGGTGTGATGATGCAGCACACGAAAGAAGAGAGGTCTAGGTACACAGACATGCCCTTTCAGAGCTGTCTTGTTGAGGAGTAACTGGGCCAAAGCTCCCACATTACCTACTTTGAGACTGGCAAGGATCTGCCCTGCTCGGTGCCCAGGGAAACCTAAGCAAGGTGCAAAAGGGCTAAGAAAGAGTGAAATGAGGAGGAAAAGAGATGAGAGTGATCCCAAGAAGCTTCGGAAAGAGCTGATAGAGGAGGGGAGCTCATCTAATTACATCCTCAGAAACTTCACCACTTGCAAATGAATTTTTAATGAAGAAAATAATGCCCTTTTCCAGTTATTTCACCTAGAAAGGAAAAGCTCTGGAGATTGGCACACCATCCCTCAACACCTCTGGTGCCTGGGCATGTCAGGAGTACACGGAGAGCTGAAGTAGAGCCTTTTCCAGAGAGGTCTTGATCTTGGGAGGTGGGACCAGGAGTTAATTCAGTCTCACACAGATTGAGAAAATGCTCTTTAAAGTGGAGACAGGAGATGGGAACTTGCAGGGGTCAAGGGGTGATGACACCCCTGGAAGGGGACTTGCTACAGAGGCCACACTTGGAAGCTGAGATGGAGTTTGCTAACACAAGGATGCACCCAAATTCCACAGGGTTCTGCAGGTGGTGCGGGAAGGCAGATGGTGCCACGAAAAGAGAGCAGCCAGTACCTTAAACACCTCCTCCATCTTCCAGGGGGACCCCCATGATGGACTTCATCTCCACACCCGTATCATCCCCTGGCATGGCACAGAGACGGGTGTTGAGCACCGTGGTACATGACTTCCACCTCCCTCCAGTCCTTCAGGGTGAGAGGGAATGCATCCACATCATTTAAAATCAGTTGGAGCCGTCACCAGCAGATCCTGCCTGGGATGGGTCGTGCCAACAAGCCCTGTCTTTGTTTTAAGCCTTCTTTCATCTGCTGTCTTCTGCTCTTGCCTTGGGAAGAAGAGTAATCATTCCCTGCCACTCAGGTTTTTATAGAGCTCTGTCACCAGCCCCATCGATCATCCCTTCCCTATGCTGAGGAGAGCCAGGTTATTTAAGTTTTCCTCCTCCATAAGCCATTCCACCCCTCTGATCTCCCTCAATACCCTCTAAATTGTCACGCAGGGAGCCCAAGTTCTCAGCACAGCAGCCAGAGATGCACATGAGAAAGGTGCAGGCACCATGCTGAAACCTCTAAAGGTAAAAATGTGATCATTTTCACCTTTAACCACCTCACACCCACCCAAAACTTCTTTCAGGCAGGATTCAGATCCATAATTTGGAAGCTTGATGTCCTAAAATTGTGTGTCTGAAAGAACTGGGCAACTCTTCCCTCCTTTGCCTGGTGAGCTCAGCTCAGCTGTTGTGCTCTCCTGTCTTCTGGTTCCCAGGGACCATGAAATATTAAGGGGAGAAAGAAACCCCAAACACAAAAAGAATTTATAAGGGATTTCACAGGGGCTCTTTTTCTCCTGCTTGAGCAGGTCAAAGTTGCCCTTCCAGAAATGAGCAGAGAGGGAAGGCTTGTTCTTCTTTGACAGAGCCAAGACCTCGCTAAGCAAGACATCTTAAAAGTAACTTCAGATGCTTTGTGAGGTAGAAAAAGGTGTTGGGATGGAGGAGCCCCTTTGGGCAGCAAACCCCCATCATCCAAATTGCTGTTTAGCTTCTCTGACAGCCTCTTTCAGTGACCCATTCATCTTTTCTGGATGGAGGGTTGCAAACTCTCCCTCCCTGCCTCCAGTTTTGTTCTTTCAAACTGTTCTATCAAAGAGATCTATGGAAGGCTCCGTTCCCAGCTGACAAGTGATCTATTTAAAGTTTATATGCCCGGGAACAATCACAAAGACTTATTAATGGGAAACTGCTGAAGGGAGCAAGCCCATGTGCAGCCGCTACACAAGCACGTCTCCATTATCATTTCATGCTCCCCAGCCTGGCCAAACGGCACATTCCTGCTCCCCGTTCCACGCCCTCCCCCTCTTCAGTGCTTGGCATTCACTTATTCCCCACCAGCAGGAGCAGGCGGGTCCGAGCAAACCCACCTGATGGTCCGGCAGAGGTGGCACGTGCAGACCCAGGAGGGTGAAGCTGGACGGGCAGCCCGCCGCAGCGCTCCGGCGGCAAGGAAAGGAGCATCGCCCGGCAGATTCCCGCGGTGGATGGTTCTTGGGGGGGAGATGCTTCTCCAGCACGGACCAAGTGCCTTCAGTCTGCGTGGAAAGAGAGCGGCTGTCACCGCTGGGCGCGGGAACGGCAAGTCACATCTCCTGGGAATCAGAGGAACAGGCAAGGTTTAGACGGAGCAAAGCGAAGCCATCGCCAACATGTGCCCACAGTTTGGGGTGTTTTAACAGAATCAACAGAAGGGACCCCTGGAGACCATCCAGTCCCAGCCCTGCTGCCAAGACAGGGTCACCTGGAGCAGGTGACACAGAAATGTGTCCAGAGAACCAGACTCCACACCCCCTGTGGGCAGCTGCTCCAGTGCCCTGCCACCCTCTATGGAAATAGGCTCTTCCTCATGTTGAGGTGGAACTCCTCGTGTTTTAGTTTGTGGCCATTGCTCCTCATCCTGTTGCTTTCTGCAAACATCCCAGAAAACAAACAGATGGGCCGGGTGGAAAAGGTGGGTTGGGATAAAAAGGGCTGGGATTATGTCTAGCTGGAGGATCCCCTCTGCCCCAGGGAAATGTCACAGGACATCCTGCACCAGGCAGGTCCATAAAAAGTCCAGGCACGTTGCTGCCATTGGAAGGAGGAAGGAGAAAGCAGCAGAAAGGTTGAGACATGGCCTGTGATTCCTTGAGCCGGTCACAAGGAAACATCCACAGAGAGCTCCACAAACTTGGAGACGGTCCTTCTACCCTTCCTGACCACGTGCTGTCCGGGGAAAACCACCTTCTCCAACACTGGTTTCTCAAGGTGGGAAAATCCAGCAATGAAACAGGAGTGTCCCTGCCAGCCTGTACCAGCTAAGAAACACCAGCACTCGCTCCCACATCCACGTGCCCTGGGTGATGTTTTACTCCCGGCACGCCGGGAAGGGGAGCAGGACCTTGGCTCCAGGAAACCAAAGATTCACCGCCGCGTGTCCGCAAAGCTCCTCCAAGAGGAGCCCGTGAATGGACAGTGAGGGCACCGCTCCCTCCTCTTCCCAACGCACGTGTGAGTAAATGCAGCATTTCCAGCCAGGCGATGACATAGCGAATGTGGCCAGTCCAAGGTAATTGCCTGTGCTTTTCCTGCCTCAGGATTTCCAACCTTGCGGTTTTCCCACACAGGGAGAGCCCTGCTCTTCTGATAAATAGGTCTGGCTGCGCGTCTCAGGCTCAGTTTGACAACCAATAAAAGGCTTGAGAGACTGAAAAAAAAAAAAA
>VXAY01001003.1:409739-435122 GCA_013399855.1 Oxyruncus cristatus
TGCCAAAATAACAGATTTGGAGGAGAACAAACTGGATGTTTCCAGCTCACCTGCCAGCTGCCGGACTCCCAAAATTCTGAAGTGGGGAGTGGGACAGCAGCTCCCAACCCAGAGCAGAGGCTGTTTGCCTCCTTCCAAAGCACGTTCTCCACACAATGGTGGGTCTGCAGAGAGGTGCAAAAAAAAGGGAGCTGAGTTTTTTCCAAAGCCTGGCTGGGAAGGGTAGAGATGTGCCAGGCAGGGAGGGTCTCACTGAGGACCTGCTTCCCAAGGGGAGATCCCATTTGCATCCATGTTAGAGTCATAGAATGGTTTGGGCTGGAAGGGACCTTAAAGACCAACCCCCTTCCACAGGCAGGGACACCTTCTACTATCCCATGTTGCTCCAAGCTCCATCCAACCTGGCCTTGGACACTTCCAGCAATAGACAGGCACAGTTTCCCTCTTCCCAGTCCTGACTGAGCATGGAATTCAACCAGAACCTCTTGGGCTGACATGAACTGAAGTGAAATAGCCACACAAAGAGGACAAATGGGGAGAAGCAGCATCAAAGGAGCACAAAGAACATCAGCCAGGCCACCACAGTGGACATGAAGGGTCCCTGGCGAGTCCCTCAGGGTCACCAGAGGCACAGGGGGACACAGGGAAGCGGGGCAGCTCCATCCCCAGGGGATTACTCACAGATAACTCCCAGCATTGCCCCAGGATGGAGCAGCAGCTCATGGGGAAATCTCCACTGGCCAGAAAAGCTCCCAGAATCCTGAAAACACCAGGAGCCTGCACCTCCTCCCCATCTCCAGCTGACCCCCTCCTCTGCTCTCCCCCTGCTCCCTAAGAACCTCCCGCTCTCCACCCTCCTTATCTAATTTAACTAATTAAGGGTAGCTTGGAGCACGTGCTGCTTTTGGGCTGGGAAAGACCCTGGATGACCAAACACGGAGACAGGGAGCTCATGAAATACCAGGCTTGGAGCTAAACTGCCCTTCGTGGGGTTCAGAGTGAACAACTTGCTGCTGTGACCCCCAAAAAAACTCTGGCAAAGGGGCACCATATCCCAAAATCAAGTATATCCCTTAGCTTAGCACCGCTGGGAAGGAGTTTTCTGTCCTGCAGGAAAATCCCAAAGAGAATTTAATGCTGGCAATAACAGGGTTCCCCCGGGACAACGTCTGAGCAGTGCAGGGCGACATAAAATATGAAACCTACACAAGTGAGGAGGTAGAAAAGTCCGGGTGAAGTTAGAGCTGTAACACCTCAGTGAAACATTTTGACTGTCAAAGTGAAATGAGATTGAAAAGATCCATTACAACACTTCTGCAATAATTGGGGAGGGGGGGTTCAGTTGTAAAAAGCTTCTAGGAAGTTTTCCAGTTCAGTAAAACTGCATGTTCAGCAAGAAAACCCCTGTAGCAGCAATATCAGTTTCCCTTTGGGAGATTCCAGAGGCTCAAGGATTATTTGCTTTCCTGCAGGGAATACTGACAGAGCCAGCCTGGCACATCCCTGGCACTGGTGGGGGATTCATGGGCTCGTCACAGGAATGCCATCCCCTTCCCAGCTCCATGGCCCTTCAGCCAAGCCAGGAACACCAGGCTGGAGAAAGAGAAGCAAGAGGGGGATATAAATCCCATAAACAGTGAGGAAAGGGGGATTTTTTTCTAAGAGCAGAGCAATTTTCCAGGCACAAACACAGGCGGGGGAAACGCTGGGCTGTGCTGAGCCCATGCCCACAGCTCCTTTGTGTCTATCTGGGTCTTCACAGGCTCACTAGGTGCGTTGTGGCAGTGAGAAGCCCTTCCCAGGGGCAGGGAGACATGGAATACATCCATCCCAACGCATCTGGCCAGTGGAGACACGGCCCCAGCTCGCCAAGATGCCCCCCAGCTGGTGATGCTCCTCTGCCTGCCAAAAAGTTCCCCCCGCCACAATTTATCCAAGGGCATGGAGAGAAGGGGAGGGGAAAAAAAAAAAAAAAAAAGACTGAGAAATCCCTGATGCACTTATTGAAAATCATTTTGGTCACAGCAGAAAATTGCTGGCAGCTCCAGCCCCATCATCTGAGCAGCTGCCATGTGGCCTCCAACCCTTCCCTGCTGGAAGCCAGCCTGGAAATGAGCTGGCCCCAGTACCAGAGTCCTGCCCGAAGAGTGGGAGGAGGTCTGTTCCTTGAAATCAAACCCAGGGAATATCCTGCCTGGTTCTGCACGGGGAGAATGATGACCACAGGGTGTTCCCGGAGGGATGCAGAGCCGTGCAGGGTCAGCCTGGGCTGGCACGGGCACCCCCGAGGTGCCTCTGGGTGGGTGAGGACATGTTGGACAAGCAAGAGAAAGGTTGGGATAACTGGAAACGCAGAGGGAGCATCATCTGGTGCATGGTCCCTGCAAAGGAGCACAGCAAAAAGGGCCAAGGTGGGAGAGGATCCTCTGTCCCATTCCCACCGTCTGTCCAGCCCGGCCTCCTCCCGCAGCCCCAAGAGAAAGGAACCATCAGCCAGAGCCCCAGTGATGCCCAAACATTTCCCGATGCTCCGAGGCGTCACACTCAAAGCCACATGTCCTGGATGGCTGCGAAAATGCTGAGCAATGGTCAAGCCAGAGCCACAAGTCTCCGTCGGCACCCGGGCAGAGGGAGGGGTCGGGATACACCTGTTCCTGGCCCCCACGGTGACCCAGTGGCTTCCCAGGGGCATTCAGGCTGGCTCGGCACTGCCCAGGGTGGGCAGCGTCACCCTCCTGCTCTGTCCAGCTCCTGCTGACACCACCAGCACCAGTGGCAAAGCAGCAGGGTGCCACCACCAAGCCAGAGTTGTGTGCCCTGACCCTCTGCCACTGGAATCTGGTGACCACTCTCCGCTCCCTGGGTCCATCAGGCAAGTGTGACCCTCAGGAGGTGGCTCCTCGCAGATCCACCCCGCGCTCCAGTGTCCAGAGTCCTGCCCAGGCTGGGACTGAGCCAATGTCCCACCCAGGGGGGTGGATGCTCCGAGCCCATGGCCCCAGCACTGCGTAGACGAGTCTCATGGAGATGGGCAGCAAACCCTTTCCCAGCAGGAGATCTCTGGTTTCATCAGTCCAACTCCCAGGCACGGTTTTCAAAGGAAAAGTGAGTCTGTGCCAGAGAATTTGAGAGCCAGATCCCTCTGTCATGGCAGGAGACATGACAGTCTCTCTCCCTCCCCCTACCTCCCTCCTTCACCTCGCTGAAATCCCATTTCAGAGTCACGGCGTGCCAGTCTCTGTCCCAAGGGAAGCGAGGAGCAGTTTCCTCTCCTTTGCACACTTCAAAGGTGCTCGTGATCTGAGAGCGTCTCCCTCTGGTTCCCTTCCCCTCCAGCTTGTTTCCTCGTCTGGCAGCCTCTGTACTTCCAGCTCCTCTTGCTCTCTCCCTCACCCACGTCCGTGTGCAGCTCAGCTCGGCTTCCAGAGGCACCGGGTTCACAACCTCCAAGGACTTTGCTATTTTTTCTCCAATTTTTCTCCTACTTTTGAGCTTTCCCCCCTCCTGTTAACTCATGCCAGCCCCAGCGTGCTGGATGTGCTCCCAGCTGATGCTTGGAGACGATGAATCCCTGTTGGGTACCACGTAAATGGAGATTTGTCACAGGCACATGTGGGTTTAAGCTTCAGTGTCCACTTGTGCAAGGAGATCCAACCCCGTTCCCCAACGCCTGGATAAGCCCCCAAGTCCAGCAGGAATCCCTGCATGCCCACCCCAAGAAGATGCACAGAGACTGGAGGTGAAGGGGAATGTCCCACCAGGGCCCTTCCTACAACATCACAGGAGACCTACCTTGTGGAGAGAATCCAACAAAGAGTCAAACTTGGTTGTCCCAAACCGAGAAGGAAATTTGGAGCACAGTGCCCCTCAGGGGCAAGTTGGGGCTGAGGACAAGCAATTGCTTCTCAAACTGCTCTCACACCCTGCAGCAAATCCAGCAGGAAACTTTCCTTGGGTGTTTGTGGTCCTTGTAGAGCCCCAATGAGATGGAACCAGGGAAGAAACAGTGGCCCACAACCTGAAAAAACTGCTCTCCTGGCATGGGGGTAATGGAATGCAGCCTGAGGAGGGGACCGCCCCAAACAAGCCCACCCCACGGCTTTCTAAACAGCGTGACCTCCTTGCAGGCACAGGATTTGGGCAGAGGGATGAGAGAGCTGATGAAAGGTTCATTCCAGGATCAACGGGGCTATTAATCAGATTGCAGAGAAATTAAATCCCTTCCTGGTGGCAGAAGGGAGTCACAGGAGGGGAAACCACCCAAAAACGGTGGCACCAGAACAAGTTTGATTGTCCAGCTCATCCCAGGATTACCTTCCCTGTCAGGACTGAACAACTCGCCTTTCATCCCTCTAGACAGTATCAACCAAATGACCAGGTTAAACCAAGTGTATTAACTGGAAAGGGTAGGAATCAAAAAGCCAAATAAATCATAGATGCAGATTTACATGGTTTAAATAAAGCCTTTGAAACAAGACATTACCCACTGGAAACTCTTAATGAAAAGCCAGCAATGTTCTCAGAAGCAGAAATATTCTCAGCATGAAGGCAGGACATCTATTAAAGCCAGGAAAATGAGATGAATGGGGCTCAAAGTTAGTGATTTTTAATACACCAGTCGGACACTGGGAATTTAGGCTAATGCCTTTTGGAATTAGCTCTGCTCCCAAGGTATCTCAAAGAGTAATTTAGCAGATGTTTGAGGGATTAGGGGGTGCTGCAGGTAAAGCAGACAATGTTTTAATTCGGGGCTGTGGAACCTCAAGGAACATCATGAAAGGCAGAGGTGAGTTCCGCAGACAAGTGAGAGGAGGACAAGCCTATTTTCATATTTAAGGAGTCCAAATGCCACGGGTATGATTGGCCTGAGGTGAATCATGTCATCCATGGTGTCCTCCAAAATAAACACCAACCGGCTGATGAAATGACCTTCAAAACTGTGTCGGTGCTGAGGCCAAGATGGTTTTTAAGTCAGCAGCTTGGGCACTGAAGGCTTTTGGAAAGGTGCCCTTCGTTTGCTATCCAAGTAGGGTCTGGAGATTCAGCTGCTGGAAACTCTCTGCCAAGGACACTTCTGTCTCTCTGCCCGAGATCTCCTCAACCCGATGAGCACATTGAGGGATGTGGTTTCTAAATCCAATTACGAGTCTTAGAGGCACTAAGATTAAAAAACATGAAACAAAAACGGTCAATGGGAGGATGCTGGAGAAACCAGCCCAAATCCCCTCAGAGCCTTCTAGCAGCCTCCAAAGCATGAATGAGCTGAACATCACCGGAGGGCCCGAAGATGCTTTAAAAAGACTCCACGTGTGAGTTCCCCGTTAAAAGGAGATCTTTAAAACGTCTAAACTTGAAAATTCCCGGGAATCGTTCACCCTCCATGTCACCTAACCAGGAGCCCAGGGCTGGAGACAGAGAGGATGGAGAAGGCATCTGAGCAGGGAGGAAGGTACAAGCCCTGCAGGGAGACTGAAAAATCCCCACCGAGTGGTGACACTGACGGCTGCTGTTCTGCTGCTGCTGCTTCAAGAAAAAAAGAAAAAAAAGAAGAGCTAAAAAAAAAAAAAAGGGACAGAAAAAAAAGGATGAAAAAATATTTACCCAGTTTATAATATTGCTCTGGATCAACATATTAATTATTGATACAGCCAGAGACGAAAGCAGTCTCCAAACAACTTCCATCACATCAAACTCAGGTGAGAGGTTTCTGTCCATCAAACCCTGAGAGGGAACAGCCTAAGAGCAAGTCTCCAGGTGGAGGAGAAAGCAGAGGGAACATTATCCTGACAGGAGAGGAATCCCAGTGCCCACATCAGCTCCTGGAACAGCTGAGCAAGGAGCTGCTTCTCCAAGACTCGGTGCTGGACACGACTCCGAGGGGCAAAATGACCCTCTCCGTGGGCACAGACAAAGCAATTTTGGGGGGGTGAAGGTGACAACATAAACACAAGCTCCTCCTGGCTGCCACCAATCCGCTCTGCAGTGGGTGCTCCAGAATTAGGCAGAGCTCTGCTCCGAGAGAGGCTGCCTGGGCATTAATAATTCATGCTAAAAAGCTGAGCCAAACTCCTTGATGTGAGTTTGCAGCCTCTCTTCCTGAGCCAAGAGGGGTGGACAACCTACTGCCACCAGACTTCCTCCTTCAAGAGGTGTCTGCTCTGGAAAAAGAAGGAAAACCTCCCGTGGCAAGCAAAAAAAAAAAAAAATCCCATTTTTAAGCCTCATGGTGGGGATCTGGTCTTAGCTCCCTCCCGGAGTCAGTCAGACAAGGAGGGGGAAATAACAATCCTCACTGAAACTTCAGGGAAGGACCAGGGAGACATTGCTCCGTGGAGTAATTATCTACCCTGGATTGCAGCCAGGGATCAGGTCCGGGTCCAGCTGTGCAGCCTCGTTTGGGAAGAGGCACAGCTGTGGAATTCATGGGATTCCTTCCATCGGGGGCAGTGAAAGGCAATTTGAGCAGTGGGGCGAGAAAGCATCGGAGCTGTGGAGATGGGAAGGGCCCACAGCACAGGAGCTCCCTGCTCACCACGTGGCCTTTCCCACCTGCCCAGGTGTCTCCACGTACCTCAGACCTCCAGTAGTGATGAGGCTTATCCCAGACCAGTTTGGGGGTGGGATAAGGGACCACAGCACTTCACTGTGCCTTTGCAAGGGGCAAAAGACGGTTTCCCTTCACCACAGGCGGTGGAGGGGGGGTGCTGTCCTCCTTCCACCTGCTCCCACAAGAGCTGGATCCTGTTATTCCACCTCCCATGGGATCTTTACTACATCCTGGTGCCTCCAGATACTGCGACCTCACGTGTCCAAACATTCCTTTGTCACCTGGAAGCAAAATCACCAGCATTTAGTAAATGCACACGAAACGTTTTGTAAAAGTAGGTAGGCAATTCCTAGGCATCTGATCCGGTTTGGCAGTTTCTTCCCAGGGTCTGAGGGGGGGCATTTTGCAGTGTTTGAGGTGACCAGGGTCTCATTTGCCTTCAGCTGCAGAACTTTGGACAAAAACTGTCCCAGCTCTCCTGTTGGATGTCAGTGAAGTACTTCCAAGTGTTGAAGCAATTAAAGGCTTTTCACGGTCATCCAAGAGCCTCCTGGCCTGTGCAGAATGTGGGCTCACTCCAGAGAGGGGTTGGCTCTGCCACTGCATGGGGTGGGCCAGGAGGTCCCACCCCTTCCTCGGAGAGGAGGTGGGATCTGCCAGTGGCTTTCAGACAGGTGGGTCCCTCCTTTGGGAAGGGACCTGTCAGCACTGAACCACCGACTGCCAGGGGAGGGAACCAGAAGTAAAGGGAGGATTCTAAAAGCCACCTAAGGGAAGAAAGACACGTCTCCCCGTGGTGGTGGGAAGCTCTTCCATTGAGATTTTCCTTACAAAGGGCTCCTGCACCCTGAGGGCCTCCAAGCAGAGGTCCCGTGAGCAGGATCTCCATGGGATTGAGAAGAAGCTTCCTCCTGCAAACAACTGTCCCATGCACCAGCAAAGAGCCTCGCAGGGAGGAGGTGTGTGGTGGTGAGGGAAGCTCCCAGGGAAGGACACCCCACGAGGGGACGTCCTCCAGTGGGAGTCCTCTCTTGCTGCAAGCAAGGCTGCAGGCACTTGTCCTCAACATGACAAGAGCTCCTCCCAAGCTGAAGCCTTGATCATGAAGACGTGGGGACCCTCCAGCATTCCAACCAACTCTAGGAAAGACACAATTACCCTGCCAAAGAAACTCCTAGAACACCTGAACTCCACAATCCTCCGAGACTTGGTGGCCGTGATCAAAGGGACATGGGCAGGTTTGGATGGACCTTGGGTAGGGACTATTTTTATCTGCTGTCATTGAGGGTGGCTGTGGGACGTCCCCAGTGACAGAGGAAGGGTTTAATCAGCCTTGTCCCATCAAAAAGCCTGGTCCTGTGCTGATTCACAGGGGACTCTCTACCTCCAGGGTTCCTACAATCTCAGAATCGTTAACAGCTTGTCCTCATGCAACCCAACTATTTTTTCCCCAAGCCTGGAAGCTTCCTCCCCTGCTCATCAGCAAATCAAATTTCTTAATAGCAAAGTGTAATAACCTGAGAAGTAATGGAAAAAAAAAAAAAAAAAGGGAAGCATTAAGCTTTCCCAGGGACCTTGATCTCTTTTATCATCTCATTGTCTTCAGAGGGGTGGTTTTCTTTCAATCTAATTATCTCCTGGATATGTGTTGTCGGCTCTCTTATGCATCCCGGCTTCCATCAAAACAAACCAAAAAAAGAAGTTAAATCCCCTGTTATTGTTTTTTGATGAGAAACTCATGCTAATAACTTCCATTTGGGAAATAATTTCAGTGACTATACCTTGTTTTCCTACGAGATGTCCCACGGGAGCTTGGTAGTGTAAGAAATGGCCGCGAGGAAGAGGCGGCTGTTGCCAAGAAGGATAAAAGGGATATGCATGTCTAAAATGTGCTTCCTGAGGGACTCGACCCACATGTTCAAAAAATAATCCATGGGAGGTTTTCCATGGCTGTTGGCCACTTTTGGGAAGGATTTCCTGCAAGCACCTTCTGCACTTGGCCATGATATGGAGACGAGACAGCTACAAAGAAAAGGGGAGGATTGCTGAAGGCTCGGGGGATATATTAGGGAAGAGTTCCCTGGGATCGTGCAGGGAGCAACAGTGGAAGGTGAAGATCCTGCAGCAAGGCAGGAGGTGCCTGCCCTTGAGAAAGGAGATGGAGACGGGAACACAGGAGACGAGGGTGTGCGTGGGGAGAGACGGGGCAGGCCAAGAAGATGGTCCCGCTGGAGAAGGTGGAATCAGGTGGAAAGCAATGGGAATGGGCAGACACAGGGATCAGGGCTGCAGGCAGCACGTGGTGCCCTGGCCTGCCTGGGGATTTAGAGGCAGCAGCATCTGGTGATGTGTGTAATCACACGGCTGAGTTTCTCTCTCCAGGAACAGCTCGACGTCTCACTCCCCTCGAGCCTGACAGCGCCAGGGTCATGCATGGAAACTAGGGATGGATCCGGCTGTCCGTAGGGAACACCCAGCTTCTCTCTCAGGCAGCAGCATGATCCAGGAAATGGGGAATCTCAGAAAAAACACCAAGACTGAAAATACAAGAAGAATGGGAAATCTCCAGACATAAACCCTCTCCAAAGCCTGCCCCCCCTTCCAAAACTGAGCTCCTTTACAGTGCCAGCACAGCATCTGTGCCATGGGAACACCCGGGGCACCTCCCAGAGGGTCTGTTTGCTCTCACCTCACACTGATCAAGTGAAGGGGAAGGAAGGCCTTTTTTGGTTTTCTGTCTCCCCAAAGGCTCCAATAATTCCCACCACTGCCAAGTATCTTCCACATGACAGGCACAGTACCAGCACCACACCCAAGAGCTGCTCCATCCCTGAACTTACGACAGGGGGAAAGGGTGTCCTCTCTTCTAGATGGCTTGTTGCTAATTTAATACAATAATTAGTGTATTAAAGCACACAAATTTGTGCCTCTTGACCTGTGACTTTTGGAGATGTGACTCCTGCCTGAGTCACTGGAAAGCTCTTTCCCTGGCATAAGAAGCAAAGCAGGTTTCTTGGAGAATCACATTTAAGCAAAGGTGGAAAGGGTGTCTGTGGGCAAAGAAAATACCTGGAGGCTTGGAATGGGTTGATTCACCTTCCCCAGGAGGAGGAAGTACTGAGTTGGACCTGCAGAGGTGACAACATCCCGCTCTGGGATGATCATGCTGGAATCAGGAAGGTTAAACACCAGGAGGACAACGGGGACGGGACCTCAGCACAACACTGAGATGCGCCGAGAACAAAATTAATCAAGGGCACCACGGCATGTGGCGTGAAAAAATGATTTAAGTGCCTGCCCACCGATCCCTGCAGCCTGGAAATGCACAGACAGCACTGAGCTGCTCGTTTATAAATAAGCATTTGACCCGGTCGGTGCTGCTGAGAGCTGGTGGGAAGCGGTACCTGCCAGGAATGCCGAGACGGCTCTGAGTCACTCCAGCAGGAGCGAGAGGTGGAGGACAGGCACGGCTGGAAAATAACCCAGCCTGATGTTTCCAGCCCCGGTGAGAGCTTGGAGAGAAGGGTTTGTTCTGGCATCTCCCCGGGGCATCACGCACCTCCTTGTTCCAGCATCCCCCCAGACGTCACCCCAAACACACAACAGGTCAAATCCCTCGCTAATGGCACGTTGGTTCCCAATGTTCTGTCCAAGAGGAGTGGTGGCTGTGGCCAGGGAAAGCTGCAGCCTGCAACAGGTGAAGGGAGAAAGATAAACACTCCAAAATCCTGAAATTTATTCAAGGAAGATGAAAAATGGAGAAATTTTGTCGTTAGATTGATGGTGAGACATGAGGGCAAGAGAGATAATGCAGAAAGGAGCATGAAGAGATTTATCCTGAAAGATATTCCAGATAAACAGGAGGCAGATAGATGAACAGATATAAATGGATTAGATAAATGGGCTGTAGGAAGGGAAAGGGGGGAAAAAACAAATGAATATATGGATAGAGCTTTATTTCCCAAATAAATCCCAATCTCCTATTTCAGTCTTTGGTTTGCAGACATAAAATGCACCTGCTCTGAGAGACGGGAGAGGAACGATAAAAAGCTTCCTCACCTGTTTTCCAGCCTCTGGCAATGTTCACTCCTGACCAGGGGGAGCTCGAAGCATGTGTGCGACCACAAAGCTTCCCAAATCCATGGGAGAACGCTGCTGCCAGGGATACCTCCCTGGAAGGAGAGATGCTGGTGCTCCAGGATGTGCAGGGAAGAGCTGCCTCCGTCGTGTGCTTAACTTGGACAAGGAGCCCCGTGCACATGTGCCCTCGCAACATCGACGCTGCACACCCACAAACCCATGGTCGGCTTTCCATCTACCACTGCTTTATTCCTAGACCGCAGGAAAGAGAAAAAAAAGGAAGGTAATTCCATTCTAAACAGTGGAAACTTTACATGAATACGAAAGTCCCGTATTCTGTCATGATTTACCCTGTTTTCCTTCCAGTGCGTTCTGTTCCTTGTGTTCACGGCTCCCAGGCGGAGGAGACGGGTCTCAGCAGACCTCTGAGATGCCTTCAATCCCTGCTGGCACCGTTTCTGTGCTTGCCAGGAGTAGAAATCTCACTAGACGCCCCAAAACTCCTCAAGCTGTGGCTCAGTCCTGCACAAAACCACAGGTAAGAGCTTCCTGTGCGCAGGGTTGGGCCCAGCCCGGCCCTGGATGGCAGGGGAGAGGGAGGAGGTGCTGTGGCTGCGTCACAGACCTGCTCAGTGCAGGTGTAAGAGGCAACATTACACATCCACAAAGGGCAAAACATTTGCTTCGGCAGATAGAAAGATATAAAACCCGGGAAGAGGTGGATGGAGAGCAGGGGTGGGGACCATATGCCCGGTGGGAGCCGTCACCTTGCCATGAGCCGGGTTTGCAGCATAAAGGCACATGTATTCTGGGGTCAGCTCAAGCAAAACCACCTCGAGTCACTTTGCATTTGCTGGAGGGTTGGAGCGTACACACGTATCCTGAGGGGGAAAAAAAATTCCCTTTTTTCCTACCACAAGCCTTCAGGGAAAGAAAGTGAGCGCAGGCACAACCGGCCCCGGGGACATCGCCGAGACCAGCGGATCTGCAAAGCAAGAGTTACTGAGAGATGTCCCGCAGCAAAATCAGTCAAGAGTGATGGATGGACAGTCTGGGAAGGGTTCGGGTGCAAGGAGGGGGGTCCCTGAAAACACTCACTGCCCTGGGCGGCTTCGCTGGCACCGCTGGCAAAAGCTTCTGAAAGAGATCCCGAGGCTGAGCCATCACAGCGAAAAACGAAACCCCGCCTCCCCTCCCCCCAAAATCACCTGCCAGGGGTTTGGGCTAAATATATCTCCAGCCCAGCTTGTATTCCCAGGGCTGCAGCAACGCGAAGGGCAGGACACTGCCGGGGTGGGCGGCAGGGTAGAAAGGGGCTGGAGCATCGGGGGCGGGCACAGATTGTCCCCAGAGTCCTCACGGCACCCCTCGCTGGGGGAGAGGGGGGGTGCGGGGGGCTCAGCGTGGGAGGCAGGGAGGGGGGAGCGTGGGAGAGAGCAGGTTTTGGGAGCTCAGGAGGGCCGTGGGTGCGGAGCTGGAGGTATATTTAGGTGCTCGGGGGTGGGAAGGAAGAGGGGTGTGTGGGCAGGGATGGCTGTGCCCGAGTCGTGGCCCCTGGTGGGAGGGGTGTTCCTGAGGACTGGTAAGCCCTGGGCGAGGGGGTGCGAGGGGAGGCAGATGCACCGGGCATCCCTCCAGGATGGGATGTTCCCGGTGAGCCAGAGCCACTACCCCGACCCTCGTGGTCTCTCTCTGCCAGAGCTGGCAGCGAGGAGCTGGGGCAGCTGTGGCTCGTGCCTTTTAGGCAGCCATCCCCGTTTATTCCCTGCCCTAGAGCACCAGCAGACCACGGCAGAGGTGAGATGCCCACCCCAATGTGGTGGCTGTCACAGCTGTCAGGAGGACAGCAGCCAGGATCCAATCCCAACACCACATTCCAAAAGGAAAACAACCTCCTGCACCCCTCAAAGGCTCATGGAGATGCCCAGGGTGGTCTTTGCTGCTCACCTTCCAGAAGGAACATCTGAGAGGGGGCCAGGTGTCCCCACCAAAGGAGAAGGGCAGTGGCATCCATCCCCAGGGGCTGGCCAAAACCAGGTGACAAAACACCTCCCCAGCCGTCCAGGAAAGAAGAGCTACCCGGGCATTTTTGCAGCAGGTTTTTGTTCTTTTGCAGGAAATATTTTCCAGAGCAGTCCGAGAGACCTGGACACCCTGGAGATTTACACGTGGGCAAGCGCCAGGCAGACCTTGCTCCTAATGAACACGAAAGCTCTCCACAAAGCCTGCCAAAACCCGGAGTGGGAAAAGGACACAAGGCAGCCAGGGGAATGCGCATCAATAAGTTTTACGGAAATCCTCAGTCGCTGTGTTTGGATGAATCTCGAGAGCTGCTGCAGGATTGCTGGGCTGGGTGGGACTGACCCCCCCCATGCTGCTGTGCTTCATGCTCCCAACACGGCTCCAAAGAAATGAGGGGTTTTTGCTGTCTTTCCTTCCAAAGGGTGGTAGGACACAACCGGTTCTTTCTGCAGCTTTGCCGGAGTCAAAAATCCCCCGGAGTGGGGATTCTGCAGTTGCACCTCTACTTGTGTGGTGGGTGGGGCAGCACCCCGTGGTGGTGCCTCTCCTGGGTTCAGCTCCCTGGGGCTCCTGCAGGATCCTGCACCACCAGCATCTCCTTTGCCCAAACCAAAAACCTCCCTGACTTCATCAAGTGTTGGCAGCGACGTGGAGAGACCCCCTGAACCAAACCTCCGCAGGGAGGGTCTCCAGGCCCCCGGGCAGCATGCAGCTCCTCCAGCCCAGCATCCAGTTTATATCCAAAAGGGTGTTCTACCCCCCTGAAGGCAAATCCCTCTATCGACTGGAGTCCTCTGTCTTTAAGGGACCCAGATGGACACGCAACCGAGCTCCTCCCGGGTTAACCCTGCACCGTTCTCACGGAGGAGCCTGCAAAGAGCATCCGTGTCATTTTTCCACTCCCAAAAATAACAAGCAATGGAGGTGGCTCCAGGGTTTCAGTCCACCTTCCAAGCTCCAGCCATCCTTGGGAAATGCCAGCCTCCAGGAGCTCCCAGGGGCTGCTTGCAGCCACCCGTAGGAGGACGCACACTTCCAGCCCACTCCTCTGAGCTTCCAAGGCCTTTGGACGCTCTTGGAAAAAAAACCCAGGATACATCAGACACCATCAGTGATGCTTGGAGCAGCTCAGAAACCTTCCCCATGGCTCCAGCGCTCCTCCACTGGCAGCGTTCCCATCTCTGAGGGTCAGGAAGGGGAATAACACCCTTCCCATCCTTGGGAGGGCAATGGATAAGCCTTTGAAGTGCTCCCGTTGGCGGTGATGGAGATCAAGGACTGCAGGCAAACCTTTGTCTGTGCTTTGCAAACCTGGCATTGGTGTCGCTGCCCTTGCAATGATGCCAAATGCTCCCTGATCCCGTATTTCCCGTATTTCCCATGTCCCAAGGAAGCACCTGCGGGCATGCAGCTCCAGCTACATCCTTTATCCATGCAGGTGTGTATTCAGGAGCAACATATTGGCTTGTTCTAACTGATTTTGACCCCAGCCACTCATACATCCCCTGCAGGAGGTACCTATAGGCATGCCCAGATGAGAGCTATTGCTTCCCTGGTTTTCTTCTGCAAGAAAGTGCATGGAAAATTTGGGAAAATGGGGGGGGGGGGGGGGGAAAATCTGATTTTTGGAAGTTTTCTAGCATTGACAGGACTTCTCCTGACAGGATGGCTCCACCAAAACCTCCCCAACCCTGTCACCTACTCATCTTCAAAGTCATCTCAGGTGTTGGTGAGGGCCTGGTGGGAAGAGCACCTGGATGTGGCCCCGCTCGGAGCCTATTAAATGGTTTTCCTCAGAAACTAAAATGAAGCAGAAGCCATTTTCAGCTCCCAGGAGCAAGGAGAAACACAGAGCCAGTCTGAGGCCACCACTGCCCAGCACCTGCAAGCAAATATATCACATAATCCCACTCCTAAATGGATTAAACTCCTTCTTAAAGCCAGATGGCCCCTGGCTGTCCTCAAAATCCCTCCAGAAACTCTCCCGACAGCCAAAACCCTTCCGCTAATTTTTTAAGCGCCTCCATCCTAATTGGCTGTGCAGCTCCTTGCTGTGGCTGTTGCAGCTCGTTTCATCTGCAGAAACAACAAATATGGGCAGGACTCGACTCCTTACAGCTGCAAAGCTGCTTTATGGCCCATAAAGGAAGAGATTACCACTTACCTCGCAAACACGCCTCGAAGAAGCCTCCGATTCCGTACTTTCCACCGCGCCTGTGGGTTTTAAAAGCCCCTTTTCCCCTCGTTTTAAATCAGGGCTGAAGTTTCCCTGTGCGTGTTGGCTGCACTCTGGTATAATTAAAGATATAGAGTTTGGGATTGTTCTTATTTCCACGGTAGCTCTTGTGAGTCAACAAAACAGGGGTTGGAAATGCCACGTGCACGGCCTGGAGTTCGGCTCCGGGTGGCTTGGAAGGGTGGCCGACGGCAGCACGTCCATGAGCTTCCTCTGCCTTTCTGCACCTGCCTTTCTATTCCTGCACCTATCCAGGAAGAACGCAATGATTGGTAATTAAAAGAATTAAGAGATTAATCAGAGCAGGGCAACTGCTGTATCCAGAGTGCCCGTGTTGAAGGCTCTGGAGCTGCAGCTCCAGGTGCAGAGCAGAGCCCTTCCCTAAGTGTTCCGTGCTTGTGCCCTGTTTCCAGGATAACTAAGGAGAGGGAAGCAAAAAAGTCAAGCCAAGTTCAAGATTTGTGTGGTTTCCAGCTTTTTATCCACGTTAAAACATTCCGTCTGGAGCCACGCGGCATGGTTGGGGACCCCAAACCCATCCCAGCCCCCAGAGCCGTGGGAAAGGGATGGGACATCAAACAAGCCCTGGAGCAACAGGACGTGGATGGGGACCCCAAAGTCCATCCCAAACCTGGAGCCCCAGGGCATGTATGGGGAGCCCAAATCCATCCCAGGCTCTGAAGCCTCAGGACATGGATAAGACCCTCAAGCACATCCCAGCCCTGGAGCCATGGGGACCCCAAACACATCCCAACCCTGGAGCCCCAGAACATTACTGTGGACCTCAAAATCCACCCCAACCTTGGAGCCCCAGGGCATGTATGGGGATCCCAAACTCATCCCAATCCTCAGAGCCATGGGGCACAGATGAGGACCCCAAACACATCCCAGTCCCAGAGCCACAGGACAGGCATGGGGACACCAAACCATTCCCAAGCCACAGGGCATAGCCAGGAGCAACATCAAGTACTGGAGGTTCCCTTTTCTTTCCTGACCCTCCTCTTCTCTGCACCACCCAGGACAGCCCCTGCTGTACTTTCCCTACTCCTCCTCCCCGCCAGTGCTTTGGCTGCCTGCTAATTCCCATTTAAAGTGCCAGCAACATCCTTCTCAACAAACCTGGAGCATTTTGGGATCTGCAGGGCCCCTAGAACCTGCCTCAGTGCCGCAGGAGCCCACCTGGGACCAGCAAGGTCTCAGAGCAAATCCCAGAGCACCTCTGCTTCCCACAGCCAGGCCACCTTGGTGACCCCACCATTCCTCCCCAGTTTCTTTTTCCTTTAATTAAATCACAGTTTTCCAACAGGGAAAGGAAAGCAACCCAGTGTTTTCTGCGGAGAAGTTTTCCCCCACCCCACAAGCCCTGGGCAGGTTATGTCCTGCAGCCCCAGGACCTGGAACAGCCCTTCCAACAGCTCCCGTTAAAGCACCGAACCTTTTCCATCAGTCCTCTCCCACATCGTCCATCCATCAAGCTGCACTTTGCCTTGAAATGAAAGGAAGTGCAGTTTATTTGATCCTCGTGCTCTCGAGGAGCTATTTCACAACAAGCTGGCGACAAGGATTTATCCCTTGTCCAAAAAAAAAAAAAAAAAAGGCACAACCCCTCGTAGCAGCACCGAGGGATTTTTCTGAATGGGAAGGAAATAAAAACAAGCCGAAATTATTCCCGCAAAGGGGAGGGAGGTGGGAATAATACCTTGTTCTGCTCTTGGCACGTCGCTTTGATCTTTACTTTGTAGTTACCATAGTGACAAATAAAAAAGGCATAGGTGGAATAAATTGCTAGAAGTTGAGGGTGTCCTATATATGTTTCTCCAGCGCACAACGACGTACGCTCGGCTCAGCTCTGCGGCTCGCGGGGAGTATTTACAGCCTGCCTCACCTTAAGTGATATTTAGGCACGTCCCAGACACAGAAAGTTCTGTCACTGGTGTGCTGTGGTCTGGAGGAAGGAGGGGAGTCTTCATCCTGTCAGCAAAATCAAGTGGTAATACTGGAGCTCGGGGATGGAGCACCGTCCTCCCCCCCGGGGTGGTGCTGAGGGTGAGGCGGTAAAAGGGATATAAATCACCAGAGGGAGGGGGTGCAGCCTGCAGCTGACAGCTAAGGCAAGAACATCTCCATCATCCAACAGACCTCTTCTCCAGCTGCTCTGATGCCTGTGCTGGGCTAAAAAAAAAAAAGAAAAGAAAAAAAAAAATGTGGAAGTGACTTTTTTACTGAAAAATTCTGTCCCCGGTTGCGTTGCTTTGCTCCGGATCGTTCACTCCAAGGATCAAACTTCAGGACAGAAAGTTGCTGCCAGTTCCAAAAGAGCCAGAAATTTCAGGGGGTTCCATTTCTCCTAGAAAACACCCAAAAAACCCCATTGTCCAAGTCAGTTCCTACTGGTTAGGCAGGATTTAAGCCTGGACAACCTTCATCCCAGCCCCTCAAAGCTTTTAATTGAGGTACCTGTTTTTTTCCCCCAACCACCCTCTACCAATACCTTAATACTTGTTTTTATACCAAAGGAGGAACTAAACCAAATTAGCATTGATTCCTCTCCTACAGAGAGGTTCAATGCAGGTTGGGCTGACTCAAAACATTCCCCAGGATAAACTGGGATGTGGTCCCGTGCTGTGGCAGCCGCTCGGACTGGCTGGTCCCCGTCCCATGGAGCAAGGGCTGGCTGCAAGAAGCGATGGGATGCTGCCACAGGATCTGATCATCCTGATTTCCCCACGTATGTACATTTGGAAATAACTAATTCTTAGGTTCAGGCCAAATATTTGAAGGCTCTGATCCCAAGCAGCCGCACAAAGGAGCAGAGCAAACAGGGATGATGCCAATCCCCCATACATGGAATAAAATACAATAAAAATCAGAGGAGCAGGGCCAGTATCAGCCCAGTGGAGGAGCTTTGGGGGCTGAAAAAGAGCCAGGACAAAAGGAGTTACCACCTGGAGGGACAAGGCAAAGGCAGCACGGGGGGATCCTGGAGGAGACTGAGGGGAGACCTCCTTGCAGTTACAACTTCCTCCTGAGGGGAAGAGGAGGGGCAGGCACTGAGCTCTGCTCTGTGGGGATCAGAGACAGGACCCAGGGAATGGGCTGAAGTTGTGTCAGGACAGGTTTAGGTTGCAGCTCAGGACAAGGTTCTTCCCCCAGAGGGTGGTGGGGCACTGACCAGGCTCCCCAGGGCAGTGGGCACAGCACCAAGGCTGCCAGAGCTCAAGGAGCGTTTGGACAACGCTCTGAGGGACAGGGTGGGATTGTTGGGGTGTCTGTGCAGGGCAGGAGTTGGACCCGATGATCCTTGTGAGTCCCTTCCAACTCGGCAGACTCCATGATCCCGGGGAGGTGGGGAAAAAACCCAGATACGGCTTTCCAAAGAGATCCCAAGAACTCCTGAGCACCCTTTAAACCCACGAGGACGGCACGGCACCGCGCTTGGGAGAAACAACCAGGCCCGGGCTCTGCCCAGCCCTGCCTCGCTCCGGTGCTGCTGACACACAGCTCCCGAGTCAGTCCGTGCCCAGCTAACACGCCACACCTGCTGTGTGTTTTGCCTGGCATTCGTTTGCTCCAGCTCCGTGGAATCTCTTCCCGCGCTCCATGGGAAGCTCTAACGATGTGCGGCGGCCGCTGCTGTTGCACCGGGATAATCTTCGGACAATTATTTGCTGGATTCGCCCCCGTGGCTGGGCCAAGAGGGGCCTTTGCCAGCTGCCAGTTGGGTACTCCTCTGACGCAGAGCCAGAGCGCGGGAAAACAGCCTGGCGGTAAATCAGGAGTTGCCAATGCCAGGAGCATCGCAGGGAAAGCGCCTCTGGCTTCGGAGGATCGGTAGTGGTTCAGTGTGGGTGGGGTGAGGTGGGCCCTGGGGCGAGAGGTGAGCCCTGTGGGTGACGGGAGAGGCCCAATCCGAAGGTGGGTCCCTGGTCCTTGCACGCTTGGTTCCCAAAGACACCATTTCTTCCTCAGATATCATTTCAAGCTTTCTTTTCCCTTAATTCCCAGGAAAAGCAGTGCTATTCTAAGCCACACTCATACAAGAAGAGGCAGCAAGAGGTCACAGGTTGATTCCTCACTATGATGCCTCCTACGTTCCCCAGTCCCCCCACTCCATTCTCCGCCCTCCCGTGCTTGTGGGGCTCCCCACATGGAGGACACAGCCCATAAATCCAAAATAAACTGTCCCAGCAGAGGGAAAAACCCATGGAGCTGGTAGGTTGGAGAGTCTGAGCTCCGGGTCAAGCTCATGTGGGAGAGATTATCTAGCAAAGCTCCAAGAGGAGCCTTTCAGGAGAGGAATGGATGCTCCTGTACCAGGGAGGGCTGGGGAGGTGGCTCAGGCCCCTCAGTTTAAAAGCTTTTGGTCTCAAAGACACACACAAAAAAGGGACGTTTTTCCATGCTTATTATTTTAAAACAAACCCTCAGAAGCTAATTTGACTTGGGGGATCCTCCAGGAACATCTCAGAGGTAACTCTGCTGCAGATCAAAACACTGCGTACTTTACATGGAGCTTTCATCTTCCCCTGCCGCCTCTGCCGTTGCTGTAATTAGAGACAAAGGTCCTTTGTCTCCAGCTATCCCTTCCCTTCCCCTCTCCTTTGCAGAAGATACTGACTCCGTTTGATTTTCGGTGACCAGACTTTTGTGTTGTTTAACACTCCCGCTCCCACCTGCCCTAAAGCGCCCGGTTTTGTGTCGTCACAGCATTTTTGCAGCATCTTCTTCCCTGCATCGCTGATGTTGTGGCACATCAGGCGCTAAATGCACTCTCCCAGCCCATCCACGGGGGTGCTGAGGGCTCCGTGGGTTCCTAACCAGCTGCTTCTGGTTAGTGGTGCCCACCCAGACTGGGAGCAAGCACGGGCAGCATTAGGACCTGGGATTTCTGCCATTCCTCCCCTTTTAACAGGATTTTACCTTCCACTCCTCATCTCCAGGTCAGCAAGGAGAGAGGAGACACTTCTCGTGCAGCCCTGGAGCTATTTTGCCCTAGAACACAAATTAATGGGTTACAGAGATAACCAGCTGCTTACATCTGTTCTCCAATTTTGTCTCCATGAATGATGCATGAACCCATCTCCAGAGGCTCAACCTGTCCTGGAAAACCCAAATTAAGGTGGGGATTAACAGCCCCACCTGCACAGACACGGCACCATTTGCTTTCATTACTCGTGATTAAATTCATAGGTCCCAAAACCAGCTCCAAAGGGGATGGAGAGGCTGGACTGAGGGTCAAGATGCTCAACGCCGGCAGCAAGGATGGCTGGGAGAAAAGAAATCAGGCCAGGATACCATGCGGAAATATCCAATGGGGCAAAAAAATGGGAGTCCTGAAGGAGAAATCCAAGCTCATTTGCAACACTGGCTTCAAATGGTCCAGTAGTTTGGGGAGCTTGACCAGAATCCCAGGACTCTGGTAATGGATGAGGGATATCTGTGAGACCCGAGCTTGGTACCTGGAGTTTTCCCTGAACACCCAGCTGTGGGACTCATGGGATTTCCAGGGAGGTGCTACCAGCTCCGTGTTGGGGTGAGAGCACTCCAGCTGCTCACACTTCCCTTCCCATTATATGGAGAAAGGAAACAAAATAATCAAGGTCTGGATATCCTATAACCAGGATCAGGACCTGGATAACAACCCGACTACCCACACACAACACCTGTCCTTTAAATTAAGGCTGAGCTGAAGCATCACCTTTATGAGCCTGAAAATAGGATTCTGCCACAAGTCCAAACCCAGGGATGCCAGAAGCTCCTTTTCCCTGCTTAACTATGCCCATGGCATGGATCAAAATCCTGAAAAACCCAAAAACTTGGGAGCTGCAGGGACATCCTTTGCATGCAAGTCTTATATGTTACTTAAGAAAGGGTAAGGGGAGAAAAGCTGGGAGAAAAGCAACCAGGGAACAGCAAAAAATTAAATTACATTATATTTTAAATTACAACCACCAAGAAGCCTCATTACTCTCAGAGGGATCTGCAACCCCCATCCTCTTTCATACACCAAACCACCCCAAAATCTGCACTGAGAGATTCTTACTCTTCTCATGGACAGGGAAAAGGGGAATCAAGAGGCAAATACATCCACCCCCAGTCCTGTACAGTCTAGGGGCCATGCACAAGCCAGCTGCTTTCTGGGTGTAAATCCCACTGTTTTGGTATCATGGGAATTTGTTCCTGTCCTGTCTCCAGCAAGGTGAGCCAAAGCTGGGAAAAATCAGGGAGAAAAACCTCTGCCCTTCTAGGAAAGGAGAAAGCAGAGCTGTGAGTTCTGGAGCAGCAGGAGTTAAAAGTTCTCCTCATCTGTCAGCACCATTCAGTCTCCTCTGAAGTTCAGGGGGAAAAAGAAAGGGAAAAAATAAAGCCTGACAACATCAAATTAAACCAGCAGCCATCCTTTCCCCCCTCCCTCACCCCCTCCCATTCCTTTAAAACACAAGCTCCTGCAGCATCAAGGAGAAAGAATCACAGGGGATTTTATCCCCCTGCAAAACAGACACCGGAGGGTCTGGCACACTGGGGGTGGGGGCACGGATGTGGCAGGACCATTTGGCTGAGGCACCTTGGCCCATCCCTTTGGATGAGCATTTCCATCCCCTGCCTCCCTCCACAGTTAAATCAAGCCCAATTATGACAGGTGTGATTTTATATCAGCGTTTGGCTTTTATTGCCATCATAAACGGTCCAGCTGGCACTGGGCTGGCAGTGGCTCATAGCAAGAGATGAGACGAGATAAATAAACGAAGGAGAGGGTGGTTTTTCCTTCGTGCTGTGCCTGAAATTCATCCCTGCGTGGCTCCGACCAACCCCAGAGCCAAGGCTGGCACGGGGAGGAGCTGGAGTCTCGCAGGGCAAAATGCTCCCCCATATTTGTTGTTTGAGTCCATCAGCAATGCTCTGGGCATCCCCCACGGCTGGATCAGGAGAACAGGGATGAGACAATGTGCCTAACAAGGGGCTGTGGCTGAGGGGTTTCACAGTTCACCCACTGAACCGAAGAGGGTGGGATGGAGAGAGGTCCAGAGCTCAGCAGCAGAAGGTGGCTGGTGCCACCTAACCCTGAGGAATGAGCATCCTCAAAGGTAACATCTTGGGTAAAGACTTTACCTCAGAGTCCAAAGGATAAATCCTGCCTGGAGCTGATGCTATTTTAATGTCTCCCATTCCCCACTGCTCGATCCACAGCACCCAGGGCTCAAATCCAGGGATCTGATTGTGCGTGTCACTCTTTGCCTGGGGCAGAGTCAAGAGCCGGTGCCTGAGCCAAGGATCCCCAGTCCCGAGGTTCTTACCAAGCCTTTCGATGCATTAAATTCATTCCCATCCCACCCAAACACTCTGGGGGCAGAAGGGGATCAGACAACCATAAAATTATTTAGGTTGGGAAGCATCTCTAAGCTCTCCAAGTCCAACCCTTCCCCAGCACTGCCCAGGCCACCACTGACCATGTCCCCAGGTGCCACATGCCACACGGCTTCTAAATCCCTCCAGGGATGGGGACTCCACCCGTGCCCTGGGCAGCCTGGGCCAAAGCCTGAGCACCTTCCCAGTGAAGAAAATTTTCTTGCTATCCAACCTAAACCTCTCCTGGCACAACTTGAGGCCATTTCCTCTGGTCCTGTCACTTGTTACTGGGGAGAAGAGAGCGACGGATGTAAAAAACTGAGCCCAAAGAGTGGCCCCCCCAAAAACCTGTTTGTCACACCAGCCTCCAGGAGGAACCTGCTCCTGGAGGGGAATCACCAGGGATGGGAACAGCAGAGTTTAAGTGCAAATAGCGAGGGCAGCCCCATAACCCGCCCCGAGGGACCTGGACCGTCCCCATGGGAGATGGACAGGAATTCAGCCTGGTTTTAAACTAATGAGAGGTTAGCTTGGCCACAGAAGCTGTGGCTGCCCCAGCCCTGGAAGTGTTCAAGGCCAGGCTGGAGCAACCTGACCTGATAGAAGTTGCCCCTGTCCACTTACAGGGGGGTTGGAAGGAGAGAAGCTTTAGGGCCCCTTCCAACCCAAACCAATCTGTGATTCCATGAGAGCTTTTACATTAAGTCAGGGGGCTGGAAAAGGCCAGTTCAACCCCTCCCCACATCTTTAGAACCAGTTCAAGGAAAAAAAAAAAATAATAAAATAAAAAGCAAAGACAGCAGGACTTGCCCTGTTTACTGGAGTGATCACACAGCTCCAAATAAACCCCCAGAGGAGGATGGAGTGTCTTGGCCATCACAGCAGAGCATCAGAGCAGCTGGTGTGTGGAAAGGAGGAAAAGATTTACTATCCCTGGTGCTTGTGTTTCTCCTTCCCCACCCCCTCTTCTTTGTAATAATCATTGTAAAAGGGGAAAAAAAAAAAATTCTTCTGTACCTCCCCATGATGGTTCCTTATTAAAAAAAGTGACAATTAGTCATTTGAAGAAGCAACAAAGAGAGGCAGCGTCGGAGAGGCGCTATTTGCATTTCAATGTGCGATGGGGTGGGGGGGAGCCGAGGCTCGGGGAGGAGAGCTGCCAATCTTCCTGAAAAACCCACGGACACCCCTCTCCACCCCAGCTCTCTCTGCTCGGGGGCCCCAAATATAGCTCACAGCGAGCATCCTGCTCCACCTTACCCCCCACCCCCCAAAAATTCACCCCGACTTGCTCCCCTGGCTCTGTTCTCTTCCATATCCTGGCGCAGGCACTTTGCAAGGGACGCTGAGCAGGGAGGGAATGAGCTCCGCTGGAAACTGCTTTGCTGTTAGATAATGTGTGCAGAAGGGCTGGGGGGACCCCAAAATCCCACCCCAAGGCAGATGGACCCCAATGAGCCTGTCCCAGGGGCCCTGAGCAGCTTTCTGGGGCTGGGCTCCAGGGATGCACACTGGGGGGACAAGGATAGATAGACAGATCTAGGCTGGGATGGGAAGGATGGATGGAAAGCAGGCTGGGATGGGTAGGATGCAGAGCTCAGCCCAGAACCTCCGTTCCCCAAACCTCGCCATCCTTCCCCACGCAATCCCTTCAGAGAGTTTTAAGAAACAATTAAGTTGAAGGAGCCTGGAGATTTAATATAGAAGCTCCATCTCACCTTGGATCTCACCCTGTCTCATGGACGCTCTGAGCCCCTGGCTCTGGTGGGCCAGGAAAAGCCCCAAAAAGCCCCCAAATCACCCTGAAGACTCAGGATCAAATCCATGAAAACAGAAGCCACAACATTTCTGAGCACGGCAAAACAAGCCCAAGGGAGCAGAAGGGGCTATAACCCCCCCAGCCCAGAGCCCTGCCCCAGATAAACCCCCACACCCACCTATCCCAGGGTGAGGGGGGCAAGTCCCAGCCTTACTGTCCTTCTCTTACAGCCCCTTTCCCATTTTCCCCAGGACACAGCCCTGAATTCCAAGGCGGAGATCCGCCAGCCGGAGAGAATATCAATGCAGCCCTGCAGCCCAACAAACCAACAATATCTTTATTAACATCTTCCTTTTATTATAGGTTACAGGGAGGGTTTTTTTTTTTCCTCCTTCGCTGCCTTTCTCATCCTTCTTTTATTCTCCCAAACCACGACATTTATGGGACAAGAAGGGCAGGATGCCTTTGCCCAACATCCCTCAGGGGACATCAGCCCCCCCCTTCCCCAGGAACAGAGATGCCCCTTCAAGGAGGGCAGTAGCCAGGTGTGATGGAGGAGGAGGGGCTGGAGCATTTTCCCCACCAGCAGCAAAGGGGGGAAAACAACCCTGCATGACTTCCCAAAGCTTTCTCTTCCCAAGGAAAGCGCCCCCAGGAGCCAGACCCCGCAGATGGAGGGGCAACAGGCAGAGCTGGACGTGCTCCCTGGAGCCAAATACAGGAGCCCCGTCTTCTCCCTGCCTTGGAGCCGCTGCAAATTTACAGTGCCAATGAAAATTCCCTGATTATGGGATCGGAGCATCCCTTCACCCCCGCGCTCCCAGCACCGCATCTCCCCAGGGACCTCCCGCGTCCTCCAGCACCTCCCGGCGCCGCGGCGGACGCTCCGCTCGCATCCCCACATCCCGGGGGAGACAGGGATGCTCGGTGACGTGCTTAAAAGCAGGCTGACCTCTTTAGCCATGCATGGATGCTGCGGGACAGGGAACAGCTGCGCTTCCCTATCCCGGGAGAGGCAAACAGCCTGCGGGCGAGGCCGGGGAGCTCGGCGGGAGGCGGCCCCGCATCCTGTGAGAGGCTCGGGTGGCCCAGACAGGGTCCCTAAACCTCTCTCCCTCTCCCCCTCCCTCCCTCTCTCTTCTCCTCTCCCTCTACCCCTCTCTATATAGTTGTGCCCGTCCCAGCAGAGCCATGGCCTTCCCAAATCCACCCCAACCTTCTGCTGAGACCCCCAAGTAGCAACTCGACTTGGTTTGCAGAGGATCAACCCCACAGTTTGTTCTCAGTCCATCCCCACGCGATAAAATCACGGGATTTTTTTTTTTATATATTATCCCCCTTTTTTACCCCCCCTATTTGCAGGTGAGACTTTGGATTTAGAGGAAAGAGCAG
>VXAY01001003.1:435238-446847 GCA_013399855.1 Oxyruncus cristatus
TGACTGCTCCTCTCCTTACACAAAAAAAAAAAAAAAAAAAAAAAAAAAAATAAAAAAATAAAACAGCAAAAGCCACAGAACAGGGAGTTCTTCCAACAATCTGTTTTCCGTACCCTGGAAAATAATAGCAACCCATATGGAAAGCCCACACAGCTATTTTCCAGGTGCTTTGTGTGGTGTGAAATCCATGGAATAAATTACCTGTGTAACGGGGCGGGCGGGGGGGGTGGATGCTGGGGATGTGTTTGCTGGCTGCACCTCAGTCCCTTTGGGTGCAAACATGGGATGTGGGGCAGGATTTTTCCCCCTCTGTCACCCTAAATATCGGCAGCGTGGGGCATGGCCGTGGCACAGCCCCGTTCCCAGCCCAGCTGGGAGCAGTCGGGAAGGGGGAAAGGAAAAACGCTGAGAAATATGTTCCAGGAGTATCCAGGAGGTGAAATTTAATGGGGTTTTCCCCCCCCTGTTGCTTGTTCAAGGTGTTTATGGGATGCCTGGATCCTCCAGCTGGTCCTAACAGGGAAACTGAGGCACTGCAAGGGATTTGCTTCAGGGTGCTGCAAAAATCAGATCCATGGAGGAGAGCAGAGCAGGCAAACAAGGCACGAAAACCTTCCGGTCATGGAGATGGCAGCCAGATTTTGGCTGGTCCACGAATAAAGCCCTGAAACCACTCACAGATGCACAAGTTCATTTCTCACGGCCATAAAAGCCCCCCCCTCCCCTCCCCAGCCCTTCTGTTTGATGAGGGGGCTGAAGGGCACGAGGACACACTTCCGAGGAGGATGCTCTTCTCGGCTGGACATTTCCCAAACACCTCGGAAAGCTGTTTTCGCTCCAGCAGCACCAAAAAGACACATGGTAATTCTGTTCTCCTTCTGTCTCGGCTCTTAAACCTGGAGGTTTAGTTTATTTTCTAGGGTTTTTTTTCCTGGCCAAAACAACATCAGTTTGGGTACGTGCTCAGGCTGCCTGAATCTCCCCTTCCAGCAGGAGCTGCAGCAGGTCCTGGCATGGGATCAACCAACAGCTCCGTACCCTAAAAACCCTCTGCGTCCCCCTTTGAGCCCCCTAAACTGACTCTGACAGGTTCAATCCCTTCCCCCTCCTGTTTTTAACCCAAAACAAGCAGATATCCATGGCTAGAGCCCCCAGGACAGGCTCTGCTTCAGATCCAGGGATGTCACACGCAGACAGCAAGAACAGTGTTGGGCTCCCACATCCCAAAAATTTGTTAGGGATGCCCCCACAGAGCCTGATGAAAGATGTTTAAGAAACTAGGAATTTTCAGGCTGATGGGAAGAAAATCAAGCCTGGGGTGAAGATGAAGGAGACGGTTTGGCTTCTTCCCTCTCCTCAGAAGCATCCAAGAGACAGCGCAGCAAAGACCGGCACAAACTCATCCCAGAGGTTTGAGATCCCACTCCTCCTCCTCCCAAACACCACCATGTTTTTCCCACCTTCCCATCCTTAAGCCGCTTATTACAGGACGACGTGGGCAAATCCAGACAGAAAATTAAAATGTTGTTAAAAAGAGGAAAACTAATTAAAGCCACAATCAGCCCGCGCCGCAAAAATCATTTCAGGTTTTCCTCGCTGATAAATCGGAGGGGGCCGGAGCCTGGGATGTTCGTCCACCTGCTCGAGCTCTTACAGCCTTGCATGGCAAATAGATTGTGTGATTAAGGGAGTGATTATGAAGCTGGACCATAAACTTTGATAATTAATGGGCTCTTCCCCCCTCACCACGTCTGCTCCGGCCTCGTAGGCACCACCCGGCACTGCTGTTGGTCCAATCTCCTCAAGCCCAGGATATTTTTGGGAAGCTCTGCGGGATGGCAAGGTCTGTGGGGAATTAAAGCCTCCAAAACTCAGCCAGCAGAGAGGGGTTTTTGCCTCAAGGAGGGGATGACCAGTGGCACCCCAGTTCATTGCAGCAGGAGGCTGGAAGGGACCCAGATGGACTCGATGATCCATGCGGGTCCCTTCCAACTCCGTTCTGTGACGTTAATGGGGAACCTGCCACGTTCTGCCCCAGCACTTGCTCCTTCTGGTCCCTCATCCCAGTGCTGCCCACGACGGGGTCCTGCCAGTGCCCACCCCAAAATCCCTCCTGCCGCAGCACCAGGAGCATCCCTGTGGAACTGGCACGGGGTGGCATCACCTCAGAGCCCAGCGGGCACCTGCTTAAAGGGCTCTGTAGGGTCTTCAGAGACCCCCAGGCAGCGAGAAAAGCAGACCATGGGGTTAAACCACTCCTGGGGGACAAGGGGGAGAACCAAGGGTTTTTTTGAAGAAGGGAAAAGCCAGAGATGGAAACATCCCTCTGCAGGGTTGGGCTCTCATCTGAGGTGCCCAGCACCCCACAGACCCCCAGCACAATCTGCCCCCTTTACTTACACCCCACTCACCACGTGATGCCCCAGTTTTAGGGGACTGATGACAGCACACAGGAGGGATCCCTGCAAGGACACACACTCCAGGATCCCCATAGCCCACCTTCCCTAAAAACACAGCTGCCCCCCATTCCCCCATCCTCTAATAAAGCCACAGCAACAGCCTACAGGTGCCCGCCCCAAACCCACCCCAGCTGCCAAAGGAGCAGCAGCAATTAGGAAACCTCAATTAGAAAGCTCAGTTTCGGGACATTAAATGTGCTGACAGCGGGACAAGCCTGGGGCTGCATCCAGAGAGGAAAATCAAGGGATGCTGAAAGCCCTTACACAAGCCAGGGGCCGGGCCAGCGTCCCCAGTTTCCCCTGAGAAACCAACCTCTCTGCTAGATTGGATTAGAATTGGCAGTGGAATAACCTTGTGGGAGGGAGGATGGCACAGAGATGTATCCAGAGCACTCTACTTCCTCCAGAATCCCAAAAAGAGCCACCGAGCAACCCCTGCTCCCATCCCCTCACCGAGCAGGGACCAACACATGTCTCCAGGGTTAATAATATTCTCATTTTGGGGGTGCTGGCTGCCAAAACTGCCAAATTTGAGCCCACGGGGACCCTCCAAGCCCTCACCCTGGGCAGGCCTTGGGGAAGATGCTCATCTCCAAGATGCCTGTCAACCTCAGCACGGAGTTTACAGAATAAAACCAGCCCAGGGTGTGAAGAATTTAATAATACAAGCTGTTGCATGACAAAGCCTCGAGAGTAATATCCATATTATGGTTATTATTAAATCAGAGCAGCCTCCTATGTTTTGTCCTGCCTGTAATTTAAATGGATCCTTGGCTAGACTTGGGTGCTTTCACAGGGAAAAAGCCCTGAGCTATATCCGAAAAACCATGAAAAGAGTCTGATGAGCAAACCTTCACTATCAAAATCTAAATACTGAAAATATTTATTTCAAAGATTCTAGGGAGGGGGGGGTGTTGCACCCTCTTAGCACTGGAAAAGACTGTGCTGCGTGTCCTTGGCCTGGCAAAATGGGACATCTCATGTGGTGATGGGACAGTTTCACCTGGGAGCACCATGAGACACTTCAGCCCTCAGCTGAGGGGATTTCTTTCCTTTTCTTTTCTTTTTTTTTTTTTTTTTTTGTGGTTTTTCCATCTCCCTGCTCGTTTGATCAGCCCTCGCTCCTGAATCCCGCTGGCCTTTAGCACTGATAAACAGCACAGAGCTCCTTCCTCGTTAAAAAGCTGAGGTCCTAAAGCTTGGTACCCCAGGAAAAGTAACAGAAAATAAGAAAGAAATTAAAAACTTCCACGATTTCCCCATACTTCAAAGTGGGTTTTAAGATCACAGGTGGAGTTGTGGCCGCTCCTGCCAACCTTTAGAGATGAAGGGGGGTGAGGGGGGCTCTGCAAGCCCCACAGGGTGAAGCTTGGGCTGGACAACACCATCAGACAGAGCCTGGGGACTGCAGGGTTGGAATTCTTACAGGACTCGTGGCTGAGCGTGTTTAAATGTACCAATTCCAGCTTTTTTAGCACCAAGGAAGCTGCTCTGAGGAGCTGCTCCACCCCTTTGCTTTCCCTGTGTGGGAAAGCGCTCTAGAATTCAATATTTCCTGCCAACACTGTGCAGGGAGACTGGAGGGAAAAACGTAATTTTCTTTCTGGATCCCTGGAAGTGCCAGGCCTGGGGAGGAGGTGATGGCTACCAGCAGATTCCCGTTCTGCTCCGTGCCTGCTCCCAACTGAGGGAGCTGCTGGCACAGGAGCTCAGCCGAGCAGGGACCGTGCCAGGGGAATGATTCCCGCCCCTACATGCCCCAAATAAACCCTAAAACCCAAGAGAGGACCAAAACAGAATTAAATGGAGATGCCACACAATGAAACCAGGGAAAACCGCTCGCAAGGGTGCCGTGGGCAGCCTGAGAGCCGGAGCCCTTTTGCCGGCTCCAAGGGTCTCCAAAGGGACTGGAGAAGAGCAAGGGAAGCCTCTGAACCTCTAAACAGCACTTTGCAGGATCAAACTTCCCCCTGGAGCTGGGCCTGCCTCTCCACCAAGCACAGGCTCTCTCAGCCCACCAAACATAAAAAACATCAGGAAATCTGTTTCCCAGTAGGGGGAAATCACTTTGCTTCTGGGAGGCAGGAATCACCTATTCCTGGTAATTTGGAACAGAGAGCATCACTTACGAAATGCCTGCAAGGTGGTTAATTAGCAGAGAAGCGAGTGTTGAGCAATTAAGAGGCATTTTTCCAACAATTCAGGGTGGCAAGAGAAGTGGAAGATCAGAGGGAGGGCTTGGCTTTGGTTGCTTAGGGGCATGGCAAGGTTCAGCCCCAAGGACAGCCCTGGATCCCCATTCCCTAAAAAAACCCAAAAAGCAGAGGTATTCCACGATTTTGGGGGGAGAAGCCACCTCCCATTTAGTCCTTAGGCTGCAGGAAAACTCTGTGCCTCAGTTTCCCCACCAACACCGCTGATGGATGTGGATGCTGGAAACACAACGCTGTTCCCAACCATCTGCTTCCACAAATCCCCTTCCCCTCCCTGGGAGCACCTCCAACCTGGGGCCAACAAGGCAACCTCCAGCCAGCGACGCTCTTCTCGGGACACAGATGTTACATTCCATCCACGGACCTGCCTTGCCTTGCCCACAGCAGATTTGGGCACAGCACCGCCGGAGCCATCCCTATTTACCAGCTTATTTCCTTCCCCTTTCTGATCCGGCACATTTCGGCATCTGCAGGTAAGTCCAGCACTTACTTGGTATCCTTTTTCAGCTCAGTGAGAAGCACAGCCACGAGCAGGAGAGCAGCACCGAGGATCTCCCCATGAAACAGCCTCTAATCCACTCACCACGGGCTGCACAGCCCTGGTCCGGCGCTGGATTTTGTCAGACTGGGATGCACAAATAAGTCGAACGCGACACAGAAGTCGAAGGACATTAAGTCAAGTTGTCTTTATTAGCTGACCTCGTGAACTAGTAAGAAAAATAGCCCGGAGGTTGCTTGGCAAGGGCGGGATCTGACACCTCTGCAGGCTTGAGATGGCAGCAATCCCCCCGTCCTGCCCGATCCAGGATGGAGAAGCACGTGCCATACCCTTGTCTTCGCGCCATGATGTCCTCCTGTCGTCCATCAGCATCACTTCAGCATATGGAGAGGATTCAAATACCCCTTTGTGAGAGAGGAGAAAGGCTGTAGAGGAGAAAGCAGACTTGTTCTCTTGGATAAAGCTGGGAATGATGAGGATTCAGACAGGATTCCCATCCCAGAAGGATCAGGTTTCTGCTCTGCCCTAAGAGAACACGACCAAAACATTTTGTTCTGGGAGATTTGAAAGCATTAAAACGATGAGTAAATTCAGGGAAGGAGAAACAGTAAAGCCCATCCTCTCTCCATCATGTTTCTCCGCTTCAACCCATCCCAAAAGCCTCACTGGTATCCCAATGCCCCCAAATCCCCTGGGGAGACCAAGGACCAAATCCCTTCTTTGCCTTTGCCCGCCCGCCCCTGCCTTGGCCGAGCACCCCCAGCTTCCCACAAGGACTTTTTTTTGGCTGGTTTTGACTTTTTTATTTCCTTTTCCATGAACTCAGTGCAGAGTTTAAGCTCAGACTATCAAGAGCAGGAATTAGGGGGGGGAGGCGTCCAAGCGTTGCTACCCTGGATGGTTTTCCCTACAGGATCATCATAATTTACAGCAGATAAAACATGATGTTTGGAGTGTGATGTCAACCCTCTGAAAGATTTTTTCCCCCCTGTCCCTTCTTAAACATTCCACTCTAAGGACACAAGTGTGTGGAGTGGAATGAAATCCAAACAGCTCAGATTGCCTGTTGATGTTGGGATGGAGCCATTCAGCTCCAGCGGGATTTGCATCTCCAGGGCTGGGAAGTGCAGCAGCAGACTGGGATATCTCTGGCTTGGGTGGTCTGGACCAGTCCAGGCATCCTTTTTTTAGCTGAGAAATGGGGACAGCATCAATTTTTCACCCTGTCTGGGGGGAAAAAAACCAAGGCTAAATTGGTGTTTCTGAAGTGTTCACACAGCTGGGCGGCTCCACTGAAGGAACTCAGTGACTGCTCTGTGCAAGCGGCGCTTTGGAGACCATCCACACGCAGCCAGCACCAACCTCTGGACCAGCTTTGGGTCCTTTACCCACCCCTGAACACATTCTCCTGTTCCCAAGAGCCCACCATGAACCAGGGGAGGTCCCATGCTTGTCCAGCATCAGCAACTGCTGGCACCTAAGTGGATGTTCATCCAGTCCCAGCAACCCCGGCTGAGGTCCAGGGTGGATTTTCCCCTGTTTGATCCTTGTGGGAACATACTGTGGGATTCTGCATGGACCCACCTGAGCAGACAGGCTGGAAAAAGCCTCCTAGGTGCTCCTGTGGCTCTAGAGCAGATGATGGACGGATCACGGGAGCTGGAAGAGCAGGGTTTGAACGTGGTGGGACACAGCTTCCCCCAAATCATCCCTCTGGTGATGCTCTCCAGCTGGGCACGGAAGCAGAGGAGGTACCAGTCTGTGTCTACCTCTACATGGAGCAGGTAACAGCATGGAGAGTTAATCCAGGGAACAGACCAAAAACTTGAGGAAACAAATATATTTGGGTTGAAAAAAGCTTCAGCAAAATCAAAGAGGGGACAAAAATGGGTTGAGGACAAGCAGAGGGATTTTTATTTGCCTCGGGACAATGTGTGTTTCTTGGCCCCAGTGCAACCTGTGCTATTTCAAGGGTTTGCATCCTCTACTTACATTCATTTTAAATGAAGAAAAAATAAGAATAACTTAAAGGGCGAAAGTCAAACTGTTGTTTTCTTTGAAATCAGCAGCGTGTCAAGATATTTCATTACAAGAAAGCCAGAAAGGCAAGAGAAAAGAGCTCAGAAGTTCCTCCAAGGGTGAAAGTTTGACCCAACGCTCCCCACACCCCTAAAACACCAACGCCCACAGACTGTACTCCCAGAAAAAGCTGCATGGAGGCCTCACAGTTTTTCCAGGCATCCATCCCTGGGATGGGACCTTGCTGGTGGGGCCACCACTAGGATGGACACCCAGTGGCTCCCAGATCCTGCTCTTCAGTCCATATGGTTCTTCCAAGTGGTGCCACCTCCACCCAAGCTGAGGTTTGCAGTGTCCTCGTGGTGAATGACGTCCAAGGCCTTTTAGGAAGGGCCCAGGACATCACCTCTGCCTGGTTTTGGGATAAACCTGGAGGAAGTCCCCTGACCCAGAGCAGGGAGTGTCTCCTTCATGCTCCAGCTCTTGCAGCTGGGAAGGACCCCACTCCGCGCAGGGATAACATCTGCATCATGTCTCCCTTGTTTATCAGGGTGTTTACTCCAGAAAATCTAATCATCATTTTGGAGTTAATCCCTCTATCAAACCCTTACAAATCCCTTCATCCAGAAGTTTATTAATATTAGCTCCTCTCAAGCAGAAGCAAATAAGCGCCTTTACCTCCCGTTTGGCTTTTTGTTCCCCTTCTCTCACCGCTGTTAACGGGAGCAATTCAATTAAGGAACAAACGACTTCACAATAAAAATCCTTCCTCTCTGCCTCCCTCCTCCTTCCATTCAAGGACTAATAACGTTTAATTGGGGAAATGAGCTTGGCTGGAGGTGCTGGGGTGGAGGGGGGGAACAAGCCCTGGCAAGCGCAGCCCCCCGCGGGCTCGGGGCAGCACAGCTCCGCTCATCCCAGGGAAGGGGGATGCTTGGTTAGGAATTCCCAAAACTCCCTGATTTTCCAGAAGACCTCCCAGCCCCGAAGTGGCTGTCCCAGTGCCCATCCCGTTTGAGCACAATGGTTCATGGGGCGGAGGACCCTTAAAGGCTGCACCAAATCGGGACTGTGGCTGGCAGGGAACGCTCTCCAGCTGCCCCACGTCTTGCTGGTGCTCCAAAACACCCTGAGATTTCCTCCATCTTGATGCAAACCGTATGCATTCCAGCAGGAACCGCTGCAGATCCGCAAGGATGTGGGGGTGAACCCAGCACCAGCAGCACTGGCTGCACTGGCAGGCTCAGGACCCACATCCAGCACCAGGGAGAGGGGATAAAAACAGCAACAAAGTTTGAAAGCAGGGCAGTAACTATGGATACAGCTTGCAATCTGCATGCAAAAAGCCTCCTCCAAGGGGGCTCTGGGGGGTCCGAGCCCCTCTCCAAGGGGTCCAGGCAGCCTCTGCTGACTCCATCTCCAAGCCTCGTGCCGCAGGCGCGGTCCCTGCGGAGCAGCTCTGGAAGGAGAGGCTCAGCTCGCGCAGGGAGCGGTGCCGCCCGTCAGCTCCACTCCATCGCAAAGGCCACGGCATTTCCCGGCTGTCACAAAGGATTTGTTCGGTGCTCTGCCCCCCCCCTCCACCTCCTGCGGTGACAGAGCTCTTCGCTAAAACCTGGGGTGAGCCTGGGAAAGGAGATCGGGTCGTTCCATCTATCCCACAATCCCTGTGTGCTTGGCTTGGACCGGTCCATGTCAGCGGCAGGAGGACACGGTGGACCAGAGATGCTCAACCACGAGCTGAGGTGCCACCTGCAAGGAGAAGACACGTGAGCAGGGACACGGAACAGGAAAGGCAACAGCCTGGGAGAGCTCCCTGCTTGTACCCTCCAATTCCCCAAACCTCCTGCTGAAGTTGAGGGGCAGCCAGAGGAGTGACCACCCCCTCCCTTTCCAAGCTCTGCCTCTGCCATTCCCGTTCCAGCTGAGACCTGAGGGGCTTTACCACACCTTTTCCAGCACTGGAACTCTAATGATGGCAAGAAAAATTCACAGCATGGTCTGAGGTGACCTCCTGACACGCTCCACTCACACTTCACCCCAGGGTCTGCCAGGGGGCTCAGCATGGAAAGCATCCCCGTGCTTTCACACATTTTCCCATGGTTTTCCTTCCAAAACATCCCCTTTCCCAGCTCTGCCCTTGCCCCGGGAGGAGTTGAGCAGCATCCCCTGCCCCGAGTGCCAGCACGGGAGGATGAGGGACGGGCACCCGCCTCGCTGGTGGCCACGTTCCAGCAGCGGGAGAAGTGCTACGGGAATCCCTTTGGGAAGAAATGTCCTGGTGAAATGTCAGTGGGAGTTATCATAATGGGAGAGACGGGTTTGTCGAGCAGAGGATGGTTCAGATCAGGACAGATGCCTGTGGGTGTTTGACAAGAGCTTTCAACCCCAGGAAAGCTCTGGCCCCAGTCTCAGGACCCTTCCCAGCTGGACTTTGGGCTGGCAGAGGGATGGGGGTGGTACTGCCAGCAAGGAAGGGGCTGTGGGATGCTCTGGCAAAGGGTCATGTCACCCGGACTGACCCATTTTTGGGCAGGAAGGAAAGCAGAGTCACACAGCCCCAACCCAGCCTTGTTAACCCTGCACCAGGCTTCTCCTCAGAGCCACTGGAAACCTCCAAGACAGGGCTGCAGCAAGGGCAGAGCTGCTTGGAAAAGGAGATTTCCAGGTAGCAAAGCAGATGAGCAGAAGAAAGGTTTTGTTCCCTCTCTCTCCTTCTTTAGGTCCCCCAGGAAACACGGTCCCAGCAGTCACATCGTCACCGGGACCCTGCACCTGGGTCTCCTCCAGATCCATGTTCCTTCCCAACTGTGAAGTTTATGGAGTCGCCCACTCACAGAGGGGTCCCACCTTTATCCCATCGGGGTCGTCACATCCAGCCCGTGTTCCCTGCGAGTTGGGCCTCCCTCACCTCAGGACGGTCGAAGTGGTGGAGCCCCAGGTGTGGTCACCCAGGCACATCTGCAGGGGGAGGTCATCACCTGAGGAACAACAAAAGCGACAGAGGTATCCATGGGGGGACGGGAAAGGGGTTACCTCACCTCCAGAGGATAAAAATAGGAAAAAAATGTCCACCTGCGTCAACATTTTCTTCTCCCACGCAAGGAGAAGACACCAGGCTGCCTCACAGGGCATCTAATGTGGCCTTTGCCCCTCTTTTGGCTTCGCTCGTTAGTGAGCGCCCCTAATTAAGAGGAATGAACCTAATTTGCAAAAGCAGAGTTAAGAGGCACCACTTGCTCCCCTCTGCAGCTTTGAGGGGGATTATTCAGCCACCAGACCATGGTGAGGGCAGTAAACGTTGGACACAAGTACGTCCCACCTGGGAGGAAGCAGCTCCTCTGGGTCTCACAGGCACTTTCAGACCCAGATCACGGAATTTCAGCAGAAATCCGTCTTTCTTTTTCCATGACACAGCCGGAGAAAAGCACAGTTGAAAGTCTTTCCAAACCTTGACGTGCCTGCCTTTGATTTCTTCAAAACAAAACGAGGCTTCCACAAATAAATTAATTTCTTTTCAGCAAGATGTTTCTTGGCAGGTCCTCTGACACCTGCTGACCCAAAATGGAAACTTGAGAAATTATTATTTTTTTTTTTCCCCCTCCTAATAAAGACACAGTTCACACTGACCCAAATTTTGAGCTTTGTTGTTGTTAGTTTTGCCTCTGGACAGCAAATGGAAGAAGCAGCTGCTCTCCCATCGCCAGGGGAGAGCCAACTGAGGCATTATGAGGAATATTAGGAGACATCCAGGTGGGATCAGCAATTCCCACCTCTGAAGGAGGCCAAGAGGAGATGTGGAAGCTTGCAAGCAACAAAACAAGAGGGAGGAGATGTTCTTCCTGGCTTTAAAAATTCATCGCTGGCTTTCAGCATGTCCTGGCACAGGGATGCTGGAGGCTGAATCCAGACCACGGGGCTTAAAATCCCCCCTGTAAATCTCTTCTCCACGAGCTGGTGAAGCCCAATTTGTCTTCCAGATCATCCTGCAGCAAGAAGGCCCATGAGTGAACATCCCACTGCAAAGAAAAGAAAGAAAAAAAAAAAAAGAACAAAAAACAGACGATTTGGAGTAGTTTGATTAAATTAAAAGACATGAACCAAATTACACAGGACAAGCTTTGCCTGGGATCTGCCAGCGAGCTTGGCAAGACCTGGCTACGCCTGTGGAAATGGAGAAGGAGGAGAAAGCTGAGCCACCAGCGGTTCCTTGAAGCTCTTGATTTCACCTTTAATGTATTTCAGAGCATGATTCAAGCACATTATCTGCATGAAATGCTGCATTAGCATCAAAATGAGGGGAGTTCTGTTCGATATATTAAAGTGGCTCTGATGGGTTTGAAGGGAGCTTAGCGCAGCAGAGGCATTAAGGAAGTAAATGCCACATTTGTATTCAAAAGAGCTTTCTTTTTTTTTTTT
>VXAY01001003.1:446855-468828 GCA_013399855.1 Oxyruncus cristatus
TTTTTTTTTTTTTTTTTCATTTAAAGCCATTGATCTAAGAAGTGGTGCTTAAGACGGGCTTATAAAAGCAGGAGTGCATCTTCCCCGGGAGACAAAACGCGGTGTTTATGGGGAGTGGGAAAGGGAAGCAAAGAGCCCATTTGGAAAATATACGGCACTGGGGGTTTGGCACATCACCCTGAGAAGCCAAGGACTGGGAGGAACGGGGCCTTCAGGTGGCATCGCCCCCTTCATAGTATGTCCTACATGATGCCTTTTCGTGTTTCGAGTCCGGAATTAAAAATGGCTTTTCCGGGCTGGCCACGCCCACCGCGCTTTTTCCCAGTTTTGCCTTTTTCTGCCAAATTTCAAGGGAAAAAAATTATCTTATTTAAGCATTTTTTTTTTTTTAAATTAGGGTTGGGTTGTTTTTTTAATTAGGATTTTTTTTTAAATGAGGAATTGTCTTTTTTTTTTTTTTCAGTTAAATTTCTGCGTGACAAAAAAAGCCTCAGACTTTTCGTCGGAACATCAAAAGTCGAAGTCGCATCAAAGCAAACGTCGCCGGCGTCGCCACAAGGACAATTTCAATGGTCTGGCACACCAAGAATTTAAAAAAAAAAAAAAAATGGTAATTCTGCTTCGGAATATTCTTTATATCTTTGCACCACTCAACTAGGAAAGGTCTCTTTTGTAGCTGGTTCTGAGGAAAGCAGTTTCTCCCCCAAAAATAAGACTCAGCGCCGCCATCCTGTTTAAACCACAATGGATTTTTCTTGCTCTGTTAATGCCAGAAAAGGAGCATTTTAGCTAAAAACGCCAGGATTTGTGCGGAATTTGGGAGATCAAACTGGTTTAGTTTCATTATCTGAAGCAAACAGAAACTGCCCTGAAAGCTCTGGGGTGAGCGTTAACTGCCTTCATCCATCTTTGCCACCTCCAATGGCAATTAATAGTCCCTTGTCTTTCCAAATGGAGAAAGCAAGGGGTTAAATTAATTGCTTCTGACCACTTAATGAATCAGGGAGAGACCCTGGGAAGCTCCTCTTGCCTCTGCCTGCAAATCAGCCAGAGGAAAAACACACTTTTCTTGGCTGAGATGCATCGCTTACGGAAATATTAATACCTTGGAGCTGCCATGGGTGTGATGCCCCCCAGACTTGGAGCTGTTGGAGGTTGTCACCCTGTGAAATTCCACCATGTGCGGCCCTTGGGGTGAATTAAATAAATCAGAGCATTCTTCCCACTGGGAGCTGTGAGCAGCACTGGGAGATTTTTGGGGGTGTCCAGCCCAGCACGCACCGGGACACACGCTGGGACATCCAGCGACATGCTACCAACCTGTCACCAACGTCATCCCTCCCCGGAGGGGCCGGGCCAAGAGGAAGACACACCAAGGAAAAGCTGGACATCTTACAAGCCTTAATAAATTAACAGCCCCTTCCTGCCAACGGCACTGAAGCCCAGCCTGAGGAACGTGGCTTTTGTCACTCAGCCTTCCTCCCTGCTCCGTGCTCTTCCTCCCTCACCCTACAAAGCAAACCTGGGTGGCTTGGGGACATTCCAGCACTCCCTGCCTTTCCACCCAGCTGTCCCAAGGGACACTCAGCCTCAGGAGCGTCCCCCAAGCCCACCCACGAGGATGGGGCTGATGGCTGGAAGAGCATCCCTGAATTTGGGGGGAGGAATAGGGGGAGCTGCAGACGCTGCTCCCGCCCAAATATCTCCCACTCCCAATTTTCTTTCCCATCCCAGCTTGTTTTCTCCCTCCTCCCCGGAGCAGGTTGTCATGTCACAGAAGAAGGGAAGGAAACAATGCGGAGGAAATTGATAAGCATGGCTTGAAAGCCAGAGAAAGGGAACATTTGCCTGGGAGAAGCTGTGATTAGATCCGTGTGTGTGTCCTCTGCCAGCATTCCTAAAAATAGAGCTTGGCTGCACAGACTGTCACACGCATGCAGACATGCTCTCGCTGGAGCTATATTTACCAGCCTTGGAGACAGCCAGATTCCCAGGAACGAGCCGTACGTCCCCCCGGGACCGCCACGGAGGGTTCACACGGTCAGGAAGGGACAACAGGGGTGAGGAGGGACCTCCCCGAGCATCCCTGGGAGCTGGAGGGGGCATGGAGAGACGCGGGTGGGGAGCACAGAAATGTGGAGCTTCATCTCTGGAAGGTCCTGGAGAACACCTAGAAAAGCAAATCTCTTGATTTGGAGGGAGACATGTGGGACAAAGAGAGGCCACCCAGATGGCCACACGCTCATGGTCCTACCCCACAGCACAGAAGCAGCCCTCAAAAGGGATACTTATCCCCCCAACCCCTCTTCCCATATCAACCCAAAAACCCAGCGTTCGTGGCCAAGTCTTCCAAGCCCAACATCTGGCCAGCACCAGTATCTACATCCATGGCTGAAGAAGGTTCGTGGCGAGCTCCGGTCCTTCTCCACTGATGAGACCAGGGCTTGGTGCCATCAGCCGTGGTGCTGCATTCCTGGATCTGGGCATGAAGAGGTTGGGAGGGAGGAAGGTCCCACAGCTGCTTGTTGGAGAAAGAAAAACTGGAGCATGACCTACATCGCCTGCTGGAGAGAGGCTCCTCCGCCCCCCGGCGCGCTTGTTGGCCTCGTGATAGAGCGGGGAGTGTTTAAAGGGACAAAATTGAGGCATTTGAGTCATATTCATGAGGTTTCTGAAGAGGATGTTTGAAGACCGAGGTATTATTATCCACATATGTCTTCCCAGAGGTTGCGTGCAATTAGCATTATTCACAGATATGCAATTAACATTAGCCAGAGATATGTATTTCTGGTGGGAAAATAAGTGTTTTTCTTCCCGGAGAAGTTGTTTTGTGCACAGTTTGCTCAGCTCGGAGTGCTTTGGTCCGACTGGAAATTGGAGAAGAGCCATTTGCCCCAGGAGAGGCCAGCAGCGAAGGGGGCTTCTGCAACTGCAGCTTTTCTTTAATTAGTGGATTTTGGATGAGCCAGTGGGCACCTACACAACCAACTGGGCCACTGCTGTCTGCGGCGTCATTCCCCGGGGACCAACAGCACATCCCCAGCCGCTCTGCCTTCCATCTGCCCAGTGCAGGGCGTCCACCCCAAGCCTGTGCCATCTCCAGGAAAACAAGTCTCACCTCCAGATCCAGGACCTGAGCCACGGCTTTGGTTGCAAACTTTCCCTCTGATGCCTCGGGGCGATGCTTGGCTGCAGATGGGGGAGCGGGGTGGTATCTCCAAGGGTTGGGTCCATTTCCGTGGCCTCCCCACAAAGCAAAATGCTCCTTCCCCACGGGAAGGGCAGCAGGTGCTGCTGTGACTCACCTTCCTTCTCTAACTCCAATACCCTCTCCTTAACCAGCTGGATGTGAGATCACCTCGGGAGATGTCATTACCAGGGGGCGAGGGGCGAGTTCCACCCCACCATGGAAATGCAGGAGCGTGGAGTGGCTCGTTCTGTGAGCCCAGACACCCAAACCCACGTGCTCAGAGCTCCCAGACTCACCAGCCTCGGAGGAAAACGTGGAAGGTGGTGCAGGAGAGACTCTCCAAGAGTGAAGGATTGAATAGGTTCACTGTGCCAGCAGCCACGTGTTTCGACAGGAAGCTGCAGCACCTTAAATCATGCCAATAAACACTGAGACATCCAGCTTTGATTCAGCTTGGTGAAGAGCTGGGCTGTCTGCAATGAGGTGGTTCATAGATCAGGAATTTAAGGGTCACTTAGCGGGGACAGCACCATAAATCCAGTCCTTTCTTCTCTCTAACTTAAAGTTTAAAAGCCCAGGAAAGGGCAAGGTCTAGACCTAAACATGCTCAACCACCTGCAGGAGATGTCCTCGGCATGAGGACTGCGGACAATCCTTCACTCACAGCCACGCTGCAGATCCCACTCGTCTCACCCGGGGGATCCTCCCCCCATCGGTCACCATATCCGTAGGGTCCTTTGGACTGAATCCCACTGGTCTCTGGAGACACCAGTGCTCTCAGGAGCAGAATAAATCCGGCAAGTGATGCTTCACACAGCTTGTCAGATGAGGAAGGAGGGTGTTGGGTGGTTGGCTTTAAGTTCCTTGAAGGCACCAGGCTTGGACCTGGATACAGCAGGTGACCTGCACTGAGATGGGACCCCACCCCTCAAATCCCTGCAGTGCTGTGGGAGCTCTCATTCCTAAATCCTCCTCCCATCCTCCCAGGAGGCAGGTTAGCCTAAGGACACAAGGACACATCACAAGGGTAGACAGGGACTAACAGTCAAGCCGAGAGCAGATCCCAGTTCCCTGACCCCACCGTGGGCTCCAGGAGCAGCCAGGCCTCACCACACACCCAGCCCAGCTTCCAGCTCAAAGGGACCACAGGGACTGCCACAAAGTCCTGCTTTTTCCTTCAGAAGGAGCCAAAACTCTGCAAAGCCACATCATTTGTCACCAGCAGCTCTTGCTCCAGGGCATCCCATGCCAGCTGGCTCCGTGCTGTGCCAGTCCCCAGTGTCACTCCCTGCTCTTCCTTGCTGCAGCCAGGGACCTTTACAAACAAATAATGTTCTACTCCAATCTGTTGGAGCAAGCTGGCCTCCTCCATGCCTCTGGGGAGGGTGGCAGATGAGGAATGGTTGAGGATCTGCATGGAAAACACCTGCCTGTCACCCAGAAACGCTTCGAAAAAGCAAAGAGGTTGCCTGGGTGCTCCAAAAATATCTAAAATTCAGAAACTTGACACTGCGTCTATCGAGAAACCAGCACCAGCTTCCAAAGCATCCTGGCAGCGCCAAGAGAGGTGCCAAGGAGCCCAGGGCATCACGTTAATGGCATGAAGATATCCAGTGGCTGGTGGCCCAGGGTGAAGGCTGGTTTGCAGTGGGTGCAGACCAGAATAAGCACCAGGACAAGTTCACAGAGGAATTGTTCACTTGCAGGCAGCTCCAGGATAAAGGGAGATGGCTCTGCCTCCCTCCTCAGGGCTGTCAAGCCCCTTCATTTCCCCAGCAAGAGCTTTGCTTCAGCACAAGCCTCGAGCAGAGGCACAAGTGGGCTCTGGAGCTAATGTACAAATTATCACAGAATGTGCTGAGCTGGAAGGGACCCACAAGGATCATCCAGTCCAACCCTCAGCCCTGCACAGGACCATCCCCAAGAGTCACACCCTGTGCCCCAGAGGATCATCCAAATGCTCCTTGAGCTCTGGCAGCCTTGGTGCTGTGCCCACTGCCCTGGGGAGCCTGGTCAGTGCCCCAACCACGCTCTGGGGGAAGAACCTTGTCCTGAGATCCAACCTAAACCTCCCCTGACACAACCTCAGGCCATTCCCTGGGGTCCTGTTCCTGGTTCCCACAGAGCAGAGATCAGTGCCTGCCCCTCCTCTTCCTCTCACAAGGAAGTTGTAACTGCAGTGAGGTTTGCCCTCAGCCTCCTCTTCTCCAGCTGAACACACCAAGTGCCCTCAGTCTCTCCTCCCACAGCTTCCCCTCAAGGCCCTTCCCCATCCTTGTTGCCCTCCTTGGGACACTCTCTAATGGCTTAATGTCTTTCTTATATTGCAGTGCCCAAAACTGCCACAACATTCAAGGCACAAAGACACTTCTCCCCAGCCCTGGCTATGGAACACAGGAAAATAATGAAAAATCCCTTTGGGATGGGATTACACAGCATCCTAAAAAATGCTAAAAAAAGCCCAAACCACAGGGTGCAGGTCCTCTTCCTCAACCAAAAGACTCTGGGATGAGCTCCAGAGCAGCATCCCCAGGGCACAGCGACCACAGTTCGCTCTGTAGCTTCTCTAACTCTGAGGGTGACTGTCTGATGCAGGTCATCCTTAAGAATCTGGAGTGCAAACCAAGCTCAGACTCACCACGTCCAAAAGGAGAAACCTGCTGCCAGGGCAAGGGTGTTGAACCCCAGAACCCCAGAGTGGGGATGTCCCAGTAAATCCTGAACATATGAGCAATAGGAACAGAATTGTTCATGCAAATTATTAGAGAAGTGATCTCCAAGAGCAGAGTGCAAAGCTGGTAACAGCACCTGCTTTGCACAACAAGATGTAAATCCTGCTTGAAACAAGATGTTCCAGAGAGGAGACCGAGATGAGAAGGTGTAGGGGGACAGATCAATTACAAATTGTCAACAAAAATCAGTGGCTGGGTAGAAAAGAAAGAGAAATCCCTGAAAGAAAAGCAGGTCTGGAGCTGGCTGAGAGCCAGACACAACCATCCACCCACCCATCATTGGGGGGAAGATACAGAAGCCCCAAAGTCACCACTGAAAACCTTATATTTGCCTTTTTTGTGTGTCCAGGTACTATCCTCTGCTCCACACGCAGAAGCCATGGCTGTGAGAGGCCAAAGGCAGCTGAGACCCTCACCCCTGAATCCAAAAAAAGCCTGGAAAACATGGATGGACTCTCGGGACGCAGGACACAAAGCAGCCCAACATTTTGGAAAAGTCTCCTGAGACTCAAAAGGTGGAGGAGATCAACTCATCCAGGGCTTGTCACAGCAGAGCTCACCAATAACCAAAGACCCCCCTGAGGGCAAATGCATCCTCTGCTCATCCCCATGGGATGCAGGGTCAGGTCAGTCTTTTGCCCCACGGTGAAGCCAAGTAGGAGACCCCCAATAAATCCCACAGGACTTGACACGTGGGGAAACAGCTGGTGAAGGAAGTCACCAGGGAGCCCAGGCACGTATCAAACAGATCCTGCAAAAAGGACCAGGGTTATCTACCTCTGTAAAAAAGCCCAGGGCACAAAAGGTGGACAAAGTTTTCATGGAAGAGGGAAAAATTCAAAGCTGCTTTAATCCCGTGGCAGATCCTCCACCCAGCTCATGCTTCCAAACTCATTAGCTGCCATCCGATTCTTCCTTGACAGCAGGATCGTTAATTTTGCACTTCCCAAAATAATATTTGCCAGGCAGCACTCTTCACTATGATTAAAACAATATTGGGCACTAAAAATATCCAGCTCCTGGGGGAATCCTGCCTGCCCGAGACAACAAACTGCTGAAGACACATCGGGGAGGAGCTTCGCTCCCGTTAAAGGCAAAGCGGGACCGTGCTCTGCAACGGGGGGGGGTTGGGAGGGATGGAAGGGGAAAACTGAGGGTGAGGAAGGGCCAGGAAGGGTGGAAAGGGTTCCTTCAGGCATGAGATACCCGGGATGGCAGAGCCAGGGCTGGCGAAGGGGTGGTGGGCATCCACAGGAGGTGGAGTCCAACACTTGGAGATGGCCCAGGCAAGTGCTGGTGCTGAGCCTGGGCTGGGGCAACCCCCGGGATCAATCCAGGCTGGGGAAGGGATGGATTAAGAGCAGCCCTGGGGAGAAGGACTTGGGGGTGCTGATGGAAGAGAGGCTGGACAGGATCCAGCTCAGAAGCACCCCCTGCCCTGGGCTGATTCCAGAGCAGGGACAGCAGGGGAGGGGGGATTCTGCCCCTCTGCCCCCTCAGGTGATACCCCCCTGCAGAACTGCCTCCAGCTCTGGGGAACAACAGCACAAGGACGTGGAGCTGCTGGAGCCAGTCCAGAGGAGGCACCAAGATGATCAAAGGGATGGAGCAATGAGGAAAGGCTGGGAGAATTGGGATTGCTCAGTCTGGAGAAGAGAAGGCTCTGGGGTGACCTAATTGTGGCCTTCCAGTATCTGAAGGGAGCTGACAAGGTACAGAGAGACTATTGACAAGGGCCTGGGGGGACAGGCCAAGGGGGAATGGCTTCACTCTGACAGAGAGCAGGGTTAGATGGAAAATTGGGAAAAAATCCTTCCCTGGAATGTGGTGAGGCCCCGCCACAGGTTGCCGAGAGAAGCTGTGGCTGCCCCATCCCTGGAAGTGTCCAAGGCCAGGTTGGACGGGACTTAGAGCAACCTGGGCTAGTGGAAGGGGGTGGAACAAGATGATCTTTAAGGTCCCCTCCAGCTCAGGCCATTCCCTGACTCTGTGGTTACCTCAGTATTTTCCCATGTGGCTCCAGGAGCTCCCATTGCTGGTCACATCATCTTCCCCACCGGGTTACACACTCACACCTCCTGCCAGCTAATGGATAAAACATCTGCGTGCAAGCACTTCATTATTCAACCAGCCCCCATGGCCACATACAATTCATCCAGGCAAATATTTGCATTTTCATTCCGTCAAGTAGCAAATGAATTATCAGACAACACCCGCTCCCAGCACCGAGGAACTATCCCTGAGATCATCTCTCCGTCATGGTGGCTTCATGTTTGCCAATCCACCCATCCTCTGTACAGTTTCCCTCCCCCCCCCCTCTTTCCAACTTAAATATATCTCCACTGGGTTTTTCCTGTTTATTCTTGTGCCAATATTGCCTTTTCACTTAACCCCTCCTCATTCCCCTGGGCCTCTCCCTCCGCGGGGCATTGCCCGGTGCCCACGGGCTGCCCAACTTCCCCGGAGCCCACGCTGTGTTTCTGGGCCACGAGCTGCGAAGCCTCGTGCCCTTCCCCAGCTAAATCATTAATCACCTCTCCTCTGATCCCATGATTTGCGTGGCTGGCAGCCAGGGTCACTCCAGGGAGGGCTGCCTGGTGGAGGTCAGCCTCTGGTGGATGCCCCACCACCTCCGACACTCCAGGCAGCACAAGGACCTTCTCGGCAGCTGCTGGGGGCAGGTCTCTGCAGAGCAGCCCCCACGATGAGCTCCCATTCCAAACTCTGCCTGCTCCCCGTTCCCTTTGATCTCCCCTTCATTAGTCCTTCTCCTTCGCTTTTGAATGTAATTAATACTTCCCTGATCAAAAGCCCTGGCGCAAGGAGAGTTTTAACAACTCTTGTTTCACTCCGTGTTCCCATTAAAGGAGGGCTCGGGCAGAGGGGAGGAGTGAGAGCTCGTTTGGAGCCTCAAAAATGCAGCAGTTTCTCCTCCCTTTGCCCCGTCCCCAGGATCTCACCAGCAGCAGTCAGAGCACACCATGTCCCGCTTCTTCCCAGCCCTCACGTTCTCCAGGGGACTCAGGACCTACGTGGTGGTTGTTTGGGGTCTGGCCAAACACCCACCTGAGCCATCAGCAGCACCCAGAGGACCAGGGGAAACATAGAGGGATTTTCCCCAGGGCCCAGGTGCTGTCCCCTCACTCCCAAGCTGGCAGAGAATCGTGTCCTAAATAATCTTCCCTGATTTCTACATCCAGCCCCAACCTATCCCAGTTCTCATCCCTCAGCATCCAACTCCAGCCCAAGCTCGGAGCAACCCTGAGCCCCTCCAAAAACCCTTATAACTCAGGGAGAAGCTTTGCTGTTGGGCCACTTGGCAATCAGATAATCCAAGAACTACGGGATCAAAAAACCCTGGTTTCACCTCCTTGACTGCCTCAACCCACAGAAGAGATCCCATAAGGTCTTAGCTGGCTCGTGGGGCCGTGGAAGGCAGCTGGGATATAGGGGAGGATGGGACAGCACAGGACAGAAGATGGTTCCTGAGATGATTTGGGCATCAAAACCTGGCTTGCTCTCCCCATGGACCGTCAGATGCTGCTTCAAAGGACCGCAAAGCAGCACTTGAAGTCTCTGCTGCTGCCCACAGGCCCTCACTGACCAAACCCCCCCATCCTGGCTGAGCCAGAGCTGAGCTGCGGCCCAGGTCTCCAGGAGGAAGGTGTTGATCCAACCCAAGCCACACAGGAGGGTCTCCAGGGCCTCAACTCCTCCCGGCATGGGGTGAAATGCCGTTTCCCCGGGCAAACCAGGGAAGGAGATGCTGATCTTACGTTTTCACCTGTCAGCAGCAGGTTTCAGCTTTGCTGAGGGGAAAAGAGCACAGAAGCACCATCCAAAGCATGTTCAGCCCTCCCCGATACACCCAAGACATCCTGATTTGATCAAAGGACGCTGCCCACACACATCAGCATCCTTCCCCCTCCAGCTCAAACCCAGAAGGAAACCAAAGGTATTTTTCCATCCAGACTTGCCTTTTGGGCTGCTCAGAGCTTTTTTAGCCTGCTGGTGTCCCAGCCTTTGCCTCAGCCAGGCCAGCAGCGTGTCCCACACAGGGACCTGCCGGCACCGGAGCCAAGGTCACTCCACCCAGGTGACATTACCCAGCAGGCACATCCAAGGGCTTGGCTTTGCTCCCTGGCACCGTCAGCCTGGCCAGACCTTGCAAAGTCACATAAGGTGACATTTTTCCAGAGAATTTAACTCACCCTGATAAAAAGCCAGCTAAAAAATCCTCCTGTCTGTACATATTCCTGCTGGGAAACACTGTTCCGGAGGGGGGGTGGGGGGGAACAGGCTGTTTTTACTGGCATTTTCTTGGGAAAGAAAGGGAACAAGCTCCTTCCCGAGGTGGGAACCACACGAGGTGATTGTTTCCTTTGAAAAGACATTTTGGTTGGGCTCTATTTTTTTTTATTTTGTGCTCCAGCAGCACGATGAGACAGATCTGTTCAAAGGGAAAAGGAGAACACGACGCTCTGATCCGCTCGGACAACTCCAAACACATCCACGCTGCACCCCCCCACAACCACGGCTCAGCTTCCCCCTTCCTGAAAATGTTGATTTATATTCCACCTGCAGACGAGGAGGAAACAGAGCAGCCAAACACCCCACCGTGCTGAGCCCTCAGGCATTTAGGGAGTGAGCCTCTGCCCCCCAAAACGTGGGGGCTTTTTCTCCTTTTATCCTTGTAGGAAGCAGGAGGAGGATACACGCTTCAGGGTAAAGAGCAGGGGAAAGCCTGGAGCTTTTTGGATCGAGAAAGCTACAAAAACAACCAAAAAAAAAAAAAAAATCGTTTCAAGACATGTTCACAACTTCTCTTTTGCCTAAAGCTGCTGCCACACAGACACAAGTCACGGCCCAGCAACTGGAAAACATGGCTTAGGAGCAAAGGTTTTACTTGCTCTGCCTTAGCCTTGTGCTGATAACATAAGAAGGTGGGAATGGGGTGATGTTGCACCTCGTGGTGCCTCCTGGGGACCCCATTCCAGCTCCAGAGGCTTTCGTGGCTCAGCAGGGCTGGCACTTGGATGTAGCACAGGGAAGGAGCAAATGAAGTTAAGTAAAGGAGGTGCAGTGCTCGTTCTGAGGACTGAAGAGCTCACAAACGCAACAAAACCCCCAAATCATGTTCAAAATAGAGCAGCAGAGCGGAGGGGACGCTCACTGCTTGCCGCTGCCCAGGGCAGCCTGGTCCTGCTGCCACGGCTGCTCCTCCGAGCTCTGTCCTCCAGCAGTGCAAAATCCATGCCCAGGGAGCACAAAGCCAACAGAACCTGCACTCGGCACTTGTGCAAGCTCAGAATTAGGGCAGCAAGGTGGGGCTTTTTGGTCTGGCTGTCCTTGCATCCCATAAGTTGCCACACCGTAGCTCATATCCCAGTTCATGCCATGCTCCAACCACCCCCACCCCTGCCTAAGCTCCAGCTGCCAGCAGGAAACATCTTCTACCACTTAAAATCCATTGTAATACCACTTAAAAAATCACTTGAAGTTACTCTAAACTTCTTTACCAGTGAGGTAACGTGCCCTCTGAAATCCCAGGAGAGCAGGACAGCTGCTTCAGCATCTGTCCCAGGCTGGAAAAATCCATCCAGCTCTGAACACCATCAGAAAGCGTTAAATAAAGCAAAGAGGCAGATTTAGTGTCTCTGGACAGCGGAAAAACCTGTAAAAATTTACGCTTTTATGCACCCAGCAGCAGAAACTGGGAAATATTAGGAAATATTAGGGATATTAGTAGATATTTTATAGGCCTGTTTTATTTCAATTCCCCCTCTTCCCAGTACACTCATTTCTTGCTGTCCCACTGCATCTTTCCAGAACAGGGAAAACATCACCTCAGGATACATAAAATAAGGGATGTGCAGAGAGACGGGGATACGGGCTCAGGGAATTTCCATTGGAGGAGTCAGGGCTGGAGGCACTCAGGTACGGAGGTCATGGAGTTTGGGGACTTTTTTCCCCGCTCCTTCTCCATTGTTTCCTAGTGGAATGACATAACCCTCTCAAAGCTATTTTAAGCCCTCGTGACTCGTTTCATCTCAGGACAGATGCTGATCCCAGAAGCTGGAGGTAATTCCCACATGGCAGCATTATTCCAGGAGCGACGGCACAGCCTGGGCTGGTCACCTTTTATAGATGCTGAATAAGTTTCTAAAAATACCTGAATTTTATTTTTTTTGGTAACAGAAACAAGGGAGCTGGAGAGGGGAAAAATATCCCAGTTTGCCTTTCCCAATGCATTTCCTCACCCCTGAGCTCCCCAGAGGGCACTGCTGGGGACAAACAGCCCATTTTCTCTTTCCGAGCCCATCCCAGACACTCATTTTTGGGATACATCACCAGGGCTGAAGGTTTTGACCACTTTTGGATATCAGGGAAGATCCTTTCTTGGGGCATCTCTTCCCCAGGACACTTCTTTGAGCAGGGAGGAGCACCCAGAGTTACTACAGAGGCAAGAGATGGGCAAAGACAAGGTCCAGGAGACACTTCAAGCTTTGACCTCTAGGTTGGCACATGTCCCCAGGGCTCCTCCTCCACCTCTGAGCTCCCACCTCTTCCAGTCTTTTTCCCACTTCCTTGCACAAAACAAGTTTGAGGAGTCTCAGCCTCAAATCCCACTCGGTGAGGGGTGGAGCAGCTTTTTGGGACATCTCCAAGCTGTTGGATTTGCAAAGTAACTGTACACTCACCTTTGGGATGCACCAGGGAGCACACAAAAGTTGCTGGTTCAACCCTAGTCCTGGAACTGGGGGTCCAACAAGAGGCTGTGGTGCTCCTGCTCCTACAGCCACAGAATCCCGGGGGTTCCCCACCGGGCAAACGTGCCTCCAAGATAAATCCAACCCTTCCACCTGGTCCCAGCACCTCCTCTCCCTTTCTACAGCTGGGCAGGAAGGGCTCAAGGTGGGAGTCTCAGAGGGAAAAGCAAGGGAAGAAAACCCTGGTGAGATGGGAATCTGCAGTCAGTGCTCAGCCCTCGCCTCCAAACAGCACCCAAATCCCATGGTAGGGCGGCCGTCCCCTTTCACACCCAGCTGTTCCCCTCCAGGAGATGCACTGGGAGTTTATGGGGTGCTCTTGTAAACAACCCATCCTATTCTTCCCCATGAGTTTGAAGGGAATAAATACATACATTGCAGTTGCTTCCACACTTAAGCACTTGGCTCAGTGAGAAGAGAGGGAGCAAGGCAGGGAGTGATGGTTAATCCAAGCCTTGCAGCAAAGATCCTGGAGTCTGGAAGGTTGAACCGTGTGACTAAAGCGATGCTGTCTGAAGTTCCAGGCAGGGCACACTCAGAAAAGAAGGTCTGAGGAAAATTCATCTAATCCCTTCCAAGTTCTGAAGATTTAAATCCTTGGCATTTTCTTCGGGGGTGTTCCAGCTCACGAGGAGGAACAGATCCCCTCTGAGCCCACCAAGAGCCAAGTCACGAGGTTCAGAGCCCTTTTCCACAGCACCCTTCCCAATTCCCATCCCTTCCAGGACCTTTCAGCAAAAATAAATCAGTCACAGAATTATTTATGTCTATTTTCCACCACCACCACCACCACCCCCCTCCCCCCAAATCCCAGGAGCAGCCAACTGGATTTTGTTCAGCCTGTCTCAAAAGGCTCCTAAACAAGAAGAGGAGCCCAAAGCTGGAACACGCCGCAGACGACTTTGAAAACTGAATAGCTACAGCGAGGAAGCAGCTGGGAAGTCCCCAGATGGACAGACACAGCCCTTCGGGGTGTCCCATGCCCTGCAAAGTCTCCATTTCTTCCTGGAGAGGTGCAAGAAGGGGGAATGAGAGGGAGAAGAGGCCACAGGTTGTGGATCTGCTCGTCCAGCCCAGCCTGCCCTCCGCTGGCAGTGCTGGAGTAAGAAAGGCTTGGAGACAACTCCTGCATCCCCAAGCAGCTCACCCAGCCCCAGGAACGCCAACTTTTGCTTTAAAATCAATAAAAAGGAGGTAAAAATTCAGTGTAACCACGTCCACATGAGCAGTAAGACTCGACAGCAGATGGGAGAAAGGATCTGCTGGTGGAGGAGCTGAAAACCCAAGGCAAGAATCAGAGCAGGAGACAAGGGGATGGATATCTAGAACTCTTTTTTTCCCCATTAAAGTTGGGGAGTGGGGACAGGACCCCACCCATCTCCATTTTCTAAGCTCTTGAAATGATCCTAAGAAATCTGGACATCCCAGACTCCTGTAGGCTACAAATGCCTTTCCACCAGGCGGGTGGATGGTTCTGCTCCAAGCCAGCTCCTGCATCTCCCCATTTTCCTTCTAAAGGCTGAGATGATGAGTTTTCCCCCCACAGACCTTGCCTAGGAGCATCCCACAAGGGCAGGGGACACCAAAATGAACACTTTTTAACAGAAAAAAAAGGGGGAAAAAACCATCAGCCAGAGGAGGAATTTCAGAGAAATTGGCAAGGCAAAAAAAAAAAACCAGAAGCGCTTCCAAGTCAGCTCCTCAAGGTTTGAAGGAACACGGCCTTAATTTCATCAGCTGTGAAAAGCCATTAGCATCTCACTAAAGTCCATTTGAAATTATTCAGCTGGAGGATATTTCATGCAAAGCTGCTGCAAAGCATTAATAAAACACATTGAAATCCCTGTCCTGTGGCAGTCACCTCCCAGTGGGATCAGGGAAGGTGGCAGCAGGGACAAGAGTACGGGATGACCCAAGAGGAAGGGACATCAGTGTTAAGGAGCACCTTGCTGGCTTTGAAGGAATAAATTCCAAAGTTTGGCCTGGTTTTCCAACCTGGATGCATCCATGGGCCACCACACGGTGAAGGGCAACATGCAAAGCCTGCAGCCTCAAAAAGGGGCTTTTCCAGAGTCACAACCCCAATCCCAGAGGGATGCACAAGTCCCTTCCCTCCTCCCCACCAGCTCACAGGAGATTTTTGGGGGCAATTCTTAGCTTTTCTTTCTGCCTTGGGTTTATTTATCCAGTCCCACGGCGGGGAATTAGGAGGCAAGAAACTCTGCTGTGGTCTCTGATTAACAAAATATATCATTTGCATCCCAAAGAGAGCTCTGCCAGAGCCTGTAAATATGAGGCAGGAGTGACTCAGCAAAGCTGGAGATACTCCCCCCCTCCTTCCCCCCAGTTTCCCAGGTAGTTCCATCTCGGGGTGTGCACGTGTGTGGTCCTGGCTCCTGGGATGCCGTGCAGGTCGTCATGGAAACCCCACGCTGCTGAAATCCTCCCTCCTCCAGGAGATCCTGCGCTAAAATTCCCCCCAGCCTGGCCTGAGGTGCCCCAAGCTGGCACGGACCAGGCTATGGCATCAGTTGGCAGCACCAGGAGGAGAAAAAGAGGATTTTGAGTTGTTTTTAAGCCACTCCTGGCCTTTAACAAGTCACCCATGCACCAGGGAAGGTTCTCTGTTGTCTTGTCTGAGGCTGTGTTGGGCTTCCTGCCCTGGTCCAGCCCCCAGCCTGGGCAGAACATGCTTTATTTTTACTACAAGGTTACCTGGGCAAGAGTAATCAAGGGAAATTACACCAAAACCCACGTTGTGACATGGATTTCCCGCTGTTTTGGGCGGTTCTTTCTACCCCTGATTAAATCCTGCTGTGAAACCAAGCAGATTTCATACCTCTGCCCCCCCCAAAACATCGACACCAGCAACATTTGGGGTTTTTAACAGCCTTTCACACATCACATTAATGGACTCATCCAGCCCCAAGGCACAAAACCCTGTGTTGTTATTGAGCTTAAAGGATTTTTATTTGCAAATTCACCGTGCTAAGCAGGGCCCTGGAGCAGAGACAGCCCAAGTTTTCCAGGAAAAGAGAGAAAAAAAAAAAAAAATACTCTGTAAGGGCAGAAGGATACCAGGCAGAGGTTACCAGCTTAGGAGGACCTATCAATTATGTGTTGCCATTTTGCCAGTGGNGTCCAAGTTTCAGGGAGTTGTTTGTGCCTGGAGGAGGCCAGTGCTGTTTCACTGCAGCTTTTAAGCACATTGCTGCCACAGAAAAGGAGATTTGCATTTGGAAATTCCCTGTGATTTTGCTTGGGGGGGAAAAAAAAAAAAAAAAAGTTTAGTTTGAAAGGAATTTTGACAGAAATTCCTGTTTTGGCTAACCAGGGAATCACAACTGGAGCACCACAGGCTGGACCAGACGCCACAGAGGTGGGAGCAGCTGCCAACGCCATTAATATTAATAATTTTAAGTAGGTAGAAACAGCTTCTGAGCAGTGGAATAAGAAGGAGATGCTGACCAAAATGGGCAGAGTTTGTCCCCAGTCCTAAATCCTGCCCCAGAAGCGGCCACCTTCCTGTGTCCACAGTCAACTCTGCGGACAGCTCTGCCACTACCCCCACCAATCTCTGGGGCCAGAGGTCTCCCTGATTAGTTATCTATCCTTACACACCATAAATCAGGAAGAATTTGAAATGGAAACCTCACCATGCAACACAAGCAAGGTCACCTGTCCCCTGCCAGGGCTCAGCTCTCCCATTCCCGTGTCTAACATCGATATCCCAGCCCAGATGGAAAAGATGTTGTAACTACATCCAGCCCTTGTGATGGTCACAGACAGCACCTGGAAATTGAGATTCCCCCTCCCAGCACTTCAACGATCCCAACAGGCAAGGAGCCAAACGGGATCTAGGGTGAAGTTACCAGGGAACATCAAGAAATCCCTAAATCCAAGGATCCCGGTGAGCATCGCTTGCGTTTGCTCCAGAAAAATCTTGATCCTAAACCCTCATAATCTTAACTCCTAAAATCCTAACCCCTGAAATCAGTCCTAAACCCCTAATTTTATCCCTCTGATAAAACTGATTTTATCCTTCCTATTTATATCCATCCCCCCAGTCTGTCCATGCTGGAGCGTCTCTGGGCCCTCGACAGCACAGCTTGGTGTCCACAGAACTACAGAAGACGGATGAGAGCCAGAAACTTGGATAAGGTCACGGACAAGGCTTTTAAAAATGTAAATGAAGCCCCGGGAATTGGCCTAATCCTGCAGGCAGGAACTCTGCAACACGCAGGAATGAGATTAGCACAAGGTCCCCTTGGCGCAGGTCGGGCCCATCTGCTTGGCATTCTCCTCGCAGAGGGTCTCCCTGAGGACAGGCTGGAGCCAAGAGCTCCCAAGGACGTCTCCTGCCCCAGCACTGTCCTACTCGGGCATAACCGCCCTGGCAGGTGTCAAATAGGGGGGGAAAAAAAGATGCAGTTCTGGGCCAAATCAGCATTTCACTCCCAGAACATCACTGCTGACGCTGCATCCCTCGAAGGGAAAGGAAAGTGCAAGGGAAGCTGGAAAACCCTCTTCCAAAGCTTTGGGGAAAAGCTTATTTTTCCCTTCAGCATTTATTTGGGTAGAGGATTTTTTTTGGAAAAGCAGCAGGAAAAAATCTGCTGTCGAGCCCCAGCACTGGTCCAGAGCTCTTGGACGCTGCTGGGGCTCCTCCAAATCCAGCCTCGCTGCATCCCTGCTACCTCCCAGCGTTCCCAGCCGGCAGCCCCAGCAGAGCACAAACCACGCCAGGACACACTTCCAACCAGCATCTCTAGGAAAGAACTCCACTTAAAAATGTCACACCAGGCCCCCAGTCTGACAGTCACATACAAGCTGAGGATGGCAGAGAAGGTGTTGTGATGCTCCACCCCAGCACACGCTTCCTGGGGGCTCAACTCTGATCCCAGAGGAAGGACCGGGATAGTTTTTCCTCGGCCCAGTCCCTGGTGCCACCCTCCTGCTGCCCACCAGCCTCCAAACACCTTCCCTGCCTGCCTGGAGCACTTTGAGCCCAAGCACAGAAAGCAAAGGGAAACTGAGGCACAGAGCATTGATGCCACCTGCCAGCTCTGCTGGAAGCACCATCCAGGAGTTTTTAGTCTCCACTGGAGCACCTTCCCCTCCAGCAGGCACCTCGACCTCTCCAGCCAAGCCAAAAGTGTGCATTTGTAAGGCTGCCCTTTTAGGGCACCTCCAGACCTTACAGTCACTCCCTGCTCCAGCACCAGCACAGATGCTCTGAGGTCTCCCCTCCTGATTCCCAGTGCTGTTTGCAGGGATAAGCCAGCCTCGAGGAGACTCCGCTCCTCTCGCCGGGGTGATTAATAGTGGGTTTGCTGGTAAAACAAAAGGCCATTAGGAATGTTAATATTTGCTCTCCCTCCTCCCTGCCCACCTCATTTCATACTTCAGTGCAAGCCCAGCACTGGCCCCGACAAGGAATTAATGAGGGCATGAAGCCACATCGATTTTTCCTGCCACAAGGGATTGGATCCATCTGCCTGAACCCGGAGACACCCAGACCCACTGACTGTGACAGGATGCTCCCAGCTCCAGCCATCCAGGTGAGGGATAAATCCCAGAGTGGGTGTCTCCATCTGAGACTGAGTTTTTCTAATATTAAGGAGAAGAGCAGCATTTCCACCTGGTTTTTAGCTGGCCTGGCGACAGGGAGGATCCAAAATCCATCCCCATCCCAGCCCTGCAGCAACAGAGACTCCACCAGCATCAAAAAGCTTCATTAAAGCAGCTCCAAGCAGCCAAAACCTCACAGCTCTGAAGAATTAGGAAGTGAGGAGAGAATCCCAAGGGACAAAATCCGGGGGAGAAGAGCCCCATTTTGGGGTTCTTCCTTACTCACCCATACCAGCTCCTCCACAGCTCCCACAGGGCTTGCCAAACTCCGCAGCTCCAGAGGGAATCCCCTTGCCCTGAGCCCCCTTGAAGCCTTTGATGCTGATGATCCCGCCCTTCCCAGGGCTTTTAGCCCAAATACCTCCCACCTGGGGAGGGAGGTTGGGTGCCTTTGGAGTTCTTTGGGACGGGGTCGTGATTTCCTCCGGTGTTTTACACAGGCCAGCCCATCACAGGCCTAGAGCCCCCACGTGATGGGGCACGCGTTTTGCACCCGGGCACACAAACGAATTAAAACACAACCGTCTTCTCAAGGTAGGAGCAGTTTGTAATTTTCAAAGGCCCTTTGGAAGGCAGTTGTGAGTTTCCCCAGGGCCCGTTCCCCCCGCAGCCGATGGTTTTACGGGTCACGCCCGTGTTGTCACTCCACTTTAATAGGCTTTTTTTCCTTCCTACCCGCTTAAAAGCAACAAGTCGACCTGAAATCACCCGGCTGCAACACGTGGCCTGAGCACGTTGGCTCAGCAAAGCCGTCACTGCTCAGCACCAGAGGCAGTTTTTATTCCCCACCCTCGCCAGGGCCAGGCTGGGATTTGAAATCCAAGGATGCTGCGCTCGCTGGGATGAGCCGGCACAGGGAATTTGGGCTTTGGGCCCCCTGTGGTGTGGCTTTGAGCCAGAACGTGGTGTTGAGGGTGATGCCCACATCAGGCAGAGCTGGAGCTGCCAGGGTCTTCTGGTGAAGGATTGATTGAGCCCCCCACAAAAAGCCCATCATGGACCATCTCACCAAAAAATCCCTAATCCTCACTGGATGGGAGGATTTTGATTTCCCCCCAGCCCTGGGGGGAGCTCAGCAGGGAGGGGAGGCCCCTTCCCTCCCAGACCATGTGCTGAGCATGAAGGTTTGGGAACATCTCAGGGATTAATTCTCACATCCCATGTTTCCTTTACCCTAAGGATAAAGTGCATCCAGGAGAAGGCTGTTTCACCACGAGCATCCCGCGGGATTTCTCCTGGAAGGCACCGTCTGCTGCCATGGGAAGGGTGATTGGGTCTGCCAGGGAAGGGTGACAGAGATGGGGGGAAAAAAAAATAGATTTTGAAACATTGCTCTCAACAGGCTTTTTTTCTGGGATTATTTTCTATCTCCTCCTTGGTTTCTTCCCATTATTCTTGGCAGGTTTTTTTCCCGGGACCCGAGGCACTCCCGGGCTCGGCGTTGCTAGCACATATTTCTGTATTCTCACATCTCTCCTCGCTAATCTTTAGGGAAAGAGGAATTGACAAACTGGTGAAAAACTGACTGACACTCCAATCAAAATACAAAAGAAACAGAAATAAATGGCTCTGAAAAGAATCGCTATTTAATTAGAAATTAGATCTGTGCCAGTGAGTCACGGCAGGGAAGCGATACATCAGCGGCTCGGCAGCGAAGGGCACCTGCCAGCAGCATGACAATGGGGACCAGCTCCAGCCCAGGGCCACCACGGGGGTCTGGGGGGCCAGAGGGGACCCTCCACCACGGGGGTCCCATGTTAAGCCTTGCTGAACCAAGAGCCACCCTGCAGGAACCAGCCTGGCACGACCCTGCGGTATAAAACGCCTGTGAGCCCGAAAGCCTGGCAGAGAAATCCCCTCCCAGCAGTTTTCCTGTTGGAACGGGAAAATCCCCAGTAAATCAGATCTGACAAAAAGCATAAATGAAGGTTGGAGAGTGAGGGAAGGAGAGGGATTAGGGCGGTGGGAATGACACCACTCCTCTCTTTCCATCACGCTCCAGCCGTGTCCCTCCGAGGGGAAACCTCCACCAGTGAGGTACCAAAGCTGGGCAGCATTCGGGGATCCCCCCCCAAATCCTCTGGGAGACCCTGAGGAAGGTGGGATGGGATAAGATCGGATCTGGCAGGGAGATGGAAAACATGGATCCATCATAAGGGTGATGAGAGCTGAGAGCAGGGTGGGCCATGACTCCCAGATCCAGGCCGTGATGTACAGGTGGGAAGAAGCATCCTGTGTCATTCTCCAGGTTCTTCAGAGGGGGAATCCAGGCTTTGCAAAGCATCAAACAGAAGCAGAAAATAAATTTTAAAAGGAAAAACCCACCTTCTTCCTATTCTTCCTCCACCAGTGATGAATCCACCATCAGCTGTGGACTGACAGGGTGGCATTCACAGCAGGATCAAGGCAGGATGGGAGCATGGGAATGCAGCCCCTTGGCAGGGGGGACATCCCCTGCTGCATCCCTTAGTTTCACATCTTCAAGACACCATCCAGAGGGTTTCAGGTTGTAGGAGACACAGCCTGGGGGCTCTGACCTCACACTGGAGGCTCTGGACATCCCTGCAGGGCCATTTTGGCTGCTGTAGCTCCCCCACCACGGGCAGGACTTTCCAAGGCCGGTTTTTGGGCAGTGCTCAAACACTCCAGTGCTGACAATGGGTATTTTTGAGCATCTCTTATCAGCCTGGCTGGGGCCCAAACTCCCAGACTCCCTGGGCTGCTGGTGCCCACCACAGCGGGGAGAGGGGGAGAGCAGGTCATGGATGGAGCCGTGTTTCCTCCTCAGTCCACAACTCCGCCGCTCACCGTATCCCCCACTGGGGTGTATTCAGCTCTTCCTCTGCCTCACATCATTCAGTGTATTTTCCCACCTGCTCCCACATCACCACTGGACTTCCCAGAAGCAGCACCTCTGTCTGAGTTTTACCACCCCAACTCCTTCCCCAGATCGCTGTCCCCATATCCCTGCTGATTTCTGGGATGAGGCAGAGCTTGAGCTGGCATTGACCTGCTATTAGAGGAACCAGGGGGAGCACGGAGGCTGTGGGGGACCCAGGTGACCTGGCTGAGCTTCAGGTGCAAATTATTGGAGGAGATTCCTGCTGAAAACTCCCCACACGACTACCCTGGAAAACACGATTCCAATAAATCTGTGCGGTGAGACATTGCTCACCACAATACAGCACACACCTCGGTGCTCCTGCCATCCCCGGGTTCCCACCGGGATGTTCTGCGGGAATCAGAAGAGCCCCCAAAGCATCAGCTCGCCACGAGCTGAAGGATGAGTCAGTTCGGGTCCACGCCAAGAAGTGTGTTCAGCACTTTTGAACATTCCCAGTAGGAGGCAATAAATAACATAAATGCGCACCCGCCGCCTCGCCGCTGGCAGACCTGGGATTGCCACCTATCGTCACCGCTCAGCTCCAGGACAGGGATCTCTCCTTGCTCCCACTGCTGCTAAACCGGATGGATTCCCCAGGCTGGATCCCTGCTTTGGAGCAAATCCCTCCCCTCCTTGGGGTTCCTCCCCACACCAGGCCCCCCTCCCGCCCCCCCCAGGCACACACTCACATACAAACCCATGGTTGTTGTTTTCTTCCCGTCCAGGGACCTTTGCTGGGATGCTCCTCCTGCATCCCGGGTGGGTT